>VDFB02271358.1:277125346-277445547 GCA_007258455.2 Sequoia sempervirens
AAATTATTAATTAATATGTTGTTGTTTTTGGATTTTTTTTTTAAAATAACCTTAAGCAAAAATACATTAATTTTAGGTAAATAAAATAATCTTATGTTTTAGGTGGGGTCTTTATATTAAAGAAATTGGAAAATAACTCAAATTGAAAAATAGTAAAATGTTAAGAACTAGGCTCATTACAAGCTTATTTAACAAGTTTTGGAAACACTTGGAAATGAATGAAAATTTTATCATGATACACTATATTGATTGTCAATAACATTTTGGGAATGATAGACAAGAAATCATATGTCCTATAAGTTATTTAGAAAACATAAAATGTTGCAAGAAAGAATATATCATAGAAAGATTAATAATCCATAACTATCTAAAATAAATAAACTCGTGAGAAGAAGTACATATGAGAGAAATCACTCCTTGAAAAGAGCCATGCAACTCAATAAAAGAGTAAGGCTAAAAAGTACACCTAAGCAATCTTATCTTCAAAAAGAAAAAAATCATGAGAGAATATGTCATAGAATATTTTACACCAACAAGGAACACACCACTACTAACATAGGACTAGAAAAGAAAGCTAATAGAAATAATTGAAGGAATTTCATACATCATCCCTAGTATCACAAGAGGTAGTTACTACTACAATGAAAATGAGGAAGGAGATTAAAAGTTACTGGCTTTGAATATTTGAGATCAAGAATATTATTGGGCCTTAAAAAATCAATTCACTTGGAATTTTATTAATTGTGTATGGTCAAATACCATCCAAATTAGCATGTGGTGGATGGTCAAATACCTTCCATTGTCACTCCCAAAAATGTGTAGACATTTGTGGATGTGTGCACCACCTCATTGATATCTTAGGTTTATTTGCAAGAATAGGTAGATTAGTGACATGGTGGGTAAAATAAGGTGCAAGATGGAATTTTGTTATTTTCAAGTCCAAAATATCTTTGTAGGAGAGACCATATGAATAAAATTTTCTCATCTCTTCCCTCCATCATTGATGCATATCGAAGTCCGAAACAATATTCCTAATGACATCGACAACGTTTTGCATTGCAGATGAAAAATGCCTCAAGTGTGGAGAAACCCATGCTTCATTTTGAATAGCATTGATTTGGTTTTGAATGGATATAATATTATCATTGATCTGAGATTGCAAGTGAGCCTCATCAAATCCCAATATTGGATGTGGGTGGTTATGAGGTGGAGGGGGAGGCTGAACAAGTGGATCAATAAGAATATCATTAATATCAAATTGATCCATGATGTATATAAATGAACTTGCAAAAATTATACAAAATTAACATACATACACATACATACATCATTAACGTACATGAGTGTAAAATATCTAGGATACATGTACATATACATACATACATCATTTAACTTGTTCATATACTTACAAATTTCAAAATGTAAGATCTAACTATGTAATTTTCTTACATGTACACATACTAAAAAATAAATTTAAAACAAAAACAAAAAGCTCATTAATGTGATATGAAATCTCATTAAAAATTAAATTATTAATAATTTTTATTAGGAAAATTGTGATGGCTTAAGGGGTCCTCATAGGATGGCTTCAGGGGATCTATTAATGAAGTTCCTAGGACAAAATGATGTCTTAAGGGGATAAAATTTGGTGAAGTTGCTCAAGGCAACCGAATTGCATTAAGTTAAATATATATAATTTTTTAAAATATACATTTAAAGGATGTAATTCATACTATATGATGGCTTTTAAGGGGCCCTAAGTATTGTTTTAAGGGGATCTATGGCTTAAATGTCCTAAGATAAAATGATGGCTTTAGGGTTTAGGGTTTAGTATATCAAAAAAATTCTAATTATAACAAACTAAGTATATCAAAACATTTCTAAAAATGTTCAAAATGTGTGAATGCAATCCATCATAGATACACCTCTAAAAATTATAATTAAGAAAAAACACTAATTAAAAAATTAATACAATATTAATTAATAGATCCATCCAACCAAAATATATCCATCCAACCAAATTCTTCATAAAATATCCATCCAAAGTCAAATTCTTTATAAAAATAAGATCATTGTTAGTGTGAACTGCGAAATTGAATAAAATTCACTAAGATCATTGTCTTAAAATAAAGTATTGTGACTCTCTACTGCATCTCTTCATTTCTTTGTGTTTTCCTTTTTAGAATATGATTACACTTTCCTCTCATATATCCATCATTGATACTCATCTAAGTCCACATCAATGGATCTAACGATATCACAACATTTTGCTTCATAGATGCAAAATGCTTCAAATGTGGTGGAATACATTCTTCATTCTAAATAGCGTTGATTAGATCATGAATGGATCTAACATTCACATCAATCTCTACTTGCAAGCAAGCACCGTCAGATGCAAGTGGTGGAGGTGGGGGGTTATGAGGCGAAGTGGGTGGAGGTGGAGGTGAAGGGGGTGGAGATAGAGGGCATGGAGATGGATTATAGATATTGTCAATATTGAATTGATCCATGATCTATATATAAGTTCAAACATGCATTAAATTTGTATTTTCAAAATGTAAGATACATGTTTAAAAATCCCCTTAAACCATTCAAGATAAATGACCTAACTGAATACAAATGAAAAATGTGTAAGGCTCATTTATGTCTAAGGCACGTAAATGAAAAAAAAAAAAATTGTTAATGTGATTTGTAAAATCTCATTAATTGCCTAAGGCATGGCTTAAGGGGATCTATGAATTAAGGTCTTAGGAAAAAATGACGACTTAAGGAAATAAATTTTGGTGAAGTTTCCCAAGGCAGCCAAATTTCATTAAGGTACTAGGACTTGAAACGATAGCTTTAGGGTTTAGGTTTAGGGTAAGAGGATGGCTTAAGGGGATCTATGAATTAATGTACTTGGAAAAAATGATGGCTTTAGGGTTTAGGGTAATAGGATTACTTAAGGGGATTTGTGAACTAAGCTCCTAGGAGAAAACATTAGATGGCTTAAGGGGCTAAGATTTGGTGAAGTGCAAGATAGTGCTTCTAGCTTTAACTAATTATGTTTACATCAATGTCAAACTAAATACATGGAAAATCACATGAATCACTATCATTATTAACTTTATGTACTTACTATAAGTTAATATTTTAAAGGGTTATCAAAAGGACTATCAAAAGGTTTAGGGTAATAGGATGGCTTAAGGGGATCTATGAAGCAAGTTAAAACATAAAAAAGCTTTAGAGTAACCACAATTTGAACTTATCATTGTGTTATATGTAATGTATAGTGCTACATTCTCCCTATATTAACCCACTTTTGACAATTTAGGATAGTATCTATGCTCTACCCTTGAATTTATAGAAATGCCTATATTTAGAGAAAATCATTTATTGAATTGTTTTTGCAAACAACATTGGGGTTCTTCATTTTGAGTGTGATGACAACTAGAACCTAAAAATGTTGAAGCTTGGGTGGCCCTTGGAATAATGGACTTGCAAGTTAGTGAAAAAGGTAGTTTTCATGAAGGAATGGGAAAGATGCGTAGAGCCTTTGAATTATACATGTATTGTGCAATGATATTGAATCATTTAGCAAACCATTTTTTCTTCACAAGACAACATTTTCTTGTGGAATATTTGATTGAGATAGCTCTTGTTTTGATTGACCAGCCTCTCATGAAATCTCATTCATATTATAATCTTGCATGATCTTATCATGAGAATGTTGGCCCCACAGTTGTCGTTGCACCAAAAGATCGACCTGTTAATGCCTAATACAACTGTCAAAGTTAACGGATCCATGGGAGGTAGTTAGTCTATGTCATGAATCTCGAGGGGAGCACTGACCATCTGCTAATAAACTCCCCTGAGGGGATTTGAACCTGACACCTTTGGCTCTGATACCAATTATTGGCCCCATAGTTGTCGTTGCACAAAAAGATTGACCTGTTAATGCCAGATACAACTGCCAAAGTTAATGGATCCATGGGAGGCGGTTAGTCCATGTTGTGAATCCTGAGGGGAGTGTTGACCATCTACCAACAAAGAAGCCTTCATCGTCCCCTTCCATGAGAAGCCTCTCTTGAAATGTTTGAGGCATTAACAACCCTAACAAGAGGAAGGTGGTTTTTAACTTCCTCATATCTTCCCTTACATATGTGGTTATTTTGTAGGAAACTAGGTTGGTTCTTAACTAAATATCATGTATATTATGATGTAAGCAGTGGAGGCTTGCAACACACTCAAACACAAAACAACAATCCTCAAGTCACAGAAACTCAAAGTTCTTCACTTTTCACCAAATCTACCTATTTCCTTGTAGCACTAGGAACCCACTTAAAATCAAGTGTAACTATTCAATGACCTTCTTTCAAACCAAGTCCTCACCAATTTCAGGGACCCTTCAAGGAACCTTTCAGCATATCCCAAACACACAAAAGGTTGCTTTGTTACAACTCATTCAAATAAGGCTTTTAACGCCAATTAGGCCTCCAAATAGGCCTCTTTTCAAAAGAGACTTGTCTCTAAACCTCTTGGAAAGCACTCATCAGGTGTTCAAACCACTATTTTTACAATTTATTTGAAGAAACACTCATTCCATATATCCAAAACAAGAAACCCTCTCTTTAAGCCTAGAAACTAGGGTTTTATTGAAAATCTAACATACCACCTTCAAAAAACCTTGTAACCACCTCAGATAGGTTCAATTAGGCTTGTAAACTCAAAACATCAACAAACCACACTGCCCCAACAAGATTCTAACTTTGGCATATCAAAATCTCAAGATTTCATAAGGAAATCGCAAATTCACTCCCTAGGGCTTCATTCCCAACTTAACTCTTGACCTCCCCTACAAAAATTCAACATTTCCCCATCTTTTTACTGATGATGTAGACCCATTCCTTAAGCCACAGTGATCACAGTATGAGGATTGGGTCAATTTTCCATTTTAATTGACTTGCAAACCCTTGAGACTGTGTATACAAACCAATTCAAGAAAATAGTCTATAAAATTTACCAACTTCAATTAAAAACCTTCGAAGATGATTCAATTGAAAGATACAATGCTATGATATGCTATTTCAAATCAAAATGAATAATTGAACTATTGTACGATCTATACAGTTCAAGAAATAAGAAAACTCAGAAATCTGGTAAAAACAATGCTACTTCAATTGTTATTGTTTCAAAAGTTCAAAAATCAGACTTACAACAATGCCTTCCTCTTATTTATTATTTTTCCCTCTCAAATCAATTGTCTAACTTCCACAAACTTCCTTTTGAAAAGGCTTGACCGTTGAACTTCCTTTTTACAACTTTTTCCAATTTTGCAACATTGCACAATTAGCAACTTTTCACATTTTTTTTATATTTTGAAGACTTGGCCACCTTGACACCTAAATATCACCAAATTATACTAATTAAAATATTAAATGGTCTCAAGACCTTATTTTATGCAAAACATACCCAAAATCTAAAGCCTAGACAACAACTTAAAAAATTGACAACTTAACAATGGTGCCCCTGCACCATATTATAATTGTTTAAAAAATTGGTTGCCTTGGGAAACTTTGTCAAATTTTGAGAACTTATTTGATCCCCTTAAGACAAATCATATTAGGACTCCTTAAGATGTGGTTATTTTGTAGGAAACCATGTTGTTTGATGAGTATACTTTTGGTTTTCTTTCTTTAATGGGAAGGCTCTAGTCTATAGTTTAGTCTACTACTCAACATGCATCTAGTGGTCTTTACACATTATTCTTGATGTATTTAAATGTAGGAGCATCCCTAGATAGTGTGACCTAGAATCTTGCATCATTTTAGAAAAGTGAGATCTTAGTTTAGCTATTTATTTTTTATTATTTTATAGTTACCAATTTGTGGTAGAGAAATTTATTTTATTTCACCATAATTTAAAATTGGGTTTTTCAATTTTGAGCATAGCTTTCAAGTTAGTGTTAAGAATGTCGTGTTAATGTTTGAAGTGATTTGGATGAGGACAAGATTATAAATTCTTGAGAGTGTTTATGGGTGAAAAGGTAAGAGTTTTTGGTTTTGAAAGGCATGAACATTTATCTTGCATACCATTATCATCTACTTTTAATATTAAAAAAAAATAACATATATAGAATGAAAAAATTATGTGTATACTAGTGCAGGAGAATCCCCTTACAAATCTCAGACTCACCACAACAACAAAGAAACACCAAACAAGAATGCAAGAGAGAACCAACCTTTGTTTATTACTATAATAAAAAATGACATTACATGGCTATATTCGCCATCATATGACCTTGACTTTGACAAGCCTACAATTCCTCACCACGAAGCTAACTCCCCTCCCAAATTCATGCCTACCCCATCTGAAAATTCTCTACCTTCCTCTCCCTACTCTGCTCGCATTCCAAGTCCGATGTAATTTTCCTTCCTAAACCTCCATGACCCAGGGTTCTCCCCCTCCTTGCATGCATTTTCTCCCCTTTTCTTCCTATCGATAGAATCCACATTAAAGTCTTGCATACATGCTTGCCTTAGTGTCGTCATCCACTTTCCTGCAACATTAGTGTCACTAGGACAGTTACAACATTTATGTACCACCATTCATGCAACTGTCAACTTAGATGATTTGCACCTAAGATCCACTTTTTTCAACTATGATTAGGTTGATGGTGTGGCTATGGGTTCCCCTCTATCTTTGGTCATAGCCAACCTCTATATGGAGCATTTTGAAGAAACTACTCTTTTCTCCTTCCCCCTCAAACCAAGATGGTGGAAACAATATGTGGATGACACTAACATTTTTTGGCCTCATGGCTTGGATAAGCTTGAAGAGTTCCATGTTCACCTCAATAGTATAGCCCATTATATCTCCTTCACCAAGGAGATTGAATCAAGAGGCCAACTTCCTTTCCTTGACATCGTGCTCATCAAAAAACCTGATGGCTTCCTTAGTCGTCATGTTTTTCTCAAGGCTACCCACACTGATCTCTACCTTCACTCTTCTTCTCATCAACACCCATCCCAAAAATTTTGGGTCCTTAAAACTCTTTCCTTGAGAGCCTTTTATAGTTGTGATGAAGATAATCTAGACCAAGAGTTGACAATCTCTCATAAAATCTCTAAGGTCCTTCTTAAAAAAGGTCTTTGTTGTGCCTTCAAACCTTTTTCCACTGTGAAGCATCATCTCCCCTCGCTTAAGGACTCTAGAGACCATCAAGCATGAGTGAGTTCATAAATCTACTCTAGCAGACCACTCATCTTCAACTAGGCACCACATTTGTTTAGAGAGCACTCAAGTTTTGTGCAAAGAAGACAATTTTTTCAAGAGGAAACTCAAGGAATCGATTCAAATCAACAACCACCCCTCGCACCTAAATCATGATGAGGGGTGGATTCTCAGCAATGCTTGACAACCCTTGCTTTCCAACTTGTGCAACTTGGTTTAATCTTAGCTAGTCTTCCCCTTTCTTGTGTGGTGGGTACCCATTATGTTGTCCTCCTCTTTCATCTCTCCTAGCCCGAGCTTCCCCCTTGCCTTGCTCCCATCCTTTTTTATTTTGTGGTGTTTTGGATCCTCCCCTTCCCTTCTTCTTCCTCTTTGTTGTCTCATCCCCCTTGCCCCTCCCCCTTTGTTTTTTCCCTCTCCCTTCCACCCTCTTCTTTTGTGATTTCTTATGAGCTTTGTTGATTCTTTTTGTTTGTTTTGTTCTTTTATTTTGATTTTTTCTTCTAATTTTCTTTTATTTTGTTTTTATCTAGTTATTGTTGTGTTCTTAAATTTTCATTTTTTCTTTATTTTTTCTTTTCCCCCTCTTAACTGCTTTCTTATACACACACACACACACACATTTATTTGGTTTTTTATTTTGTCTTTCTTCTTTATTTAGGATTTCTTTTTAATATATCTAAATAAATATTTTTAAATTTATTTATTTTAAATATCTATATAGATTTAGTTTCCTTGTTTAGTTTTAATTTTGTTTTTGACATCTATTTATATGTCTTGTTATTTTCTTTATTTCTCCTTGCATATATTTTCCTTTTGGTCTACAATTTTATTTTTTCTTATTCTTTAAATGGTCTTCCTCCTTTTTATTTATTCCTTGATCTTTGTTGGTTTTTCTTTTTGATCGTTTTATTTTTATGGGTCTACTTCATCATTTTTCTTCTTTTATATCTTTGATTTATTTATTTATTTACATAGTTTTGAATGTGTGTGTTTAATTTATTTTGCTTCTTTTTTCATTTATTTTGATAATTTTTAGTTTGTATTTCTTAATTATTTTTTATTTCTATTTTTTGTTTTTGTTATTAATTTTAGAGTTTTATTGATTTCTCCAAGTTTTGTCTTATTATTTTAGTCTATATTATAGATATATGTAGAAAATTTTATAGATATCTTTCATAATATTTTGGTTTATTATATCTGTATATTATATCCTTGTAGATTTTTCTCTTTTAATTAGTTTTTCATCCTTCTTTTTATTTATTTCCTTCCTTTCAAATCCTAGTACATATTATTTATTTCTTTTAAGTGGGAGAACCTATTTTAGGTGTATCTTTTTTGTCAATATATTATTTTTGAACCTTTTTTGCAGATAGCTAGTGTTTAGTCTTTTTCTTTTATTTTCTTTTTTTTGAATTTTAATTAGGTTGGTATTCTTTTTGTCTTTGTTCATTCTCTTGTACTTAATTTGGTTGTCTTTCCATTTTTTGGGATGTCTTCTCCTTGGTTTGACCTTGAACCTCGATTAGTGTGCATCCTTCCTCTCTCCCTCTCTCTTTTAGGTTACTCCAAGTCTGCAATCAACCATTTTCTCCTCTTGCTCTCTACCATCCTAATGATGGATCACAGAGTGTGATCCAAAACATTGATGAAAAAAGCTTTAACATAATCAAATCCAGAAACAAATTTAGTAGCAATATGGATTGTGGAAATTTATTATCATTAACTTCACCATTTCACTTCACTTTGTCTTCGCTGTGTTGAGGGGACACCAAATCATCTCCCTCGAAATCCAGGATTTCCACTAATCAAGTCCCAACCAGGTCATTGAAGAGACTCAAGCATAGCTCACTCTGATATAAGAAGGTCTCCTTGATGAAGAGCCTCCACATCATCCTTGCTCAATCATTCCTCGCCACCTGTCATTACCATTCTCTTTTACTGTGATACCACATGACACCGCTCCATCGTGGACCATCCAAATATCCATCGTAGTGTCTACAGGTTATTGCCATACTGCAGGCCCTCTTCATGGACTATCGTGAGATTGTGGGGTCTGTACCGCTATACCATAGACTCCTTCACCAAACTATCATGGGGTTGTAATTTCCATACTACCATACCGCAACCTCCATCATGGTTTTTCGTGGGTTGTGGGTTACCCGCTATACTGTAGGCTCCCTTGTATGACTGTCTCCATGATATCGGAATATCGAAGGGACTCACCATGAAGTCACACCGAAAATAACCTATCAGCCTAATGAAGAACCTTCACAACCATCCACCACTTGTCATGAAACATTGCTTATTGCTATGTCGAAGGGACACGAAGTAAGGTCTCTTCGATATCCTCGTGTCACGTCAATAAACCAGTTCACCAATGTTGTTAACAATGAATGCCTACTGAACAAATGCCGAATGACAAAGTTTTTTCCTCCTAATTTCAAACTTTTGGAAATCTTCATGCTTAGCAACGCAAATCAACGAGCCCTTATTCAAAAGAAACATCACCTATGTTTTTGGTTGATGCAAGATTTTTCACCCCTTGGCTGCTCTTGCATCACATATATATATATACATGCATACCTATTTATACAATATATATATATATATATATATATATATATATATATATATACATAATGTGTATGTACATTTATGTATGCACAAATAAATGTATGTATGTATGTAAATGTACATATATTTATAAACAAGTATTCTACATCAAACATGAAGCTTCTATGTTATCTCATAATGCAATCAAATATTGAATACCATTATCCTATAAGTTTTTAATATTTAGAAAATAATAATTTAATGAAATAAAAAAAGATATATACATATCTACATATATACAAAAAAAATGGGCAATGAACCATTTCCTAGAATATCTATGCATGCACATTATTAGGGACCTCCTCAGGTTAACTATGAAGGTGTTGAGTCATTTCAAAGAATGTTGCATAATATTCATAAGTTCATTAACACTTGAGTGGAAAAGAAAACTAAGTACATTATCAATATCCATGTAACTAATTTAAAGTGATGATTGCTAATAGTGGTACATTGATATGTATATAAGAAAAATATCAAAATTTCAAGGTTTCGATGGGGGATTATGCTCTACAATCTAACATGTTTTTTTCCTTTCAATTTTGTTGTGACATGTAATCTTGGGCATTGAATGGATTCACACATTGGGTGTCATTCCATGGGATTTCACTATTTAATATGGATCTAATTGAAGAGTTGTAAGTCATATGATACATACATGCATACATATACACATACATACATACATACATTCTTAATTAAATGTATATGTATATACATACTTATGTATATGAATGTATATACATATATATATAATTAAGAATGTATGTACGTATGTATGTATGTGTATATGTCTGTATGTATGTATGTATGCATGCATATATGTATGTATATATAATAACATGTATGTATGTATGTATGTATGTATATATGTATTTTGGAAAAGTCTTTCAATGGTTTCAAAATAGTTAAATTTAAGAGTTTTTATTTCATATTTTAGAGTTGAAAAATATACACATACATATATGCATACATATATACATATATATACATACATACATATGTACACACATATATACATATATGCATATTACATACATATGTACCTATAGATATATACATATGTACATACATATATATACATACATATATATACCAAGTTCATTTTTTGTCTATACCAGGTTCACTTTTTTTGTTTACTATTTTTTGTTTATTTTCTGAGGGTTTCATGGTTTTTGACAAGTTTGGATTGAGCTGAAGAAATTCATGAGAACTACAAAGAATAAAAAAAAACATAAATTAATCATTATTCACAAAAAATAGAAAAAAATGCAAAAAAAATCAATTCAAACGCCTACTTGGTGTGGTTGCTGGGTCATCGTTGGGTTGTTGGGGTTGTTGGAGCTCTCAACCAAGATCTTGTCTATGAAAATGAGATGGGGTTCAATTTTTTTAAAATAAATACCTTCATGAAATGGGATCTCATTTTTTACAAATTGGGATCCCGTTTTGTAAAGAACAGGATCCCATTTCCCAATGATGGGCTCAGGAGGTCAAAACAGAATGAGATCCCATTTTTTAAAAAATAGGATCCATTTATATTTTTGGCTCGGACCCCAAACCTAAACAGGATCCCATTCTATTGGACTTATTTTCAACTTTTTAACTAAGGTCAAAATTTCCACCTTAAGTGGACTCATCTTTGTGCTTTTACCCATTTGGAGGGAATACATATAGAGCTTTAACTATGTGATTTATGGATTTTAACTTTCTTTTTACATAAATTTTTTTATGTATAATAAATAATGTGTTCTTGAATTTCAATAGTAAATAATTTGTTCTTGGATATGTATAAACTAAATAAATAAATTTATGTTTTCATCTTCATTTATCAAAATGAAAAAGATCAATCTGATGTTGAGAATTTTATTAATTAAAACAGTTGAAAATAAAACTAAATTATTTGATGCTCAAAAAGTAATCCTCTTTCAACCCATTATACCTAATTTATGTTTCCCATTGTTCTATAAATAAATAAGCATATGTTGTTTAAAATATTTTTTAATCCTAAAATCTATTTTTGATGCTTCAATATTTTAGTGACCAATAACTTATATTTTTTTAGTATAAGACCATATTTTCATAATATATTTCTAAAACTCCTTCCTAAAAGAATCTCTTTATACCCTTTCTCAATAATTGTTCTAATATTTTATCAACCAATTGTTTTATAATATTTTAGTGTGAAGCTATATTTTTATTATACATTTCTAAAAACCTTTCCTAAAAGAATCTCTTAGACCCCTTTTTAAAAATAATTTTATTTATTCATCAACTATTTTATTTGCTAAATACATGAAAATATATATAAATAGGTAAAATGAAAAACCTTTTTTTATAGCTAGGTTGTTGTCATGAGGCAACTCCCTTTTAGTAAATATAAAAAATTAAATAAAAAATACCTTACACGAGGGTTTGAGTATTGGAGTCAAAACTTCCAAGTGAATTTATTTTTTAAGGCCTGATAATATTCATGATCTCAAATATTCAAAGCTACTAACTTTTAATCTCCTTCCTCATTTTCATTGTAGTTGTAACTACCTCTTGTGATACTATGGATGATGTATGGAATTCATTCAATTAGTTCTATTAGCTTTCTTTTCTAGTCCTATGTTAGTAGTGGTGTGTTCCTTGTTGGTGTAGAATATTCTATGACATATTCTCTCATGATTTTTTTTTCTTTTTGAAGATAAGATTGCTTAGGTGTACTTTTTAGCCTTACTCTTTTATTGAGTTGCATGACACTTGTCAAGGAGTGATTGCTCTCCTTTGCACTATATATGTACATCTTCTCACAAATTTATTTATTTTAGATCATTATGGATTATTCATCTTTCTATGATATATTCTTTCTTGCAACATTTTGTGTTTTCTAAATAACTTATAGAACATGTGATTTCTTGTCTATCATTCCCAAAATGTTATTGACAATCAATAGTGTATCATGGTAAAATTTGCATTCCTTTCCAAGTGTTTCCAAAACTTGTTAAATAAGCTTGTAATGAGCCTTGTTCTTAACATTTTACTATTTTTCAATTTCTTTAATATAAAGACCCCACCTAAAACATAAGATTATTTTATTTACCTAAAATTAATGTATTTTTACTTAAGATATATTTTTAAAAAATTTCCAAAAACCACAATGTATTAATTAATAATTTTATTTGTAAACAACCAATATTTGTTACTAAATAGAATATAAATATATTAATATAAACACTACTTAAATAATTTTATCTATAATAGATGTACTAAATATAAAGTGAATACATTAATTCTTTACTAAACTAACATAAATACTTAAATACATGTACCTAAAATAAATAAATAAATAAAACATAAAACTATTTTATTTTAGACTTAATTTCTTTTAATTAAAAAATATTGTATTTTAAGAGTTTACTTTATTTAATATGATTTATATGAATATAATATATAAATTATTACGTATACATAATCACATTCACAAGTAAACAAATTCATAAATAAATAGAATATATAACTATTTTATTCATTTTCACACAAAAAATAAGTAAAGTATATGAGTTATTTTAGAATAATTATATAATATTTTGGTTGTACTTATATAAAAATATATAAAATTTAATAGAAATTAGGGTTTAACCTAATGTAGGTATTGATTAAAAAAAAAAATATATGTGTGTGAACAATGATTTATAATGATTTGATCAACAATTTAAACATATAAAAAGTTAAAATGATATTGTAATGAACATTAAATATGTTAAAAGAACTAATCATATTTCATTGTCCATTTTCTATTTAATGTAATCATTATAATTTATTTTGAAGAGGAAAATATTTTCAAGCTTCAAATTTAAGAATACACTTTTTATATTTTCTAATAAATGAAAAATTTATTGCATTTAAAATGTAGAGATAAAATTTTAACTTCTCTTTCTTTCAAAATTGTTCAAAATCTTTGAAAAATCTAAGTGGTTGAGGAACAAAATTAAGGTATTTTATGGGGCCTACTCTATCATACATATTTACATCATGTGAAATATTTGAGATGATGTAAAAAATAATTTTGATAGCACAACATCATTTTCTATCTAATTGATAGCCTACACATTAAAAAAAACATTTAACATTTGAAATGCATTTAATGTCCAAAAAATATTAATCAATAGTTTAAATTAATTGAGCATAAAAAAATTATTTTCATAATACGAATGTAAAACCTTTCTAAAAAATCTTGATAACCTTCTTAAAATCTATTATATTTACCTAGAAATTATCTTACTTATTAAAAATATGAATGCATGAATATGGAAGTATTCATAGGGCATGTTTTGTGTCTTTCATTAATTAGTAATTTCAAACTTTTACGTCCTTAAGATTTTAGTAATCTTTAATCTATTAGTTGCATGGAGTTTTGAGACCATATTCATGTTATTTTGTCCACACATTGACCCTAAGAAATTCGTGATAATGAATCTGAATAACTGAGCTAATCCACATCAGGCGCACCATTCTCCCAAAAGCAATTGTCAAACCAAGTCCAGGATGATATAAATGAATCCAAATGCGATTCTATGGTGCTAATGCTTTTCTCAAACCAAATTAACGGTAGAAAATTGTCTTCTTCCAGATTGATCTCAATAACCGACTGTGCTGGGTTTTCTATAGTGCTATGCAATTCACCTTGGGCTCCGCCAAATTTATAGCCACTCTAAAATATTTGGGTATGTCTTTACCTTATCTGACGTGGGTAGCTCTGGAACACTGCATTTCACAGGGGCATGTGCTAATTGAGAATCTGGTGGAGCCAATGAACAATATTCTTTCTAAGCAGAGGAAAAGCAGTTGGGGAAATAGGGGAGGAATCAGGAAACAAACCTGTAATTGTCGATGACAACGGTGTTCATTGCGGCCTGATTTTTAGATCTCAACTTGAGCGTGTGATCATGAAAAGAATTAATCGTAGCTTTGGCCTTACTTTTCTGATCCCCACCGCTTCGTTGCTGCCCCTTAACAGTCTCTCACCATCTTACTCCATGCAAACGATTTGGCGTCTTTCAGCTCAAATGAGTATTCCAGTAGAGATGAAAAGCAGAGATGAACTGTTGAAATTTAAATTTCATTCAAATAGCGGGAAATTTAGGCTGATTTGAAATTCAATTTAGGCGCGTTGGAAATTAATAACAGGAGCTGCTTTTAGAGTTTGCTGCAAAGTACGGCCCTGATATAGAATTCCTTGTCGAGTAACAGTACTTCCCTGACAATCTGTAAGACTATTCATCAGCCATCGGATGACCATAGCATAGCCAGCCCAACGGGAAAACTCAACGGAAACGGGAAAAAGAAAAAGAACATCGACCGGTCAAAGCTTAGTGTGTGACACTTAAGCCCGGCCGGCTTTATGTACGCGTTTACCCACTCCATTGCTGCACTTTTATTCGACATGTTCTGTAAGTCGAAATTAGCCACGCCAACCTTTATTTCTATACCAGAATTCGCAAAGGCCTTCAATACAGTGGGCTCCTGTTTGAAAGTCCTGTATTTCGCAATGTTGTTTTGCTGAAGCAAAGCTACCACCTCATCTTGTGATGGCAAATTATCTCCCATCATTCCGTTGATGACTCCTATTCTCTCCCCATCTGCACAACCAACAGAGTTAATGGAAACTCTCACACCCAGTTTACCAATTGTATCACCATCACTTACTTTCATTCCTAGCTTATATGAAACTGTCAGTAATCATACTTTACCTCCATGGATTATGTAGTAAACGACGCCAATACATGCAAATTGGACAATCTTGTTTAAATCATGTTTCCTGGAGGCCATCGAAACGGCAGATAAAATTTCCGAAAACCAACACTTGACTACTGTGTAAGTGCATTATTTTCTCATTTAACGTTCTAGTTTAATAGCCGAGCAGACTATTTGACAATTTCCGCCTCCTAGACAAAAATAGGAAACGATTTTCTTCTATTGCCATCGACACCAGAAAAGATTCGAACGGCTTTCACACACGGTATCTATGAATTATCTATTCCCTAACATTACCTACTTCTAACCAAAAGAAATCGACTATCTACGAGGCAGATGTAGGTAGAACCTTCTAATATTTTATCAAGTTTATATTATTTTCCTGATTGTTTTCATCATTCTGCGGGGCCTTCGACGGCAATGTCTATAGGGGTGACAATTTGCACCGCATGGCATCGATGCCCATCCGCTGCATCCATCCTGACATACCTGCTGCCATATCTGTCGGTCTTCGTCGGTCCTCATTCTACCCTGACATACCTGCTGTGCCTGCCGTATCTGCCAGTTCCCGTCAGTCCATATGCCCAGATTTTTGTGCAGTCCATTCGCCCAGACTTCCCTGTAGTCTTGTTTTTTAATTTATTTACAATTGTATCTTTCGCTTTTTTTATTCGCTGGATTTATATTTATTAAGCACAAATGATCGAATTATATTATTTGAATTTTTTATCTGAGAATTATATTTGGATAAGGTTACAAGAATAATTTATTATATGATTTTATAATATCATATAAATATAATAATATTATATTTATTATTGATAATTAATTTAGGATTAAAAATATACATTTCTACAAGAATTTACTTATGACATAATATAATTTAATGTATATAAGAAATATAGGATAAATATAAAATATATTATATTATATTATATATGGTAATAAAAATATTATATTATATTATATATGGTAATAAAAATATTATATTATATTATATATTTTGTATAAAAATAATATTTTGTAATAATTTCGCCCTAGGTATCTAAGGCATGGGTTGCTCGGCTGTGGGGACACACTGTGGGGACACCGGATAAAAAAATTGTAATAATTGATTAATTTATGATGAGAAATATATGTTTTAGAATAATTTATTTATGATATATAGTTAAATAATAATTAATTTTATTTATTAACAATTTAAAAATTAATAATAAATAAAATAATTTATTATAAATAATCAAAAATATCTATACAATATATATTAAACTTAATTATCTATTTTAAAGGAACCATTAAAATATTTTATTTAGTATACAAAATAATAAAGATAAACTAAAAATATTGTTTTAAAAAAATGATAAAATATTTTTTAATTCTATTTTTTAATTCAAAAGTATATATAGAATATAAATAAAATTTAAAAAATCATGATTTTACATCATGTGACAAATTATACAATTGGTAAAATATATTTTTTGGAAGGTTATTTAGAAAAATGTTTGTTATATTTTTTGGTACGCAATACATGAGGTAAATTGGCAGGTCATTTAGTAATGATTTTGTGTGTGCAACAAAGGTTTCGATAGGTAAGTGATAGATTTAAATTAATTATGTATTTGCTTACACTAACTTTAAGAGGATGGAATCCATATATTACATTTAGATTTATATGTTAAAATGTTAGATTTTTCGTGAATTAGTACCATTGTCAAGCCCTTAATTTTAATTGTCAAGCTATTAAGTAAATGATGTTGTACACTCAATATACTAGGAATATCCTCTAAATTGATGCCATATTCCTTTTCCATATGAAAAACTGCAAGAGTAGACAATACCTTTTCCCTATTTTCTATGCTATTCCGAGACTCTCTAGATTGCAAGCCAAATTCCTAGGACTCTGTGGAGGACCCCTGTATTTGTCCCCAATTTACTAAAGTTTCATGATTTTCATCTACAATTAAATCCACCAAAGTTTCTCCAACCTGATAAATAAAGTATGCATATTATAAAAAAATTCTATATGGAACAATCCATTCTAAATTTTACAAGGTCCATAAAATAAAAAGGAATGAGCAAATAATAAAAACTGTAATTAACAAAGTCACACATTAGAGAAGATCTTAAGATTCTTACATTGACAAGAAAATTTACAAGGTCCATAAAATAAAAAGGAATGAGCATGATGGAGACCATTTACATTACCATGATTGTTAAAGAAGACATTCATATTTACCTGGTAGTAAGTGATGTATATTTCTGCATATAAACATCTATATATTCCAAAGTTTATTTATGCATATGGAATAAAAGTAATACTTTTGCACTTCAAATCTTTTCTTATAGGAAGAATTTATTAATTTAAAAACAAATGTTTAGATATTCAAAATTTCAAACAAGTCTAATATTTGAATACATTAGACAATTTTTCTCATGAAATGCCAATTTGAGAACGTCAATCCCTATAGGAAGCAGGTCATGTTTTCACAAGGATTTCTCTCGAATCATTTTAAGCATTGTTATTTGATATATACCAAAGGGGATATGACCATAAGATCCTCCAACATAAGATCCACCTTTAACTCTTTTAATTCTTTATGATGGATTTACTACCAATACTTTTTGAAAATATATTTCATATTATAACAAGGGGATACATACCTGACACACAAAGTAGGATTTGTGCCCCTTGAAGATATCATGGTTTAACCACCAAACCTTACATGCCAAGAAAAATATTTAAAATGACTATAAAGAAACAAGACCCCTTGTGTCAATCCACAACCTCACCAACAAGGTCACAATATAGAGACAAATTAGCAAATGTTCCAAGAAAAGGTATTTTGAGACATGATGAATATGTTTGCAAAAGCTCTCAGCCCAAAAAAAAAGTATGTCCATCATCATCCATGTTCAACAAGAGAAACAGTTGAATGCCAAAATCACTACCCCTTTAATGAATCATTAAATGGAGAGCTATTACATTCATATATGTCCCAACTTCAGAGCTTTCTTTAAACATTACCTCATCTCACAATCCATCATAAATAATACTTAGTGAAGTCCACCTTCTAAAGTATATCCATAGTCTGATTGTCCATTCATGAGATAATGTTGAGGATATACACTGCTACCATATACTTAGTTACCACATAACACACTTACACTTCAAAGAAAATAATTTAATGCACATAAATAAATAAGCCAAACAAACATATGTTTGATACAAATACCTCATGCCAAGATCTGATCCAAGTGTCAATTCTAGGACCTCCTCTTAAACCAACCACCTTGTTGGAGTTGCAATTAGTTTTAGATGATTTCAAATTATGAAAACATAAAATATGTTCAAAAGCTTGGAGTTTTCTCAAAGTCATTTCTCTTTGCTATGGGATGTCAATTTTTAAAAAATATAAAATACAGAAATAAATTAAAAATCCAGAAACAAAAATCTTTTTAATGACTATCTATAGCCCATGACAATCATTTTATAAAATTTTAATGACTTACCATCCCATGATAGTCATTTTTAAAAAATTAATGATATTCATGGGCTATCTCACATTTGTTGTACATCTAAAAAATTTAAATCAACATATAGCCCTATGATGAAGAGATAAGTGTTGAGAAACTTGATCAATAGGTGTCTTAAGAGGGAGGTATATTTCAATTTGCATAAATTATCTCCTCATCACCAAATTTATTTTGCTAGTTTAAAGCTTATGTGTATGATGTTAAATAGTATGAGAGTTATGCTCAATTTTTGGAGATTCAGGGCTATGTCATTTTCAAGGCTAGACAGAAAAGGATTTCACTCAAAAATAGTAAATATCCGTCATTTCATTCCCAAACACCACCAAACACTTTTAACAAGAGAAGAGCACTTGAACTTCATAAACAAGCACCCCTAAAGCTCTGGAATCATGTTGCAATAGTCTTGGGCTCATTGTAATAAACTCCTCTTGAATATGGAAACTCCCCTTATAATAAGCATTAAGTAAAAGTCTTGAATTTGGAAATACCCTGCTACCTTCATTCGCCAAGCCAATTTCTCCAAAGTTAGGCTGGAAGAAAGTCTTGTAATAAGTGGTAATCATAGGGTGGACTCACGAAGTTAGGCTGGAAGGAAGTAGGATCACAAAATGGAGTTCCTCGAAGTGGGAAGTTCAGTTTGCCCACAACACCTTGCACTATTTGGAACATTTTTTGTTCCTATTAATAGTGATATTATTGATATTATATATGTGTGTGTGTATGTATATATATGTGTGTGTGTGTATGTATATATATGTGTGTGTGTGTGTATATGTATATATATGTATATGTATGTACATATATATATATATATGTATATATATATACACATATACATACATATATATATATACACATATACATATATATATGTATGAACATACATACATATATACATACATACATACATACATATATATATGTAATGCAGAGGCAGCTTGGACTACCATAAAACAAGGCCAAACACATGGAAGGGCATGATAGACTTGAACTCAACATGTTGCTTCTTCACACATTTCTCCATATTGCTTAACAAAAGGGCTTCAAGACTTGATTCAACAATCAGGGACAACATCATTAGCACGAGTATGGGTCTTAAAATAGTGGACAGATCACTTGTAGGGATGAACACAAAAAGATTTCATGAAGAGTAAGACCTATTGCTGCTCCTCTAAATGAAAATAATGCTAAATGACCAAAACAGTCCCTTACAAGAGCATTCAAACATGACACAAGTTGAGGTACCTCCCAAAACAGCAATAATAAGATAATTTCAAAGAGGCTACACACCATGCAATGCTTAACTTCATGAAACAACACAGGCTCAACCCATTCTTGCACTACTTGCTTATGCTGACTTATAGAGACAACCCAAGTTAATGAATTATAATGCAAATAAGTTCATGGGTATGAAGAGGGAACTTACTAAATTTCATAAGAAACTCACGTTCCTCAATGTTGCTATGCAGATTTTGGCTCAAATTGAGATCTCTCCAACTAATTTTTTGTGCCACATAAGGGGTGAAACAAGGGTTGTTAATAGAGATCCAAGGTCGTGTAGACAACCACTCCACCTAAATGGAGATGAATCTATTTTTCTTCACAGGATGTTGGAAGTACTCTAGAAGGATGTCAACAGCCTAGATAGAGATACATGTATGGTGCAGCTTGATGATGAACCCACAGCTAATCCCAATCTGGATATCGCTGATGGTGATGTCCCTCATAATGATTCCCAAGCCAAGCTTTATGCTGACTAAAGTTCCTCTTGGTTACCTACCCACGATGTGGAGGATGTTTAGATTCCCGGATCTAGTTGATTTTTTTCTTTCCTTTTGTGCTTCTTCATAATGTGGAAGTTTCGCAGGGGAAGGTTTCCAGTTCTTGCTGAGATATTCAAAGATGTTGATCTTGATATTTGCTCTGATCTTCTTTAACTTTGTAATGTAGTCTTTTTGCTCATTTCTCCCTTTGAGTTACTACTAGAAACAAATCTAAGTCTAAAGGAGAAAATATTAAAATTACAATCTTGTGATGAGCAAATATTTTCTTGACATACATTTCATTCCATCACAAGATCAATTTATTATATTTGAAATATTTTTGTTATTATTCTGAATGTCGTAATAATCAATTTGGGTAACACATTTTTTTCTTTGGATTATCATGTTTGGCCTGTCTTCACACACTCGATTGGAGGAGAGGCTCAACATATTGATGAGAAGGATAACTTGGCTAATCACAAAAGATGATAATTGCAAATTAGACATAGAAACAAAGTTTCATAGGTCCATACCAATATTGGCGCTAACATAATAAAGATAGTTGTATTGAATATACAATGTTTCAACATTAATCTATTTTGATTGTTTCATAGGTCCATACCAATATTGGCACTAAAAAACAAGGGTGCAACCCCTTAGAACAAGACCCAAAGGACCATCAAAAACACTGCAGCACAATAGGGGTGTGGTCCCAACCAAACAAGGCCCAAGGAGCCATTAACAACATACACTCAGTAGAAACTAAGGACCCAAGGTAGTCCAAGCCAAAAACAGGCTTACAACCCATTCTTGGCACGAGACCAAAAGCCACCGAACACAAAGAACCACAACCCTAGACCTACCACTTAGGAGGCCACAACCCAGCTGCAACAACAAACCAACTGCAAATCTTTTGCTCAAAGACAAGTTAGAGCCAAACATATTCTCAACCACCAAAGGGTAAGAATCACCAATCATAGCATAGGAACAATCTTCCAGAAGCAACCACCATCCTGAAACCAGCCCCAAAACCACCTCAATAGGTTGGGGCTCCCCTCTAACAGAGAGGAAGAAGAGCAGACCATAGCTACCAGTAGAAACTCCCATGAAAGCAAGCACATTCCACCTCAATAGGAACCAACAAAGGAGAGAAGCGCCTCCCACTAGGCATACAATCACCAACTCCACCTCAATAGGAGCAATATCCACCTCAATAGAACAATGCGATTGTAGAAACAAGTAGAAAGCAAGATCAACAGTAGAACAAGTCCACACCCCCTCCCAAGGTATCTGGGATGAAGAAACAAAAGGAAGCACATACATA
The DNA here is from genome assembly GCA_007258455.2 of Sequoia sempervirens. NCBI lineage: Eukaryota > Viridiplantae > Streptophyta > Pinopsida > Cupressales > Cupressaceae > Sequoia > Sequoia sempervirens. The sequence goes on from VDFB02271358.1 coordinate 277,147,532, forward strand.
TTCTCCCAAGAAGGCATAGCACCGCATAACACAACAACCATCCACCAGCAAAACCTTGACACACACAACGAACGCCGAACAAGCCACCCGTTCGTCAACAAACAAACCATACCATCTTCAAAAACTAAACCAAGGGAAACACCCTTTCTACAACAAATCATAATACATCAAATGAAGTATGTTGAAAAGGGTGTAATAACTTCTAATGCACGCAAGGAATGCAGGATGCCATTGATTCAACAGGGGTGCGGCAAAAGGAAACAAAGCCATTGCAATGGATTTGTTGAAAAGTCTGCATGAGCTTTTAAGCAAATAATGGGGAGGCGCTAATATATAAAATGGATTTGTTGAAATCCTTACAAAACTTCTGAGCAAAAGCAAAACGGTTTGAAGGAACGAGCCGGCACCAGAGATCTCAAACAAATGCGGGTCAGAGCAAAATCAGGAAGGCGTCATAACTTGCAGGGAACCTTTGAGGGAACCCATGCATGAAGAGATCTGCGCTTGTCATGAGAACACATCAAAAAGAAGAGGCTGTGAACATCCATCAAAATGCAACAGGGGAGCCATGGTGAATGCAAGGATGCACAAAATGGAGCAGCTCAAGGGGCTCGATGGAGTGGAGCCAACGCATGAGGGAAAACCATGGGTTGAAGGCACACCAAAATGACTATTGAAAAGGCCATAGAGGCTTTAAATGTGCACCAATGAAGAGACTCTGAGGCACGCATCAGATGTTTGTTGATAGGTGCTCAAAAAAAATCCCAACAAACAGAGGAATGCCATATTCCCCAGAGATGGAACACGACCAAGAGGAAGGAGATCAAGAAGCTTCACATTGAAGATGGCGAGGGCACCAATATTTAAGACTTTAGAAACTTTCAACAGAGGACCACGTGATGAGGAGGGCGCCAATGGATATGTTGAAATATTTTGGAAACTTGCAAGCAAATGCAAGAGCTCGAGTTAGGGTAGGCCGATCTCCATTATGTGGCGAGCCCATGCATTTCAAGAATGATGGATAGAATCATAACCTTAACTTTGAACCCTAATTAAATCATAACCTTAATTGGACCCTGATCTTAACCATAAATGAACAATTGAACTCAAAATTATGGTTCACAAAACCAAATGTTTGTTATTAATAGATCTTCTCATACAAAGGAAAATAATTGTTTATACAAAAAAATTGCAAAAAAAAACAATTATACACGGGTGATCAAAGGGTTTGCATTTTTGACAACATTTAAATCACCTTTCCTCATCATTGTTAAAAAAATAGAACAAAACCACAACGAGGTACTCTCAATTTTTCTTATCTTCAAATAACAAAACTGCTCCTAATTTGCAACAAACAAACCTTTTTAAATATGTTTAATATTTTTTTCAAAAATAATAATTAATTAAATTTATAATAACCACATAGAATTTATATTAAAATTCTTGACATAAATATTAAAAATGTTAAATAGACATGACCAAAATATTTAAAATACTTACCTTTATTTTTTATTCAATCATATGCTTTATTTTTATATAATTTTAATTTATAATAAAAATAAATTTGAGAATAAATAATTAATTTATATTTCAAAAATAAAAATAAATAATAATTACTTAAATTAATATTATAAAATATATAATATTTTAATTGTTAAACTTATTAAATTATACAAATATTTTTAAAACCATAAGAAAAATATAATATCTTCGCACTCTATATATAATTATTTTTTATTAACTCTAGAATTTATTTAAATTTGTATCATCTCCTAGAGAAGAATTTATTTATGATATATAGTTAAATAATAATTAATAATTTTTATTAACAATTTAAAAACTAATAATAAAAAAAATATTTTATTAAAAATAGTCAAAAATATCTATACAATATATATTAAACTAATCAAAAATCTCTATACAATATATATTAAACTTAATTATCTATTTTAAAGAAACCATGAAAAGATTTTATTTAGAATACAAAATAATAAAGATACAAGGTGCTAAAAATATTGTTTTAAAAAAATGATAAAATATTTTTTAATTCAAAAGTATATATAGAATATAGATAAAATTTAAAAAATCATTATTTTACATCATGTGGCAAATTATTATACAATTGGTAAAATATATTTTTTGGAAGGTTATTTAGAAAAATGTTTGTTATATTTTTTCGGTACGCAGTACATGAGGTAAATTGGAGGTCATTTAGTAATGATGTTGTGTGTGCAACAAAGGTTTCAATAGAGAAGTGATAGCTTCAAATTAATTATGTATCTGCTTACACTAACTTTAAGAGGATGGAATCCATATATTACATTTACATTTATACGTTAAAATATTAGATTTTTCGTGAATTAGTACCATTGTCAAGCCCTTAATTTCAATTGTTAGGCTATTAAGTAAATGATGGTGTACACTCAATATACCAGGAATATCCTCTAAATTGATGACATATTCCTTTGCCATATGACAAACTGCAAGAGTAGACAATACCTTTTGCCTATTTTCTATGTTATTCAGAGACTCCCTAGATTGCAAACCAAATTCCTAGGACTCTGTGGAGGACCCTGTATTTGTCCCCAACTTACTAAAGTATCATGATTTTCATCTACAATTAAATCCACCAAAGTTTCTCCAACCTGATAAATAAAGTATGCATATTATAAAAAAATTCTATATGGAACAATTCATTCTAGATTTTACAAGGTCCATAAAATAAAAAGGAATGAGCAAATAATAAAAACTATAATTGACAAAGTCACACATTACAAAAGATCTTAAGATTCTTACATTGACAAGAAAATTTACAAGGTCCATAAAATAAAAAGGAATGAGCATGATGGAGATCATTTACATTACCATGATTGTTAAAGAAGACATTCATATTTATGTGGTAGTAAGTGATGTGTATTTCTGCATATAAATGTCTATATATCCCAAAGTTTATTTATGCATATGCAATAAAAGTAATGCTTTTGCAGTTCAAATCTTTTATTATAGGAAGAATTTATAAATTTAAAAACAAATGTTTAGATATTCAAATTTTTAAACAATTCTAGTATCTGAATACATTAGACAATTTTGCTCATGAAATGCCAATTTGAGAACGTCAATCCCTATAGGAAGCAGGTCATGTTCTCACAAGGATTTCTCTCAAATCATTTTAAGCATAGTTATTTGATATATACCAAAGGGGATATGACCATAAGATCCCCCAACATAAGATCCACCTTTAACTCTTTTAATTCTTTATGATGGATTTACTACCAATACTTTTAGAAAAAATGTTTCATATTATAACAAGGGGATACATCCTTGACACACAAAGTAGGATTTGTGCCCCTTGAAGATATCATGGTTTAACCACCTAACCTTGCATGCCAAGAAAAATATTAAAAATGACTATAAAGAAACAAGGCCCCTTGTGTCAATCCACAACCTCACCAACAAGGTCACAATATAGAGACAAATTAGAAAAAGTTCCAAGAAAAGGTATTTTGAGACATGATGAATATGTTTGCAAAAGCTCTCAGCCTAACAAAAAATCATGTCCATCATCATCCCTGTTCAACAAGAGAAATAGTTGAATGCCAAAATCACTACCCCTTTAATGAATCATTAAATGGAGAGCTATTACATTCATATATGTCCCAACTTCAGAGCTTTTTTAAAACATTACCTCATCTCACAATCCATCATAAATAATACTTAGTGAAGTCCACCTTCTAAAGTATATCCATAGTTCGATTGTCCATTCATGATGTTGGCACTCTCAAATTTCACAAATTTGAAGTGCCCCATTTCAAAAAAATTCCTCAGATATCCTCGGATTTCATTGTGAAATGCTTGTGTATCGAATCAATAGGGATGCTAGAGCTACAACAGGATGATTTTCAAATTAAAAGGGAAAAAATTGGTGATTATTTAGACTACTCCCTATGGCAGATGGCCTGATTTACAAAACATCTATTTTTTCACTTCTAACAAAAGATTATGGATTTTGAACACTATAATTTTCTCTACTAAGAATCACCATTTGTTCTACCTATTTAGGACACCCAATTTTCCCTTGAAATTTGCAACCCATTTTTTTTAGCCATTTTTAACCAAACCTTATGCATGCCCCTTTGTTTATTTTTATTTGAATTCATGATTCTCATTAATAACTAATAAAAAATACATATATATACTTGTAAATATATTTCTATGTCATCTAAGTTATCTATTTTATGTGTAGGGCTTTTAAATTCTAATATGGTGTATTTTATTTTCCTTCACAAATTAATAATCATTATCAATTCAAATTTAATTACATTTTTATTTCCTAATATGTTTTACATTTCAATTCCATATGTCTCCTAAAATCTAAATAAACCACATTTTATTGAGTTCTTTAAATCTATGTGATTTTGAGTTTCCTTATGAAATTCCAATGATTTATCACTTAAGCTTATTTTATTTAACATTTCAGGGGGATGTTAGGGTATAATCAATCTTAACCCACTTTTACTAGTGAACTGCACCATAATCCGTAATACACAATACACTTTTCCTAGTGCAATACTTTTTGGTTTTAGGTCAATGGAATGTTAATGTTTAACTAACTATATAAGAATATAATGAAGATATGAAGATTTCAAAGATATGAAAATAATTAAATATATAAAATAAAAATTTCTTGCACCATGGATGATTGAATTCTCTAATAGATATTCATACAAAAATGAATTGATCAAAGTTAAAATATACCAAAATTTCAAAATATTTGCAATGCACATAGGTTTTCATGCATAGATGGAAGATTTAATAAACTAAAAAAATAAGTTATTTTATATTATAATATGGAAGACTATTGTTTTTATATATCTAGATAAGGCGGTTATAGAGATCTAACAAAAAAAATGGAAACACTATTAAAAAAGGATGTACATGCCTATAAAACAGGAATCGCTTACCCACTAGCCATATTACATTTCATGGGCATCATTGTGTGTTAAATGACAATTGTTCATATCACAAAATGATAAAAAGTGTATATGCTAAGTATATGCTCCATTATTTACCCTTGTGAAATCATATGCAATTGGTTTCGAATAACAAAAATAAATGAAGTAAAATCTCCTATTTGGAATAGGAAAAATAAAAGATATAAAAAACAATATTGAAAGAACTTGGTTGTTCATGTATGGCAGAAATAAAAGCACAGACTGGTCGCTCCTCCAAAAATATGAAATATCCAGTTGTGTAACTTATTAAGATCAGAGGATTCTTTTATTTTTTAAATTGTATCTTTTTGGTAAAGGTGGGTTGTGCTCTCTCATCATTACATTCCAATGTGAAGCTATTCAAGCCGATAATTGAGCTCTATTTGATTTACTGCACCAAATTGTGCTATGTATAACTTCCCACACCTGTCTTTGTAACTGCATGATTATCCTCTGTTCATCTTGAGTGTATACACAAAGGAAGGATTTTCATACCCATTGGCTTCCTGACATATTCTACTACACCCCAAGAAATGACCGTTGTTAAAAGCACCTGTAGATCTGGTATTGAGGGCTGCAATAGAGGCAAACACGAAACAAAACCTAAGAGGACCCAAATGCAGAGTGGAGCAGAAAATTTAGGCATAAATTTAGGTGGGACAACAAGTTTAGATGGCAATGTTGTGGTAGTTCAAAAATAAATGCTCACCCATTAATGGGAAATTTAGGTCAGACAACCATTTCAATTTACCTAGTGGTTGTGAATAAATTTGGCGCATCCTGGATTAATATACTACTTGCTATTAAATAGTTGTGTGAGGTTGACGGACTTGGATGTTACAAATAGCAAATTGATCGGTGGTACGGGCTAATCATTGATAGTTAGTGCAAATACATGATTAAGGAAATTAATAAGGGATTAGAAGCAAGTGGGAGATTATGGAGGATGTGACATTAATCTTGATTAAGGAGTGCACATCCTAATCATGGATTAATTAACTTAATCCAAATTAAAAGAGGGTTATGGAGGATATGACAAGGAGAGAGAAAAAGGAAGAATTTATAATTGATTTTAAAAAGGTCAAATGACTAAATTAAATAAATCGATATGTTTATTTAATTTAGAGAGGAAAAGGTGTAAGGTAAAGTATTTAAATGTTAAATTAAATACTTTAGGGACTTTAGGATTAATTAAATAAATCATTTAATTAATATTGATCAAATAGATGAATAAAGTAGACGGGTTTGACCATGTGGGAACTTGGTCAAATTTGGATGTCTACACATACAAATTTCAAAATTTAAGAACTATATGTAATTTTAATACATGTGTACATACTAACAATAAACTTGAAACATTCACAGAAAGCTCATTTTATGTCTAATGCATATATATATATTACAATTTTCCAACAAGAGAAATCATGATCTAGTAGGTAGTCATAAAACATATACTATTATAAATTCATCATTATAAGTTCATAAATTCCACCAAATTCATAAATTCATGTCACTAAAACCATGATGTCATGGATCTTAAATCTATAGTCTAATTGCTCATTGATGTCATGGATCTTAATGCTTAAATGATGGTATTGGCATAATGTTTCCCTCAAACCTTTAATATTTGGCATTAACCTATCTCTGCAAAGCTTTAACGATGTTTGGCATAATATGTGGGTCGTCTATGTTGATTTTACATGCAATTAATGAGTGTTTCTTAGAGTGGTTATTGATGTGCAGTTATTATGTGTACTAACCTTGGATTGCAGATTTAATATGCCAAGTTATGGAAGACACCTCTGGCTGGGCATGCACCATAACGTCTAGTTGAGGAGCCGCTCCAGGTCAAAGGCAGCCGGTAGCAGAGATTCTTCATGTAACCGCCTTGCAGTGGACCGTAATGATCGAGCATGCACGGGCATTGTTGTTGTGCTGGATCTATGCTTGACTTGCATGTCTGACCAGATTCCATGCATGCGTAACTGTTGTCGCTCCACTTTCCCCTGCTTTCCCTAAATGGCATCCTCCCAGTCGTGGAGTTGATTGCCTTGTTAGTTGTAGTATAAATAATACTTTGATGCTCCTTCTTTTGGGGGATGCGTGATCTTACATTGTACTCTCGTTTTCAATAATACAGATACATTACTCTTTGTATGCGCAATTTACAATGAATGAAAATAAAGATATGAGTTCAAACATTTGAATTGTTGTTAGTTTACAGGATACTTATCCAAGGGGGCCCACTTGGTGAGCAATATGTTCTCTTAGTTTAGCAGTAGCTTAGTATTACTTGTCATTTGATACTTAGTTTGAAATCTGGCATTAACTGTTCCTGCAGCCACTAGAAGTCCATTTTGTGTATGTTCCTGTAGCCAAAGCAAACAGAGTAGTTCATGTTTGTTGCTCAAAGCTTTCATTCTTGCTTTTCATTTCAGTTCAACATAGTTGTTGGTTGATGCTTAATGTTTGCTTTATTTCCTTTTTAGCAATTTACTTTCAACATTATGTCTCTTAATTGTAGTATGCAATGACTACTTGAGCCCCTAGTGCACATACAGTGCTAACCCATTTCAAGTTTACGTCCTTGGGTTGACAAGTTAAATGCACCTTCATAGTGGTTGAATGACTATTCAAGTTAGATGTCCAATTTTTGAATTGTGGTTGTAGAAGCCCAGTTATGAAATCATTGTAGGAGATGGACACCTCCCTTTCTAGAATTTCTACATATTCTTGGGCTAGTTGTTTCTCCCTATTGAATTTTTCCTTCCTCATTCACCATTTGATGATTTGTTCATTTATCTCTTGAATTTCTTCTTGTAGTCTTGTTTTCTCCTCAAAAATATTCCTAAAGTGTTATTTATTTCATTCTTTCAACATCACTTTCACATACATGAGCTTCTCGAACAAAGAGTACATCTTAGGTCCTTCGCCCCCCACACTGCAATTCCACCATTCTGCCATCCCCCATAGAGCTATCTCTTAGCCACATTCACAAACTTGATAGGGCTTCTCAAAGGAAGATGATCTAGATAGAAAATTAGCTGGATTGTATAGTGATTTGTTCCACTTATAGGAAAAATCCTAGTCTCACAAGTGGTCAAGATTGCCTCCCATTCCCCGATGAGTAGAAATCTATCAATCCTTCTTGTTATTGATGAGATCCCTCTTCTTCTATTCGTCCAAGTGTAAAGGCCATTTTTTGTCTCCACATCTCTGGCCCCAACTTCAGTAATAAAATGTTGGAAATCTCTTTGAAACTGGGATAATTTAGATGACACCCCCCCATTTTTTCCAAGTTGTTTCTACTTGCATTGAAATCACCAACTATAATTAATTTTTTCCCTAGAAAATTTTGACCAATTTCTACAAGATGATTCCATAAATCTCTCTTGGCATTTGTTGTTATTTGGCCATATACATTAATTATGTACATCTCTTATGCGAACCACTGATTCATGATTTTGATCAACTATCAATATGAGTGTGACAATAACTTTTGATATTACTTTCTTTGGATTCCACAGTACTCCTAATCCCCCTAAAGCTACTTGAATTGGTTCCATTATGCCTTCTAAAAACTTACATTTAACCATCCAAATACTTTCTTTTTTTGAGAGTTTTGTTTTGTGCAATAAAATTATGTTACTGCTCATTTGATCAAATTGACCCCTGATCAAGCGCTTTGTAATAGGGGCGTTTAAGCCCTTAACATTTCAAGTTGTGATTTTCATGGCAATCCTAGAAGGTTAACACCCTCCCTTGACTTGAGCTTCATCTTCCCCTTGGCACAACCTACAATTTCCAACTTATGACTTTGTTCAATGGTTCTCTTCCATGCTAGTCTACTTTGCCTTCCTCAACTTCATCATGAATTTCTTGACTCGATTCTTCTTTGTTCTCACCATCCCCTCCTTTCTATCTCCCCACCAAATCCCTTTCTTCTCCAACCATTAATCAAAAACCTTTTAATAAAGCACAACTAGCTCATCTCTATCTTCCTTTTCCCTTGCTCATTTACACAGTCTACCCATTTCCACTTCATGCTTTTGCTCAACATTCTTCTCTATCTCTAAAGTCACCTGCTCCTTAACAATCTCTACTTCATTTTCTTCCTCATACTCCTCCCCATCTACTTGAACTTCCCTAAGGTTTCCATGATCTTTTGTCTACCCTTTCTTATTGGCTACATCCCGATTCCCTATTTTGCTTTCCTCCCTATTATCATTTTTCCCTTATGTGGTTTGCTTTCTTATACATTTGAAATTTGAATGGCCTTTGGACTAACACTTTGCACATGTGATTAATTGATCCTCCCTCTCTATCTTTGAACACCATATTTCATCTATCCATATAAATTTATTATAATAAATAACAATCTAACTTAGTGTTACCATGTAAATGGAATTAATTATTACAATCAAATATAAATATATGATAATAATGATGCTTTCAAAATTTATTTAAAAATACAAATTAACATTAAACAATTAATCAACTTACATCAAAATTTCTTAAAAGATTTTTATTATTAAAATAAATAATTAATATTACAAGTGATTTTCTTCAACGATTCTACCAGAAGCTGGGCATGACTGAAATCTACTTTATCGAAACAAGTGATTTTCTTCAACGATTCTACCATTACAAAATGCTTAAGATGTTGAAAGTCAGTTTCCAAATGGACACATACAGGTAAGCATATGCTCCCCATTACCAAGCTGTGGCATTCAATAATTTTAATGCTTTCTAATCTTGGGCAATTTGCTTCCATCGGACAGATTTCTTCACCGTACGGTCGAAGAAGAGCGAGAGACTTAAGACTGGAGGAAATTATTCTCAGATTTGAAGGGAATCCGCAATGGGATAACGTCAAACTTTGAAGAAGGCGACATAGTTTTAAAATCGCCTCAAATGCCTCCTGGCTTAGGCTAACGAATTTAAGATAGCATGTTACAAGTTGAGGGAAACCCTTAAATTGGGCAGGCACCTTTCTCACCATAAAATAATCGAGAGACACAGATTTGAGTGTCACACATGAAAAGATCGACTCGGAAACCTCCATCGGATTGTCCCTGTTTTTCAAATCTATGCACTTCACACCTGATAAAGAAATCCACAGAAGCCACTTGTCAATGCTACTTCCAAACCCATCACAATTGCAAAGCTCAAAAGTTTCCAGGCCACCACACTGCAAAAAAATAATCTTGTTGATTATATCTTCAGGCTTAATTTGGCGAGTCAGGCTGTTCATTGTAGGAGTAGTAAAGATAGAATAAAAAAACTCATGAGAATACTTGAGATGGGGCAACCAAGTCAGGATGTTCATTGTACAGATACAATCAAAAAACTCATCAGAAAACTTGAGATGGGGCAACCGAGTCCACGCTCTGCACCATCTTCGAGAAACCGCAGAAAAGCGAACGGCTTCCTTCAGAGGGAGTCTTGTTAAAATCTGAGAACACAACAGATCGTTTGGAAAATTCATGAGATCTATTTTACCCATTTCTTCCCTAGACCTTCAAATTGCAGTGAGAAAATATTTATAGCTCAAAAAATGACGTAGAAAATATTTGTAAATTTCGGCTGCAATATTAAAACAAAAACAGGTTAACATTTTCTTTCAGAAAAATACATGAACTGAAAGTTGAAAAAATAAATATACTGTACTGACCATTCTGTGATACAAGTTTATTTTTGCTCACAATTCACACATCGCAGGACTCTATGGCGTGCCTTTGGATGTAATCCACTTTGCCTGGTGCTATCATCTTCATCTTTCTGTTCATTCTTCTCAACCAGGCTCTGCTTTGAGGGCGCCGCTAATCCTCCTTAAGAAAAAGGCATGTTCAACATTTTAAAACTCCCGCCCATCATTTTAAATCTCCCGCGTTTAAAATTCCTGCTTGTTTTAAATCTCTCAGTTTTTACAATTTCCGCTTTTTGACAACAGGCGGCATTGATGGGACTCGGAGGTGATGGCTTAACAAGGACAGTAGGCTTCAATAACTCAGACCGTTACCAGCAGACAGTACAGCAGCCTCGTGGGTCACAACGATGTATGATACATGATGGGGCAGGCATCCATGCGCCGGTGCAAATTGTCACCTGCGTAGCCAGTGCCGCCTTCGACCCCACTAACGTGGAATTTACTTATCTGAATAGATTTTCTGTATAGATATAATAAATATAAATATAAATATAAATGGACGGCTAAGTTGTAGTCTAAGAAATCTAGCGTAAGGGGGTCCATTAGATGGCTCTTGTCCCAAAAAGTCAATGCCACAGAGTCTTGGGAGTTTCCGTCCCCAAACCAACTTTATTAAATTAATCAATTATTAGTGCCTGCCAAGGATATAAGTAAAAAGAGAAATAATATTGAAATAAAGAATAGGTAGTCGTTGTATATAATTTTAGTTTTAAAAAAATAGTAAATTTTTTTTTTAGATATTTTAAAACTTTATGTGAGATTCTCATTCATTAAGAAATCATTTAAAGACTCTTCCATGGCCAATAATCTTTAGGTGAGATTCATATCCATTCATATCCAATCAACACCTTCCTACCATCATATTCATCGGACTTGAAAATTAACCCCAATGTCAACTATGTGAAAAGAAGTTCCAAAGTACATCAACCACACACCTTTTCGTATATGTGTTGCAAAGGCCATGAAAAGAACATCATGATAATCATGAGTAGGCATTTTGAAATCATCATTTAAATAATTTTTCGTCCTTTTATTCCTCATTGCATTCTCTTTTGAAATGCCTAGGCTTGGTGTATTTCCCACACTTAACCTTGGTCTTTCTAGGAAATTTGGATATCCCATTGCATTTGCATTTGGATTTTTCTTTCTCCTTCTCCCTCTTTTTGTCTTTTTGTTTTGATCTTCCATGAGAAGTTAGGGCCTCCACTTATTAGAAGTTTTTTCTCCACATGCCCTTTGAAATTAATGACATGCAACTACCTCATTTATTTTGAATTTAAAGATACCACTCCCGATTTTAATCAACAATCATGTTGAAAGTGTAGACACCTAAAATTGACCATTTACATTTGGTCAATTTGTCCCTAATTCATCAAACTTTTTATCCTTTGTATTAATTAAATAATATTCTTATTATTTAACTAATATTCACTATCTTGACATTCATTCAATTTAATCCCTTACATCACCCTTAAATCCTAAGGTAAATAATTAAATTTAATTGTTTATCTATGGTCATCCTACTGTACCCCTTCTTTCCCATAAATTAAATAAATAATTTCTATTTATTTAATTTCCCCCCTCATATGTCCCATCCTCCATCACTTTACATTAGCCTCCATAACCTAATCATTTACACACACTTAATCCTTGATTAAGTGAGGTCAACCCTCCCCATAATATCATACACATGGGACCTTGTGCATGTGGCATGGCCTTGGTACCATGTCACATCGGTCTTGTCCCCTCAAGGTACACTAAAGGAATTTTTAATTCATTTATTCCCCTCACATCATCCCCTTTGGAGTGTGAGGAAAAACCTTGCCTTTATGGCAAGATCTCCTCCCACACTACAAAGTACCATCTCCCTCTCAACTCACCTCATGGTGCCACTTGGCACCATCCCATGAGGTGAGAGGACAAAATAATCCTCCACCCTTGATCTCAATGCAATTAGGTAACAACCACGTTGAAATAATTGAAGTGCTCCACCACAAAACCACCATCCTCAACCTTGAGGTTATATAGCATCTTTCTTAAGAAAATTTTATTAACTAGGGATTTATCCTAATAAATCCATCCAAACTTCTTTTAGAGATCTAAAGTGTTTGATTCTTCATGTACATTCAACAATATGGAGTTTAACAAATACAACCTAGTGAGAACCTTCACTTTTATATCCATTTTATTCTAGTCTTCTTATATAACATAAAAACCTATTTAGATCTTTATCTATGAGCATATCCTCCATCTTGGGCTTCTAAATCTCACATTTTATGCTTGAGAATTTTTACATGTATATCCTTAATGTGTTTACCATTTTCCTACATAAAAATAAATTAAATATTTACAATTACAAGGAAAAATATAAGACAAAAGTAACATACCACAAAAAATTCATTTACATCAGGAAAACCCTTTAAAGATAAATCCCCACACTCCAAAGAAACTTAATGTATTCTTCAATAGTCAGTAGTTACAATATACTTGTAGGCTCTAAGCCATTATAGGAGCATCACTATCAAGATAATAATTCAAAGAGCGTAATGTACCCATCAAAACTTGCATCTCAAACACTCAATAAATATGATAATAAATAATCAAACCATCAAATGGTAATTTCAAAACCATGAGCTAAAACCACCCAAATTTGGTGCACAAATCCTTAGTTAAAAATTCAATGACCAAATTCCAAGAAAAGTCAACAGGGTAAAATAGTATATTCCTTCCACTTGCTACAAGTTTTCCATATTTCACTCACCAACTTGAGTGCTTCATTTTGGTTGCATTAATTTATAGGAGGTAATATCAAGATTTAGATTTCAAGTTCTTTGACCATAGTACTTGGAGGCTTCTCATATTGTTTATTGATAATTTTTATTATAGCATATTGTCACTTACAACCGTAGCATCACAACAAGTAATGTTCCACTCAACATGTAAACACTTGAGATTGCATAATTTATTTTTTATTTTTGATGGCTATGCATGGCTCGTGAGATATCACATTCCTTAATTTTTGACATATTTTTTTTACCACATGAACAGTTTCTTATGTGATCCATGTGTCTTTATTTGAAATTATTATGGATGGTAAGTGCTTCACATTTTTATATTAACAAAATTCAATTCATTAAATACATAATGAACACACTTTTTGGTTACTCATGGGCACAATTATCTTGGATTATCCAATTTCAAGATCATGTTGATATCTAGCACATATTTATGTTCTTCATGGGCACAATTAGCCTAACTTATCTAGTTTTACTTCACATAGATGAAATTGGCATAGAGATAGAAGTTTATTTCTACAAATTTCATCATTCAAAAGTAATGTTAATTTTCAATCAACAAAAAAATAATGATAAAAAATTTCATAGAAAAAGGTGTGATATTATATAAAATTGGGATATATGGTCATGGACAACTAACTCAATTTTAGAAAAACAATGCAAGTCTTTACCATGTCAATATCTTGGTTCTTGAAAATTCCAAATCAATGAAATGGAATAAGCTATCACTCAAGAAAAATATTTTTAAACAATGAGCTTTATATCAAGTAAGTTAGGCACCATAAAGAATTTTCCCAATGAACAACACAAATAGTGGTTTTATCAAAAAGCTATCACTCAAGAGAATCCTTTTGTAAAATATTGGATATTCATATCAAGCAAATGAGGGACCATAAATAAGTTACCCAATGCACAATAGAAACAATAGCTTTACTAATAAGCTACCACTTAAGAAAAACCTTTTGCAAAAGAATTGAGCTTCCTATTGAGAAAATGAGGCACCACAAAGATGTTGCCCAATGTACTACACAAATAGTGATTTTAATAATAAACTACCACTCAAGAAAAACCTTTTGTAAAAGATCAAAACTTGGAATAAAGAAAATAAGACACGATAAATAAATTTCCTAATGTGCAACATAAATAGTGGTTTTACCACTACCCATTGTAAGTAAAGAATAACAACCATTATATAAGAAATGATGGATCTTCAAATTTAATTTTAACCAATTTAATATATTATAATTAATATATAAATTTTTTATGTTAGACTAGCTAAATATACACTAAATAATATATTTAACTTACATCTTGAGAAAATATATTATTTTCAAACCACACATGAATTTATGAGCTGCTCAGAATTAAAGGCCTAAGTACATTTAAAAAAATATATATCTTATTTAACTTTACATTAATATTTTAAAACTATGAGCATGAAAATACTTGAAAGCTTTTATCTGCTATATGCATTCATTAATGAAAACTAAAACAATATAAGTCAAAGAATACATTACTTCAAATTATGATATGACTTTTGACCATAACCTACATTGTCATTCAGGCAACTCTCATTCACATGACATTATTTCTAAATTTTTATATAAATAAAATAATCAATAATTATTTAATATTTTTAAATACAATCTTTTCATTTTCACTTTTTTGATATACATTGAAAAATATTAAAAAAGAAAAAATAAAGGTGATCAAATATAATAAATTAATTAAAATATAAAATATAATAGATACATATATTAAATATAAAAATTCAATGATAAATAAATAATTTAAATTTAAATTAATTATTAAACCAGTTTATATGGTCCTTTGCTACACGTAGAAATGATGTTACAAAAGAAAAACAATAAAAGTCACTAGAAAATGCAATAAGGCAACCATAGAGTAATTTCTAGAGCATAAAAATCCAATGATAAATAATTAATTAAAATTTAATTTTAACTACTCAAATAGTCTTCACCGCCGATATAATATTAGAAAAGAAAAATCATTAACGATCAATAGAAAATACAAGATAACAAAACAGTAATTTCCAGAAGCACGAATTAAAAATCATCATAAATAATTAATTCAAAGTTTAATTTGACCATTGAAACAGTCGACAAGACCCTTTAATTTGTAAAAGAAACATGCACTCAACATACAAGTCTACCTAATAGAGATCTGCGTATACTTATCAAGCTCCTTATTAAAGATCTTCGCCCCAGGTCTCTCCTCCTTGTAACGCCTTTCCCTTTGAACTTAAATGGGGTTCAACATAGAGCAGATGAAAGTTTTCCTGATTGCGTGTATTGTATTCCTATGCTTCTCCATCTATGGCGGTAAGTTATCAGTGATGTTATTAATGCTAATCTGAATTCATTTCTGTATTGTACAATCAATCAATTAGTAGACGCGTTAAGAGCCCAACAAAATGAATTTTGAATCATATGTGATTTTTCTCCCTTTCTCAGTAAGTGCTGATTTATAGGAATTAATCTGGTTAGTTTCGATTCGATCTGGATCGACCCATATGTTGATTTTTGTCCCCGAACGTTCTCGTCTCTGCAGATGCTCAGAAACGGAGGATTGGAGTTAACAATGGGATGACAGGAACAAATTTGCCACCGCAATAGGAGGTGGTGAGTTTATTGAAAGCGAACAACGTTGGGAAATATAGGATTTTCAAACAAGAGCCAACTGTATTCAAGGCCTTTGCGAATTCTGGGATCGAATTAACTGTGGGAATCGCTACAGACGATTTGCAGAGGGTCTCCTCCGACCATAACGAAGCAAATAAGTGGGTGAATGAGAATATTAAGGCCTTCTATCCTGCTACCAATATCAAATGCATTGCCGTGGGCAATGAGGTCTTGGGAAAGACTGATAAGGCCCAGTTTTTGGTTGGAGCGATGAACAACATCCAAAAAGCGCTTGGGAATGCCAATCTGCAGAGTAAAATAAAGGTGTCGACGACCCACGCCGCCATGGACATAATCGGGCCATTTGCTGTTGAGCGAAGAATTGATAAAGCCAGAACGAACAGCAATAAAACAAACTCAGAAATTAAAATCAAAGTAGGCGCAGAAGAGAGGCAAGATTTTTTAAATTGGTTCACCAATTGGCTACATCCACATTGAGCAGGGGATTGCTCTTTGTATGCAGCTATACAATACAATAACAATAGAATACTCATACATCGATATGCAGCTATACAATACAATAACAATCTTCTTCTTCCTACAGCAACGAAATGCACACCATACCAAGTCTAAGAACAGACCGTAGCAATAACCTCATCGTCGAAGAAAGAGGCATGCAATGGTCGAAGGAAAAAGAGAGGAGATAGTGGGCTGGCAAGCCGTTACACAATAATAAAGGATTGGAATGAATAATTAGTCCACGTACACCAATAATCTCCCACTTGAAGTCCAATCCGGGCTGCAGGAGAGCTGTGTAGAGAAATCCCCAGTTTCAAGTTTATTGTCAGAGGTTGATAAGGCCAAGAGAAGTCATACAAAACTTGAACTTCTCCCTTGGAACAATCTTCGTCAAAGCATCTGCCGAGTTCACTTTGGTGTCAATCTTCTTTACCTACAACTTACCCTCTTCAAGTGCACGCCTAATGAAATGATATCTCAACTCAATATGTTTTGTGCGATTATGAAAGGTGGAGTTCTTTGCCAAGTGAATAGCATTGTTGCTATCACAAAACAAAGAAGAGACATTTTGATTACATCACAATTCACCCAATAACCTTTATTGCCATATCATCTCCTTTGCTCCCTCAGTGAGAGCAATGTATTCAACCTTAGTGAAAGAGAGTGCAACTACTTGTTGCAAACATGAAATCCAACTAATTGCAGCCCCGACAAAAGTAAATGCATACCCTATTGTAGACCTATGTTTGTCCAAGTCTCCAGCCATATCAGAGTCAACATACCCCCGCAACTGGGCATCTTGTCCTCCAAAGAATAAAGAATAATCTGAAGTACCTCTGAGATACCTAAAAATCCACTGCACTGCCTACCAATGAGGTTTGCTTGGATTTCTCTGAAATCTTCTCACAACTGCCACTACTTGGGAGATATTTGGACGAGTGCAAACCATGGCATACATAAGATTGCCAACTGTAGATGAAGGGGAACCATTTTGCATATGTGCAAGGTCTTCTTTAGTTGTAGGACACATAGTTGATGACAACCTAAAGTGATTAGCCAAGGGAGTACAAACAGAGTTTGCATTCTGCATATTGAATCTATCCAAGATTTTTTCACTGTAATTCGCTTGAGACAATCTGGTTTGTCTCTTATGTGTATCCCTGATTATTGTCATGCCAAGAATCCTCTTGGCTTCCCCTAAATCTTTCATGGAAAATCGTTCAGCTAAATGATGTTTCAATTCTCTAACAACTCTAATGTTGCTACCAGTGACTGACATATCATCAAGATAAAGTAAAATTATTATAAACTGACCACTTGCAAGCCACTTTTAATAGAGACACAGATTAGATTCACATCGAATGAAGTTGTGCTCAGTCATGAAGCTATCAAACTTATGATACCATTGTCTTGGGGCTTGTTTGAGCCTATATAAACTGTGCTTCAACTTGCAATATAAATGCTCTTGACCTTGCTATACAAAACCTTCAGGCTACTCCATATACAAATCCTCTTCAATATCTACATGAAGAAATGTTGTTTTAATATCAAGTTGCTCAAGCTTGAGATTCCAAACAACTACAATTCCCAAAACAATACAAATTGTTTGCATCTTCACAACTGGTGAAAATATTTCATTGAAATCGATGCCCTTTTGCTAAGCAAAACCCTTCACAACCAATTTGGCTCTATATCGTTGATGACCACCATCTTCTTCTTTCAAATGATAGACCCATTTATTTTTTAGAGGTTTGCGATTTGATGGAAGGGGAACCAAATCCCTTGTATCATTTGCTCTCAAAGACTCCATTTCTTCTTGCATTGTTGCCATCCCTTGCACTGAATTTGTATCTTTGCGGGCATTTTAAAATGTCACCGACTCTTGCTGATGAGAAAATAAAAGTTCATAGTCATCAAGTTTAGACAAACACCAGCAAGAGGAGGTGGTGAGTTTATTGAAAGCGAACAACATTGGGAAATATAGGATTTTCAAATAAGATCCCACTATATTCAAGGCCTTTGTGAATTCTGGGATTGAATTAACTGTGGGAATCGCTATAGATGATTTGTAGAGGGCCTCCTCTGACCATAACAAAGCAAATAAGTGGGTGAATGAGAATATTAAGGCCTTCTATCTTGCTACCAATATCAAATGATTGTCGTGGGCAATGAGGTCTTGGGAAAGACTAATAAGGCCCAGTTTTTGGTTGGAGCGATGAAAAACATCCAAAAAGCACTTGGGAATGCCAATCTGCAGAGTAAAATAAAGGTGTCGACGACCCACGCCGTCATGGACATAATTGAGCCATTTATTGTTGAGCGAAGAATTGATAAAGCCAGAACAAATAGCAATAAACAAACTCATAAATTAAAATTAAAGTAGGCGCAAAAGAGAGGCAAGATTTTTTAAATTGGTTCACCAATTGGCTACATCCACATTGAGTAGGGGATTGCTCTTTGTATGTAGCTATACAATACAATAACAATAGAATACTCATACATCAATATGCAGCTATACAATACAATAACAATCTTCTTCTTCCTACAACAATGAAATGCACACCATACCAAGTCTAAGAACAAACCGTAGCAATAACCTCATCGTGGAAGAAAGAGGCATGCAATGGTCGAAGGAAAAAGAGAGGAGATAGTGGGCTGACAAGCCGTTACACAATAATAAAGGATTGGAGTGAATAATTAGTCCACGTACACCAATAATCTCCCACTTGAAGTCCAATCCGGGCTGCAGGAGAGTTGCATAGAGAAATCCCCAGTTTCAAGCTTATTGTCAGAGCTTGATAAGCCCAAGAGAAGTCATACAAACCTTGAACTTCTCCCTTGGAACAATCTTCGTCAAAGCATCTACCAAGTTCACTTTGGTGTCAATCTTCTTTACCTGCAACTTACCCTCTTCAAGTGCATGCCTAATGAAATGATATCTCAACTCAATATGTTTTGTGCAATTATGAAAGGTGGAGTTCTTTGCCAAGTGAATAGCATTGTTGCTATCACAAAACAAAGAAGAGACATTTTGATTACATCACAATTCACCCAATAACCTTTATTGCCATATCATCTCCTTTGCTCCCTCAGTGAGAGCAATGTATTCAACCTTAGTGAAAGAGAGTGCAACTACTTGTTGCAAACATGAAATCCAACTAATTGCAGCCCCAACAA
Source organism: Sequoia sempervirens (assembly GCA_007258455.2). Lineage (NCBI taxonomy): Eukaryota > Viridiplantae > Streptophyta > Pinopsida > Cupressales > Cupressaceae > Sequoia > Sequoia sempervirens. Next base: position 277,167,366 of record VDFB02271358.1, read on the forward strand.
AAGTAAACACATACCCTATTGTAGACCTATGTTGTCCAAGTCTCCAGCCATATTAGAGTCAACATAACCCTGTAGCTAAGCATCTTGTCCTCCAAAGAATAAAGAATAATTTGAAGTACCTATAAGATACCTAAAAATCCACTAAACTGCCTACCAATGAGGTTTGCTTGGATTGCTCTGAAATCTTCTCACAACTGCCACTGCTTGGGAAATATTTGGACGAGTTCAAACCATGGCATACATAAGACTACCAATTGTAGATGAACAGGGAACATTCTACATATGTGCAAGGTCTTCTTTAGTTGTAGGACACATAGTTGATGACAACCTAAAGTGATTAGCCAAGGGAGTACAAACAAAGTTTGCATTCTGCATATTGAATTTATCCAAGATTTTTTCAATGTAATTCGCTTGAGACAATCTGGTTTATCTCTTATGTCTGTCCCTGATTATTGTCATGCCAAGAATCCTCTTGGATTCTCCTAAATCTTTCATAGAAAATCTTTGAGCTAGATGATGTTTCAATTCTCTAACAACTCTCATGTTTCTAATAGTGGCTAACATATCATCAACATAAGTAAAAGTATTATAAACTCACCACTTGCAAGCCACTTTTAATAGAGACACAGATCATATTCACAGCGAATGAAGTTGTGCTTAACCATGAAGCTATCAACCTTATGATACCATTGTCTTGGGGATTTTTTGAGCCTATATAAACTATGCTTCAACTTGCAATATAAATGCTCTTGACCTTGCTGTACAAAACCTTCAGGCTACTCCATAGACAAATCCTCTTCAATATCTACATGAAGAAATGTTGTTTTAATATCAAGTTGCTCAAGCTTGAGATTCCAAACAGCTACAATTCCCAAAACAATACAAATTGTTTGCATCTTCACAACTGGTGAAAATATTTCATTGAAATCGATGCCCTTTTGCTAAGCAAAACCCTTCACAACCAATTTGGCTCTATATCGTTGATAACCACCATCTTCTTCTTTCAAATGATAGACCCATTTATTTTTTAGAGGTTTGCGATTTGATGGAAGGGGAACCAAATCCCTTGTATCATTTTCTCTCAAAGAATCCATTTCTTCTTGCATTGTTGCCATCCATTGCACTGAGTTTGCATCTTTGTAGGCATGTTTACATGTCACTGACTCTTGCTGATCAAAAAATAAAAGTTCATAGTCATCAAGTTTAGACAAACACCTCCTCTCCCAATTAGATCTTCTCAATTGAGAACCATGTTCTTGCTGCAAATTTGTTTCCAAACTTAATCTTTTTAATTGATTTTGGACTCCTTCAATATCCAATTGCAGAGCATCTTGCACATTGCTCTGTTCAAGCATCAAATTATGCGTTTCTATTCTTCCAGTGGCTGGAAAATTAAATACCATTCTTGACTATGTAGAAATTTCTCTGTCTCCCATTTCAACTCACGTGGGCATAGGACCATAATTCTAGATATTTAAAGGCAGCATATAACTTGCAAATGGTTGCGCACTACCTATTGAAGGTTGTGTGGGTTCTAAAAGAAGTTGTCCTGACAGTATAGGAGGCAGTGAATGAGATGGAGGCTATGAATAAGCACTTGGAGATTGAACGTCATTTGATGGAGAATCCCTCAATATAGAAGGTTGTGCTGAAGATAGAAGAGGGTGTGTAGGAGGTTTTGGAAGCTTTGTATAGGTATTTCCTAAGTGTGCATGAGTGTGTGATTGCACAAGAGTAGATATTGGTTGTGCACAAGTGGAAGGAGGGGTTCCAATGATAGAAGGGTCCACACAATCAGGTAGAGGTAGTGTATTAGTAATTAAAGACTGTGTACCAACAATAGAGGGTTCCGCACTAAGACTCAAAGGTTGTGAACTAACAAAAGATGACTGCGAACTCACATGGGAAGGGTGTGTTGCATTTACTATCTAGGAAAAGTGGAAATATTTAAAACCCAAAATTGATGAAATGAAAAGGGTTTTTAAAGGAGTTTCTCAGCTTTCCACCAATATAAATTATGATTTTCTTTGAATTTAATAAATAATTATTATTTATTTTCTATTCAAATTATAACTAAAGTCCTAATTGATAGGCTGATTGAAAAACATCTATCGCTTTCAAAAGGTATCACATTTTTTGAATCCAACACATGTGTCACATTCTATGCTTCACATACTATATAGGATTAAAAAAATAAAAATTGAATTTCTTGAAGTTTTGACAAAGTTAAGGTGGTTAGACATATGAGTTTTTTATATTTTTTAAAAGTTGTAATAAAAAAATCATAATTAATTATTTACCTAGAAAAAAAATACAAAAAAATTACATCACATCCAGACATGAGTCCTCTACTTATATCTAAAATCTTATAAAAAAATATTATCATTTTATTATGGTTAGGGTGGTCAGACAGACACCTACTTATTATTTTCCACGAAATTTAAGTACTACTACATTGAAATTTCAAATTTTCACCAAATAGATTTTTTAAATAAACCTAGTAGTTTAGAAACTATATTCAATTTTCTACAGATTCTATTCTTGCATACTTTTGAAATAATATAGATAACTTATTCAAAATTTTATGTCAAGTTGCCTACCTCTGATTTTTCTGAATTTTTTGCCACTTAAGGGCATGTTTTTTCCATGATGATCTTGCACATATCCGACAACAATGAAGTATTTGGAGGCAGGGTAGAAACAATAAGTGGTTGGGAAAAAGAAATAGAGGTTTGTCTTGGAGTGCCATTATGAAACAAATCAACATCCATACATTCATTTGGAGAGAAGCTTTGTTTTTGCAAACCTGGGAAGACTTTTTCATTGAAGACAACATCCTCATTGCAAACAATCTTCTTGGAAATTGGAACCCACAGCTTGAAACCAAATTGATTTTCACCTTAGCTGACAAATATGCAGTGTTTTGTCTTGGAATCCAACTTTTTTGCATTTTTCTTTGGGGACAAGGGCGAAGGCTTCACAGCTGAAGATTCGAATATGAGAATATGAAATCTGTTTTCCCAACCAAACTTCTTCTGGGATGTCAAAATATAATCTAGATGAGGGGCTTCAATTGATGAGATCTACGGTTGTGTTAATCGCTTATGCCCAAAACTCCTTGCTTAGGCCTGCATTGGACAACATGCATCGAGCCCTCTCAAGAATGGTCTTGTTCAATCTCTCGGTTGTACCATTTTCTTGAGGAGTGTATGGTACTACTTTTATTCTTATAATGCCTTGATCTGTACAAAAAATCATTGAACTCCAAAGAACATTACTCTCCCCCATTGTCAGTTTGCAAGTATTTGATTTTATGCTCTGTTTGATTTTCTACCAGTGCTTTGAAAATTTTAAATTTTGAAAAAACTTTTGATTTGCTATACATCATGTATACACATACTTTTTGATTATAATCATCAATAAAAGAGAAAAAGGAGTTAGCACCTCCAAAATATGTTACCTTAGTGGGTCCGAACACATCAGAATGCACAAGCTCCAAAGGTGGTGTTTTTTGTGTATGTCCTGTCTTCAAAAAGCTGAATCTCCTTTGTTTTCCATGGAGACAATGCTCACAAAACTCCAAATCCATAGATTTTAGTCCTGGTAGTTGATCCCTTTGAAGCATGATTTCAAGTCATCTTTTTCTCATATGTCTAAGCCTCTTATGCCAAAGGTTGGAACCGCTAGCCACAACCGTCAGTGTAGCTCCACTTCATCACTGCACTCTAAAACATAAAGACTTCACATTTTTTTCCTTCTGCAAGCACCATAACACCCTTGGTTACTTTCCAACTATCTAATGAAAATTTGACATCGCACCCATGAGCATAAAGCTGGCTCACCAAAATTAAATTTCATTTCAAAGTTGGAACATGGTGTACATCTTTCAAAATCCACTTATTTCCATTTTTCAAAGGAAAAATCACATCACCTTTACCTATGATTTCACATTCTTTATCATCTCCAAGAAACACTCTACCAAACGCACCTTCATGATAATTAGTGAAAGCAGCCCCACATGGAGTAGCATGGAAAGAGGCACCAAAATTGAGCACCCAAGAATCTAGAGTTGTGTCACTAGCAGCCAAAACCAAAACACCATCATCTACAACATTTTCTTCATTTTTTCTTACCCTTTCTTGGGCCTTTTTTTAATTCTAACAACTTTTCTTTGTATGGCCTAGTTTTCCACAAAACCAACAAGCACCGTTTCTGCCTCTTGACTTTGAACTTGGTGCAGATTTTGACCTTCTACTGTTATTATTTCTGCCTCTTTATTGACTCCTTCCCCTATTGTCAGTACTCATTGCAGTCAAAGCATCTCCAAATGAGGGCTCTTAACTTTTTCTTCTCATTTCTTCACTAAGAAGTGTGGTTGTGCATCATCAAATTTTAATTTTCTTTTGGCAACCATCAAAGTGCAAACTACCATCACCACTTCTTCCCAGCTATTAGGCAATGAACATAACAAGAGAATTTCTTTGATTTCATCATCTAAATTGATACCAATAGAAATCAACTGAGTTACCAGAGTATTGAATTTGTTGCGATGGTTTGACATAATCCATCCTTTCATTTTCAAATTATATATTTTTTTCATAATGAATACCTTATTGGATGCTGATGCGATCTCATACATATTGGAAAGTTTATCCCATAGCACTTGTGTAGTCTTCTCCATTGAAACATTAAATAACACATTGCTGGACAGTGAAAGAAAGATAGTTTCCCTCACTTTCATATCCAAACTCTCCCAATCTTCATCTGACATGGAACCCTTTCCCTTGGTTTTTCCAAGCAACGCTTTGAAGAGATCTTGCTTTGTCAAAATTGATTCCATTTGAACCTTCCATAGTCTAAAATTTTTCCCTGAGAACTTCTTGATTTTCCATTTTTCTGCTTTGTCCATTCTTCTAAAAATTCTTCAAGATTCCCACCCAGCTTCACCACTAAGCTACTTCACCGAGCTTCTCAACCAGAGCTTTGATACCAATTGTTAAGCGAAGAATTGATAAATCCAAAACAAACAACAATAAAACAAACACAAAAATTAAAATCCGAGTAGACGCAAAAGACAGAGACAAGATTTTTTAATGTGGTTCACCAATTGACTACATCCACATTGAGCAGGGGATTTCTCTCTCTATATATTTTAGAAATAGGAAACTCATACATCGATATGCAGCTATACAATACAATAGCAATCTTCTTCTTCCTACAACAATGAAATACACACAATACCAAGTCTAATACTAGACCACAATAATAACCTCATCATGGAAGAAAGACGCATGCAATGGTCGAAGGAAATAGTGAGGAGATAGTAGGATGACAAGCCGTTACACAATAATAATGGATTGGACTACATAATTAGTCCACACACACTAACATTCATCCCTCTCAATCCTTCCAAGGGAAAATTCATGGATAAAGTCAAGAATGACATGAGCTCTGCTCTGCAATTCCTAGCCAAGGATGGGTCCCCCTCCATGCCAAATGTGTACCCGTATTTCACCTACAATAGCCACAAAGACTTGTACAACATATACAATTCTTTGTTCAAACCATCAACTCCTGCTATCAAAGATGAGGATCAGAACTATACACAAGTTTGTTTGTTGCCATGGTTGACACCATCTATTCTTCCATGGAAGGCATGGGATATTCCAATATTTCTATCGTAGTTACTGAAAGTGGATAGCCCTCTTATGGCACTGGGGTAAAGGAATACATTGCTACCATTAAAAATGCCCTAACTTACAACAATAATCTAATCAATCATGTGTTTTTCAATGCAGGGATGCCAAAAAGGCCTAGAAAGAGCATTGAAACTTTCATCTTCACTCTTTTCAATGAAGACCAAAAGACGGGGGATGAGATGGAGAAACACTATGGCCTTTGTCCATGCAGACAACAAATTTCACCTTTGAGTATAATTATTAATTAATTAAAAATAAAAAATGCATACACTTTTTATTTTCAATTAATTAATAAATACAATCAAAGGTGCAATCTGTTGCCTGCATAGACAATTTGTGGCCTTTTCTACAGCAAAAAATCCTCTGTTTATTGTGTCAACTTCCTAGATACTCTCATTAGTTATTATTACTACTAAGTAATTGCTAGTTGTCATGGCCCAAGATGTGAAGCATAAAAGCAAACCCCTAATACAAATGTAAGTGCATGTTGGGTTGTCGCTAGTATGTTCGTATATTTATTATAAATTGAAGAGATGGATTGAATATCCATATTGAATTCCAACTCCTAGCTTGTATTTCATGATTTGGTATATAAAAATAAGACAACAAAACCCTAAAAATGATCATATTAGTTTGAAAACGAAGATAGGGTTTATTTACTAGTTGATTTATGTCGAGTCATTAAAGTGAAGTGGATCAAATTTCAATTACTATTATAAATATTAATTAATGAAAAGAAATTATTTAGTTATGTGATTGAAGAATGTAGGATAGTTGATGAAGATAATATGATCTATGCATCTAATAGAATCTAAAGATGTTCTAAATAGACGTATGTGGATCAAAATCAAATTATTATTTTTTCCTCTTTACTAAGTTAACTTCATTGTTGTGCTTTATCTTAATATAATTAATTACCCAACAAGAAAGAGTTAATATTTAACAGAGAATAGGCTTGATAACAATTATATTTTTGAAGAGAACCAAATTGATATGTATAATAGGTCAATGGGTTTCAATCATGAAACTTTTTATGCTTTCTAAAAGACAATGTGGCATGAAGCAAAAATACACCAATATTAGAATAGATTCATCCTAAAGGTGCCTAAGGACCAAAAACAATATCCATAGAAATGTTTATCCATCCTCAAGACACTCCCAACAACTAGGGCACTATTGCTCATAAAAACTCAAATATAAGGATTTTTAAACCAAAATCATTTTCTCGATCATTACTCAAATAACCTAGGATAATTTGGCTTGATAACATCTTCAACCATTGAGATACAAGCCTACTCCCTTAGTTTAAGATAAAAGGAAAAACAAAGATGTTGAGTTTAGTTGAACTTGTTCAAGGTGATTATATCAAAACAAATAAGCAACCTAGGTATGAGAGACATGTAGGTTCTTTAGTTAAAACAAATCTTGAACTAGTCAATCCTTATGACTTGATAGACAATCTAAAGAAATTATTTACAAACGTATCCTTCATTGACCTCCAATGAAAATCTCCACTTCATCAAGCTCCATAATTGTTCAAAAACAATTGAGCTAAGATATCTAAATAATATTCTCCAACTTTCAATGCACAAATGAATCCTGTGAAATTAGATATTAATCCACCAAACTTTGATTTACAAGATTTACAATTTTTCTTTGATCTTAGGTATATTCCTTTAGAGTAAGAAATGACTAGAAGAGGATAAATTTCCTTGTAGTTACAAGTTTGGATCTATAACACATGCATTAAGAGAGCTCTTGTCAATGATGAACACAAACTTAACATATTTTCCTCTCTTCTACAAATATTTTGGGATCATGTGGTGAAGAGTTAAATCACATAACTGAGTCCCACTTCTAGACTAATTTTTTTACCTAAAATGACCTGAAAAAGATACATGGTTTCTATAAGGGGGTTCAATCTAATCAGGTTAGATCAAACCCCATTTAATTTAAATCACTTGGATAGAACCCAAAAACCCTAAATCAAGCCCTTGTTGAAGTCTCCTCCACGCCTTTGAAAATATTGACTAAAAATTAATAAAAATGATCTTTTAGGGAATCAAATAAGATTATTGAAAGATTATATTTTAAATTTGCATATCCCGTAGTAACAAATTTCTAAAAATTATAGTATGTATTATACCTTTTAATATTAATTATCTAGAAAAAATTAATGAATGTAGGTCCATTATGAAAAATAATTACCTCTAATCAAGAAAATTAAAGAAAGCTAAACTACTTAATTTGAAAATCTCAATGAAATGCATTGTACTCTACATGAATTTCCTAGATACCCCAACTCAAGCAAGTTTCCCAATCTAGTGTTAGTGTTGTGCATGTTTTGCACACATGCCCCATTCAGAACATGGACCCTCTCTTTTTGTTGTCTTTCCAATTCGTTTTGTGTCATTGCCTCATTTTTTGTGCCCTAATTTTGGTGTCTAAAATGGTCAATAGGCCTCATAGTATCATTTCGAGCCGACCATGTTTCACCTTACAAATTTTCTATGTCCTTTAGTTCCTTCAAGTCTGCCCTATCTAATTTCCTTATTTTTGACTTTGAGGAAAAATTTCCTCTGGATTTGGGATGTTTTAGTGGTGCCTAGAAGTGAACTACCAAGGTTTCGTTAAGTTTTGGGAAGTTGAAAAAATTTCATTCTAGGACCTGGCCCCTCTGTGGCCATTTTGAACATCCACCAACCCCCGAACTACGGAACTCGACCCCTCCGTGGCCATTTCTAGTACTCCATCCCTCCTTGATGATTGTGAACATCCACTTGCCCCTGGTGACCTGGCCTCCAGAACTCGGCCCCTCTGTAGTCATTTCCGAGACTCTGTCCCTATGTGGCCATTTTGAACATCTACTGCCCTCGACAACTTGACCTCTAGAACCTGACCCCTTCATGGTTGTTTCAAGGACTCTACCCCTCCATAGACATTTTGAACATCCACTTGTCCCTCGTGACCCGGCCTCTGAAACCTGGCCCCTCTGTGGTCATTTTCAAGACTCTATCCCTTCGTGGTCATTTTGAACATCAGTCGGACCCCGATGACTTGGCCTCAACAAATCAGCCCCTCTGTGGCCGTTTCCTAGACTTCATCCCTCTGTGGCCATTTTGAATATCCGCTGGTCCTTAATGACCTAACCTCCAAAACCTGACCCCTTCGTGATCATTCTCGAGATGCCGCCCCTCCGTGGCTATTTTAAACATTCGTCGGCACCCAGCGACCTAGCCTCTAGAATTCGGCCCCTCCATGGCCATTTCTAGGACTTCGTCCCGCCTTGGCCGTTTTGAACATCTGTCGGCCCCCAACGACCCAGCCTCTAGAACCTAGCCCCTTCGTGGCCATTTACGAAACTCCACCCCTCCATGGTCATTTTTAACTTTCATCAGCCCCTGTCTACCCAACCTTCAGAACCCGGCCCCTCCATCGTTGTCTAAGACTTTCCTTCCAAGCTGCCATGTGCTCATTACCATTTCAAAGGGTGGTGACCCTTTAGCTTCCCGCTTCCAAGCTTCTATTTTTTTTAAACGAGTCCAATCTTGAGTAGGTTTTTCATGGCACTCTTCCTTCCCCTTTTCTCATGTGCTATAATTGAAAACTTTTGGTTTTGCTAAGTTTTGTGAGGTCCGAGAACCTCCTTTCTGATTTGCTATCCCCCATTCGCTGCCCACCCCCTTGGGCCCACATTAATGTTTATGGTCCAAATGAGCTCCAAATATGAATATTATGATCTTTTGATGATGCATGGATGGATTTAATAAGGAGTTGTAGGATTTGACTAACGCTTTTCTTGATTTTTGTATGAAAGCACTTACAACACTTCATGTATGCAAGATTCAAGCAGCCTACTGTAGGTCCATCAGGAGACCCATTGAGAAAGTTGAACAAGGAATGGACATAGCTCCTATCACCATTCATTTCATGTTTGTCTCTTCCCCTAGCACCCACCAACAGGGTCAGTGTTAGAAGAAGGCTTGTGCCAAGGAATTCAATGAAAAAAATGCAATGGGGTGGTCTTAAAGAGAACATAAGGGAGTCGTCTGTCCAAATCAAGGGAAACCAATCAATTGATGCCAATCATCGACAGGATCATTTGATCCAATGAAGAATGATGCAAGTCCATCAAGTGAAGGCACCTTTTAGATAGTTTCAGCTATAGTAAAAGGGAAATTAGCTAAATGACAAAACTACTACAACACTTGGGCACTAGGTGACAAAACAGGGAAAATAAAAAATTATATTTTAAAATTACTAGATAATGGGGAGTAGGTGAAACCCTAATGTAATCAAATCTAGGCCACATAATGTAATTCAATCCTAGCCATTCATTTGGGCTTTGGAAAACTATAAATAGGGGGTTTCCCCTCATTTGTAAGGGGTTGGAGAGCTGGTGTAGAAGGCATTTGCAGCAATAGAAGACAACATTGCATGATTTATGGATGTTATCTTTGATTTTACTCATCTTGCATGCATGGTTCTACTTCCCTTTTAGCTTAGTTGTAGATTCTTGAATGGAAATGATATTGGAAATTGCTATTATGGTATTTGATGAACTTTCAACCCATTCTTTTAGCACTTGTTGATGAAAAAATGTTGTGTAAAGTTAGCCTGGGCTTGTTGATTTCAATGTTGCATCTTAGTTCAATCGCATATCCATGATGTGCATGTGCATTCTAAACATATGTAGTCCTTAGAAGATTGCACTAGTTTTGTGTAACTGTAGGTTCCTCTTGGCCAAGTAAAACCCAGTCTAGGGATTTTGTCTATTGTAGTAGCCACCATTGTTACTTTTCATCTATAGCTTAGGATTAGAACAACTTTTTTAACCCTTCTCTTTTTTCTATTTATTTTAGTCTTTGGTTAGAGTAGGATCTTAAGTATCACCATGATGCTAAACCAGATGAATTTGGTGGGTTTTAGCTTGCTATTTTGAGTGGGTAGCCACTATTCATTCACTTCTAGCACTTTAAAATTGCATTTACAGGGCCAACTTCTGACACTTTGTAACTCATCTGTAAGTCTTCCTTGTGATTCCAACAAATCACATAAATCAATTGAGATATTCCAAACACTGTCAAGACCTAGCATTAGAAACCTTGGGATAGTGTTCTACAATTTGATTGTCTTCAAGAGAGGTGATGCACCTATGCATTACACCTAGCAAATCACCTCTCTTGAAGATTGTCTTCAAGAGAGGTGATGCACCTATGCATTACCTGTGTTGAGAAGTGCATAAAAAATACATCAACATAACTGGTGCTAGAAGGAGAGCATGGCATGTTGAGGCTACAAAGTTGAAGGTTGGAAGTTGAAAAGAACACTTTCAAGAAGAAATCAGAGATAAGGAGATCTCATCACATGCTGAAACTTAAAATCATAAAATTCTGAAGGCAAACAAAAGTTCAGTCAAAATGGAGCAGCATGCACAAATTAGCATCACTTAGCTGCATGCAGATTTGAACAAGAGATTGAAGAAGCCATTGTAGCATTTTGCATTTGTAGATAGATTTTGGATCCATTGCACTCACATGCACACACGAGTTGAGGTGTCTGAATTTCTTGAGCAGAATTGAAAGGGTCTTACAAGGGGAAATCCCCTTCTGGGAAATCTATCTACCTTTAGCCCTTGCAAACCTAGAGGAAGAATTGACAACCATGGAAGCCAAAGCATTCAAGGAGTTGATCCAGGAACATTTGAGCAGCAAGGAAGAATTAAGATTGGAGGAAATATTGATGTCTAGTTGGTGCAGATTTCACAATGCACCCCACTCCAAATTCAGTTGCTCATCATGCACAAACATCATTGCTCAAGCCAAGGGTTGCTCGGACAAGTTGGAGTAGCCAACTCCCAATGGAGAGAAGTTATCCCATGTGGCAGAAGAGCTATCAACATTTGGAGGACAACAAAGTAAGGATGAACCAATAAATTTGATACAAGTTGATGTTGGAGCAGCAGACATTGAAGTTGAAAACCAGGAGGAAGAATCAAATTTCACTAGGACAGCAAGGTGCCTTGGTGAAAATCTAATTGAAACTAATTTAGAAGGCCTTCCCTCCACCAATCAAAGGTAGTCCTCCACTCTAGAAGAAGAGAAATTGGTAGGTGATGATGAACCAATGAAGTCTACAACCACATATGTTAGGACAGCCAACTCAGATGCTAAAAATCAGAAAGAGGAAAGGGATGACAACCTTGCAAAAATAGAAAATGATGACGAATACATAAGAGAAATCAGACTAGAAGACCTCTCCTTCATAAACAACAATGATCGAGAATTTGAAAATGTAGATTTGGAGGAGTGGGAAAAACTATAGGTCATGGCTGTTTGCCATCAACCTTCCCTCCCAAGTGATGATGAGGACCCGATCATGGATAGATATGACCAAATCATCTCCAGGTTGGCAAAGGATTGGTTGGAGCTGAAATACCAAGTGGATTTGGAGGTATTTCTGCTACCAAATTGGTGCAAACTTCATGATTCATCACACCCAGAGTTCACATGCAGACTGTACCAAGAAGCCATTAAGCAAGTCAAAGAACAAGCAAGGTAGCCAAGCACACCACTTCCTATAGTTGCTTCAAGGATGGAACGTAAAGACCAAGAGTCTGAACTGAGTGATGAATCGGCTAAAGGTAGGCCTCAAGGGGATGTTGGGTCAACAATAGAAGAAGGATAGAAATATAGTTTCTGACTTTCGAGTGATGAATTAGATCAAACAAGAATGTTGTCCAGCAATCATCAAGAATTTCTTCCTCTTGAAGAGCATTTGCACACCATGAATGATAGTCTTTATGTCGAGCCCTTGGAGGGAAATTGTGTAGTAGACTTTGGTCCCCTTGATGAGGTACCATCAATTGATGAATTCTTTCCACTAGGAACTGTACTACGGAGGTATGCTCATGCCAAGGAAGAGCATATCCCAGAAGATGGTAGTGATGAATACATACTACTTGAGCCTCTGAATAGTGATGCACTAGAGTTTCCATATTGGGAGAGGGTTTCCTTCTCCATCTATAGCGATAGTGAACAAGGGGAAATGAGTGAATTTCATGATGAGATGCATGAACAAAAAAGGGAAGAAGACAAAGGTGGGGGTGTTTTGATGGCTTCCAACAAGTATGACAAAATTGATCAACTCAAAGACGCAACTAGAAGTCCTTTTTCCATGACCATTGTTGATCCTCCTTTATATTTAGATGGCTATAATAGGACAAATTCATTCATTTCATCATCCCATGACACAAAACATCACGAAAGTATGGTCGACACTAGGGAAAGGAAGTGGGATAGTGTGTTGCCTTTTGAGGAGAGTAATCAAGTGGACACCAGGTTTGCAGAAGATCAACAAGATGAGGTCTATGTCTCTGAAGAACAACCAATAGGGGCTACGGGTCCCATTAGTAGCTTGGAAGAGGTGCTTGCTGCCTCATCCTACAAGCCCTATCCATGACCAAGATCAAAAATTTCACACCATCCAGTCCCTCCATTCGAGGATACCGACACAATGACTGATGATGTAGTGCTCACTCTCGACTGTTAGACACTACCACCTTTGCATGATGAGATATAGGTTCTATCCTTCCTTAATCCTATGAATATTTATAGCTGCATGTTTCATTTTGATTATGGTAATGAGGGAAGGAAAACATGCTTATGGATCAACCATGGGTTTGACGAACCTCCTCAACTACTGATTGTTTGGGATTATGTGATTAAGTTTGAATGTTGCAATGTTGAACTTCCTTTTTCTAAATATAAGGATAAATCTGCATGGTTAAGAACTACAACAATTTTCTGTTTGCTTGTGCATGCACTGTGAAATCCAATGAACGACAATTTCACCTTGCCCTTCCTGAACATAGTACTTTGTAAATATCTTTGTACATAGCCCATTTTGAGTAGTGTATGTTTCCTATAAATACTTTGCTTTCCTGCTTTCCTTGGGTTAGTTGGTTTGTTGTAGTTTGCTTGTTGTAAGAGTAGTTTCTCCATTGTTTTCTTTCGTTGTCCCGCTTTGGTTTGTTTTGGTGTTCAATTTTTGTTCACTTTGCTGCTACTTTGCTGGGGTCCCTTTGCTTTTAGCTAGGCACATCTATGTGCACAACAACCATAATTAATGCCTGGGGTTGTTCTATTTATTTCTTTGTTAAAATCTAATCAAGTTTTTAGAGTGCATGGTAGGGATCTTCTATTAGTGTCAAGTGATCTAGGTGTTTGATTCAAAGAGGATAAGTTGTTGGTTTAGTCTGACTCTGAAGTATTTTGAAATCTTATAACTCTTACACATCTTAAGAATTCAACAATCACTATAGGACCTTTTTTGAAGTCTAGTTAAGTGAAAAATCTAAAATTTTACTCTAGTGCCACTGTGATTCTCAACCCTAAGTGCGAGCTTCAATACTTGTGGGTTGAAATAAAAGAGCTGAAAAGAGAAAAGAAAGAAAGAAAGAAAAAAATGAAAATTAAAAGAAAGATAAAATTTAACTTTTTAGGGGTATCTAAGCAACTCTACCAGGGCTATGGACACCTGCCCTATAGTAGAGCAATGTTCGAGAGAATCATAGCGGCAACCTCATTGGGGCTATGGATGCCTAACTGGTAGCAAGGCAATGTCCTGGATGCTTTTGGAGTTAGAATAAACTACGTCCCTTAACTTGACGGAGCTTGGGTTGATGTAGCAATTAAAGGACGGGAATTAACACTACACACACTTGGATTTTCAGTGTACTAAAGGTTGGGTTGGCTAGTGGTTTTGATCCTTTAGTTGAGTGTCTAGTTTGTTTTCCCTAGCATGAAGGTTGGAACTAGAGATTCTGGGTTCATGATTCCATTTTTTCATCAAAATTCTCTAGAGCATTTCCCCAACGAGTCACCATTTGTTGTGCATGTTTTTCACTCATGCCTCGTTCAGAATGGGGACCCTCTCTTCCTTTTGTCTTGTCAGGTCATTTTGTGTTGTTGCCTCATTTTGCATGCCCTGATTTTGGCATCTAAAATGGTCGGTGAGCCTCATAGTATCATTTCAAGCCAACCATGTTTTACCTCACAAATTTTTTGTCCTTTGATTCCTTTGAGTCCGCCCTACCAGATTTCCCTACTTGCTCGATTCACTTTTTCCTTCATTTTTGACTTTAGAGACAAGTTTTTTATGGATTTGGCATGTTTTAGTGGTGCCTAAGTGAACTGCCAAGGTTTTTTTGAAGTTTTGGGAAGTTGTGAAAATTTCATTCTGGGACCCGACCCCTTTGCGTCCATCTTAAACATCCACCAGCCCTCAGCAACCTGGCCTCTGAAACTCAGCCCCTTTGTGGCTATTTCTAGGACTTCATCCCTCCTTGGAAATTTTGAACATCTGCCATCCCCTAGTGAATTGGCCTCTAGAACCTGGCCCCTCCATAGTCGTTTCCAAGACTCCATCCCTCCTTAGCTGTTTTGAACATCCGTCAGCCCCTGACAACCTGGCCTTTGGAACTTGGCCCCTCTGTGGCCATTTCCAGGACTTCATCCCTATATGGCCATTTTGAATATCCACCAACCTCCAAAATCCGACCCCTCCATGGTTGTTTCTGGGACTCTGCCCCTCCACGATCATTTTGAACATCTGTCGGCCCCCGTGCAACTTGGCCTCTAGAACCTGGCCCCTTTGTGGTCGTTTTGAATATTTGCCAGCCCTTGGTGACCTAACCTCTAGAACCCAACCCCTCCATGGCCATTTCTAGGACTCCGCCCCTCCATGGTTTTTTTGAACATCCGCTGGTCCCCAGTGACCTAGCCTCTGAAACCCAACCCCTCCATGGCCATTTCTAGGACTCCATCCCTCCTTGGCCATTTTAAACATCTATCGGCCCTTGACAAATTGGCCTCCCAAACCTGGCCCATTTGTGGCCATTTTTGGGACTCCACCCCTCTATGGCCATTTAGAACTTCCACCGGCCCATGACAACCTAGCCACTAGAACTCAGCCCCTTCATCATTGTACATGAATTTCCTTCTAGGATGCAGTGTGCTCATTGCCATTTCAAAGGGCGGTGACCCTCTGGCTTTCCCCTTCCAAGCTTCTCCTTTTTTTAAATGAGTCCAATCTTGAGGAAGTTTGTCTTGGCACCCTTCCTACCCCTTTTCCCATGCACTATAATTGAAAAATATTGGTTTTGCTAAGTTTTGTGAGGTCTGGGAACTTCCCTTCCGGTTTGTTGTCCCCCATTCACTACCCACCCCCTTGGGCCCACATTAATTTTTATGGTCCAAATGAGCTCCAAATATGAATATTATGATCTTTTGATGATGCATGGATGAATCTAACAAGGAGTTGCAGGATTTGACTAACGTCTTTCTTGAATTGTGTATAAAAGCACTTACGACACTTCATGTACACAGGATTCAAGTAGCATACTATGGGTTCATCAGAAGACCCATTTAGAAAGTTGAACAAGGAATGCACATAGCTCCTATCACCATTCATTTCATGTTCGCCTCTCCCCCTAGCACCCACCAATAGGGTCAATGTTAGAAGAAGTCCTGTGCCAAGGAAGTTAATGACAAAAATGCAAAGGGGTGATCTTGAAGAAAGCATAAGGGAGTTGTTCACCTGAATCAAGGGCAACCAATCAATTGATGCTAATCACCGACGGGCTCATTTGATCCATTGAAAAATGATACAATTCCATCAAGTGAAGGAACCTTTCAGGTAGTTTTAGCTATATTAAAAGGGAAATTAGCTAAATGAAAAAAATTCCTACAACACCTGGGCACTGGGTGACAAAATAGGGAAAAGACAAAATTGTATTTTAAAATTACTAGATGATGGAGGGTAGGTGAAACCCTAATGTAATCAAATCTAGGCCACACAATGTAATTCAATCCTAGCCATTCATTTGGGCTTTGGAAAACTATAAATAGGGGCTTGCCCTCATTTGTAAGGGGTTGGAGAGCTGGTGTAAAAGGTATTTGCAGCAATAGAAGACAACATTGCATGATTTTATGGATGTTCTCTTTATTTTTCTCATCTTGCATGCATTGTTCTACTTCCTTTTTAGTTTAGTTGTAGATTCTTGAATGGAAGTGATAATGGAAATTTCTACTATGGTATTTGATAAACTTTCAGCCCATACTTTTAGCACTTATTGATGACAAACTATTGTGTAAAGTTAGCCTGGGCTTCTTGATTTCAATGCTGCAATTAGTTCAATTGCATATGCATGATGTGCATGTGCAATCTAAAAATCCGTATTCTTTAAAAGATTGCATTGGTTTTGTGTAACTGTAGGTTCCTCTTGGCCAAGCAAAACCCAATTTAGGGAGTTTTTCTATTGTAGTAGCCACCATTGTTACTATTCATTCGTATCTTAGGATTAGAACAACTTTCTTAACCCTTCTCCTTTTGCTATTTCTTTTAGTCCTTAGTTATAGTAGGATCTCAAGCATCACCATGATGCTAAATCAAATGAATTTGGTGGGTTTTAGCTTTCTATTTTCAGTGGGTAGCCACTGTTCATTCACTTCCAGCACTTTAAAACTGCATTTGCAGGCCCAACTTCTGACACTTTGTAACTCATTTATAAGTTCACCTTGTGATTCCAAAAAATCACATAAATCAACTGATATATTCCAAGCACTATCAAGACCTGACATTAGAAACCTTGGGATAGTGTTTTGCAAGTTGATTGTGGAAGATTGTCATTCAAGAGAGGTGATGCACCTATGCATTACTTGTGTTGAGAAGTGCATAAAAAGCACATCAACAGTTAGTCATTTTTCCATACCATGCTTAGCAATGCTTAGATAAGCCTCCTAAAGAATAAGGTGTTCTCACTGGTTGAAATATGATTGATTATTCTATTCTTGGAGGTGTTTGGGGAAATCTTGATGATAAAGACCCTCATCCTTTTGTATTTTTTTTAGCTACTTAGACGTTGTTGGGTTTGGCCCTATTTATGTTAATTTTTCTTTGTTATGGACTTGGTCCCTCTAGACCTTATGGGTCTGCCTTTCTACCACCCTATTTTTTAATATTTTACTATTATCCTTTATTAAGTAAAGTTAAATAAGATATATTCATAAAAGAAATAAATAAATAAATGTTCAATAAAAAATTATCAAAAATTATTTGTTCACTGTACATTAGAGCTAATGATCTAATCTATGAAATTATAGAAATAATTTTTATATAGTGAATGTTATGCATTAAGGTAAAATGGCACTCCATATAAAATAATATGAAAAAAATAAACAAATAATTTAAAAATTATATAAATAGTTCTTAGAAAAAATAAAATTGAACCTACATGAAAATTGCCACAAATAATTACTTTGCATTGTACTTAAATTCTTAAACATTTATTTGGTACAACTGCCATAATTCTAAAAAAGGATTAAAAATGTTGATTTGGATGGCCCAATAACACTATTTTTATGACTTAATATTGTGCTTTTACCCTAAGAAAAATATTAAATCCACTATATAGGCATCCTATAGGAGTATGAAAAAAGATTGCTCTTTTGATAATTCTTGGTATAGAAATGATCCATACTATGTTCTATGTCACTACAAATACATGAGTTACAACATGCTACTATGAAGACCTTGGATACACAATATGAAGGTTATACCTTCTACTTTGTTTCAAGAGGCTAGATTCCTAGGCCTAGGATATGTATATATACTAAAAGGAGATCCAAGACCATTTGATATGGTCAAGATGGAAAAAAAATGAAGATGATTAGAACAATGATCAGTTATAAATTTCCTACTAATAAGATAATAATTCTTGAGACCAACCTATGATATATCCTCACTAGAGAGTGAAGACTCAAGGAAGGTAGATAAGAGATAAGAAGTGTTCATATTTGGATAAGTGTGTATTAATGTGTTGATAAAAGGGGGTCAAAAGTGAACACTTTTATCCTTGAAATCAATTAAAAAAAACTTAATGAATAATTCAAGATTCTTACTCTTAAATTTTCACTTTTTTAAATGTTTGAGACCGTCAAGAGAGTGAAACATTGATGGCACATAAAGTGTTATTACTTTTTCCTCAAAAATATAGCATAACATTTGGCATGTTTCCTCCCATCTTTTGAGTTTCATCCATCATTTTTTTAAATATATTTATTAGAAAGTTAGGTAAACTTGCGTATCATTTAGAGTATATATTTTTCCTAATGCTTAGTAAATATATTAGTTTCTACTATTTTTCTAAGTGGACACGTACTAAAATTTTAAAAAATTGATTTTGTACCCCTCTAAACTTTAGAAAAATAATAATTTTTATTTCTAATGTATATAGAATGAAGCATAGAAAGTAAAAATATATATTTTTAAAATTAGGTGAGAAAATAAAAAACACATCTAGAAAAAGAAATATGCATTTTTCCAAAACATAAAAGTACAAATAAAGTAATTAAATATGACTTGATTTTAATATATTTATAATTTTAGGAAGGTAATAGTAGTGTTTCTCTTGAAATTTTATCCTCAAATGATATAAGAGCATCCCTAGTGTTAGAGGAATCTTGCACCACCCAAAAATATTTTGTTTTACTTTGTATGTTTGTAGCTTCTCAATAATATTCTAATAATTACACACACACCATAGATCTTATTGTAGTTCACCATATTTCCTCATTTTATTATGTAGTTAGCAACACATGGTCTACACTAAGCCTATAATGTCACATTATATTTCTAAAAGATGGTGGTTACTATAGAGTAAGATTTTTTTTTAAAATAAGCACGCCCTAACCAATGATGGACTGGCCACAAAGGGGCTAATAACTTAGTTGGAAGAGAACTCCAATAGTAAATGGAAGCTCCTATGTTTGATTCATAGATAGATAAGGTGATTTTCCTATTCTATTCTTAACATAAATCACTTCTAGACTTATAACAAGCATCAAAGGAAGTCATCCAATTCCACTATTCAAAGCTTGCAACATATTTTTGAACTAAATTGAGATTTTTTTATCCATCATCATTGTATTTATTGATAATAAATTATAGGTCTAAGGTATAGATTATTTATGTCAAAGAAATTAACCCCAAGTTTATGCAATAAGAAGGAAATGATAATAGTATGGTAGATAACATATGCATAACATAAATATTCAAGTAATTTTACACATTCATAGGCACCATAATATATTCCTTCCCATATATTCATTTCATATATTATTCATACAATATACATTATTTAACACAAACATAGATATATACATCACATATTCTTGGGTAACATATACTACAACATTTCTTATATTCTTTCTTAAATATATTCCTTTTCTATCATCACATCCATTACATGCATCAATCGCATTCATCATATCATCCTTACAGTGCAAGTTGGGTGCAAGAAGTTGAGTCCAAATTTAGTGGAAGTATCACAAGGAAAAGAATCTCAATAGGAATGGGTAAATTTTTTGTAAAAAACATTTAGCCATTTCAAAATAAGTTCCCAAGCCTAAACTTCTATCCATATAGAATAGGTACCCATTTTTAATTTTTAAAATAGGTGTGCATTTTAAAAATAAATAAGAATGTGTTATAAAAAATTTGGCACCTATTTCTATTTAGACCATATACCCATTCCTTTTTAGAATGGGTGTGCATTTTGTGAGAGTTTTCTATGGAGATATCCACCCAAGATCTAGAGGCCAAATGGAAATAACAGAGAGAGAAGATCAATATGACAAGAATAAATTGTATTCTTATCCACAATGCAAATAGAATTCAATGTAAAATGTATGATAGACCCTTGGTTATATAGCCAAGGTGAGACATAGGATTAGACAATATCATGACTAGTGTCTTAATTCTTTGTCATCAGACAACTAACTCATCAAATAGTAAATGACATAGGAAAAAAGTATTAAATGACATGATAAGATATGATAAGATCATATGACACCTAAGACTTCTAGAAGGATTCCTTGTTAGAAACCAAGATCAGACATGCAAACCAGAATAACCTTCCACAGAAGAGAAAAAAAAGAAAAAGCAAAGCTATTGCAAAAAGATGTGCAAAATATTATTATTCAGGAATACATAATTACATGAGATGATTTTCTTTATAAAATCAAATTATGCATAACCCTAATCTTATCTTGAGCAACAAGATAGCTCAACAAGATAAGGATGGGAATAATTAACCTAGGAATTAAAATATTACCTAAGTAAAGTTATGCAAGTGTAATTAAATATTAATTACACTAACATTCCTAAGACTTAAGTAAACTTAACATGTGAATATGACCTACTAGGTGAACTAGTTAGGTAGGAAAAATTATTCACATCAACACCCCCCCTTAAGTGCTACTTAGGTAGGAGGAAACAAATGCAAATGATTCAAAGATGATGATGAGTCATGGCTATGAGGCCATGTTAGGTACCCATGTATAAATGAAATCTCTAAAAAATGGAGAAAAGGAGAAAACCCTATAGGAAAAAACTCCTTCCCAAAGGAGAGATGAAAACTAAATGCTCTCAATGGAGAATGAGAAGGAAAAAACCACATGCGAGGAAAAAGACCCCCCATAAGAGAGAAGAAGAAGAAGAGAGACTATGCAACCTCCCACCAATGTTGTGTCTCCTACAATGATGGTAGATGCCCGACAATGAATAATAAAGATGATCCAAGACTATCGAACAACATTCCCCCCCTTAGGAAGAAACAAAACCATGAATGTATGCAATATTTCTTACCAATCCTAAAAGGAATATGAGGGAAGAAGAATGATGTATGATGCCACTAAATTATGCTCAAGTGTCTCCATGGATGTTGAAAGTGAACACACTACAAACATGCATTCTAGACCACACTACGAAAGATGCAATATGCCACTCCACAAACAAGTTTGAAATACCTATCAAGAAGTCATCCCAAGTCACCATATCTAAAAGAAATTGAATATCCTAATACACTGAATCACAAGAATTCAAATCTATATCAACTCAAGCATCATAAACTACAATAGTAGATGGATGAGAAAAAAAATCAAAGATCTCATAAATATAGTGATTCAATCAAATGTGAGAATACTCAAGTTCAATTAACCAAAATTCTCCTCAAAATCATAGTCCATTCGAAGTGTGATCATCATCCAAATGTGATCAAAGCCATCATTAGGAAAAATTTCTGAAAAGGTGCATAGCCAACATGCATGATCAACCATCCCAATAGCAACGACCTCTCTACTCTCCAAGTCTCTAATGATAACTGAATCAAGAGTGAATTCTATAGTCCTCCCTATTCCACCATGACAATTTGATAGATGGAAAAGAGATTTTTTGTCAAATTAGGTATACATAAGACATCATTAAAGGTGGCATTCCCAATATACATAGATTCCATCCCAATTACATTCACATAAGTATGATTTCCCATCAAAATAGGTGGCATAACACAAGGCTCAAAAAAAGAGAACATAGACTATGAAGACAACATATGATGAGAAGCTCCTAAATTTAGAAGCCATCTCCCTAATCTATGACCGACAGAAGCACAAAGAACTTGACCTTTGTTCTTACTTGTCCCAATAGTATGAATCTTTTCCTTATCACATTTCGTGTGTTTGGATGAAGTTAAAGTAGACATTCTAGAAGATAAACTGATTTTTTTCTCCATAAGAAGATGCTTCAATTCATCAAGATCCTTCTTATAAAAATAGTGTTCTCATGTCCTTCTTGCAATATGCACAAGTAGGATTCTCCTTCTAAGATTATTCCTCCTTAGAAGAGGAATTTTTATGTTCTTTTGTGGAATTAGACATGGATTGTGTGTTCTTCTTAGGTTTGTTATTTTTCTTTTCTTTGCCACTTAAAGACTTTGCATCCTTTGCAATCAAGGCATGGGATTTTGAAGACTTCAAAGTAACCATTTGAATAATCTTATATTTCTCCCTAGTGAGTTGCATATCAAAATCCTCAAAAGAAGGAATTTTAAACTTACTCCCAAAGGAATTCTTTGTAGCATAAAAAGTAAACAGAAACACTAAATATTCAAGTCCTAGCTTTGAAAGAACACTTAACATCAATTATGTATTTTATTTTCCAGTTTTACAATCCTTCAATTGTGTTCTTAGTGACTTGAATTTGGTGATGAATTCCTCTCTTTTGTCAAAATTACATGGATTCAAACATTAATTCATTCTCCAATAAATTTCCTTGAATTTCATTTGTTTTCCCAAATACTTTTGACAATGTACACCACATAGCCATGGGTGTATCCATGTGTTTAATGTGAAACAAAAACTCAGGAGATACATACAAGAAAAAATATCCAATGGCTTCATCACAACTATTCAATCACATATTATTTTTAGCTTCATCGTCTTTTGGTTCCCTATCAAGCCCATGAACTATCTTATACAACCTCTTAACTCTTAGCAATTTTTTTCATTTGATATTTGTATTTAGGATAATTGTAAGGTGTTAGAAGTGGAATTGAAGAGTGTTCCATGATGAAACAAGAAGGAAACAACACAAATCAATAGTAATGCAACCACAACCACAAGAATAATCCCCCCAAATTCACTCATTCATAGAACCCTGCAACAATATATGATCTTGAAATTTTACGATTAGTGAAATTATAGATGTACCACTTGCCAAAAACAACAAAGTGGTCTTGATCTTGGTACATACAAATGCCAACTTGGGCGACAAAATCAAAGTATATTTTTTTGAAAAAATGAAATCAATTTGATCACACCACAACAAAGTGCACCAAAAATTATACAATTTTAAACAATTGCACCTAAAAAATTTATCATAGGAGTGAGAATGAAGCCTCAGAAGTTCTCAAGTTGAGAATTGACCAACAATAGCTTTGAGAATCTATAATTTTTGAAAAGTATAGACAACAAAATTAAAAAAAATTTGCACCACTATGGAGAGGACAAAATTCTGCCCCAAATAAAATAAAATTCTTGCAAAAAGCAGGTCCCGAGCTTGAGTTATGAGTGTTTGAAGATCAAGTAAAAAAAATAAACCCCATTGGAGAGGGGGGGAAATTAAAAAGGCCCTCCTTACATTATTAGGGAATATTGTTGGAATATTTTTTGATTGTCCAATTAAAATTGGCATCCTATTGACTATTGCAAGTCAATGCAGGCTTGAGAATATTCTTTGAAGCACCAGAATATGCACCATTCTCTCGATGACTATTTTATTGTAGAATCTTCCATGAATATTTTGTACGTTAGGATTCTCAAGAATATTCTCTGCTGGAATTAAAAATATCACTTGTTTTTTATTTAACCAGCCACACTGGGTTGGTGGTCTGACCACCTATAGTAGGTGGCAAGGCCTATTGCTCATTCCACATGGTTTCTATACAGACACCACATACCCTTTGCTGTGATATACTCTGTGGCCATGCAAGCTGCAGAGTGCCAAACAAAAAAAAAATATTTTTTGTTTATTTATTTTTTCTAAAAATAATTACTTTTAATATATATATTAAAAAAAAATATTTTTTTATAAAAACTTGATTATTAAAAAAAAGGGATTGTACCTTGCATAGTTATGGAAAGCATATGGATGTATGAATAGTCAAGGAGGAAAAACATTTCTCTGATGGCCTCAAAGAATGTTGTCTGATTTTGACAAATTGACAGTTGATCTTGGGGTTTTTGAGTCTTCTAAATGTAATGGAAAGGACAAATTTGACCCAAGATTCTCAAAATTTGCAACTACCTTCTGGATCTAGCAACCACTTTTCAACTTCAAATGATCATAGATCTAGCCTCATATGTCTAATTTAGACGAAATAAAAGGAAAATCGAACTTTCTTGAACATCCCGTACTCAATGGTGAGCTCAAATTTGCACAAGAAAGATCCAAAAGAAACCTAAAATACAAAGCAACAAAGGAGAATCCCCCTATAATCTTGTATTTTTATCAATTTTTTATGATTCTCCAGATCATCATTCAATGCAAGAGACAAGCATACTCAACTTTTCAAAATCTACCAAGATCTCTCAAAAAGGACTAACCAAAGACACCCAACTTGCTATGATATGATGTAAGAGTTGGCTATGGGGATAACCACCTAATATCTAGAGGCCAAATGGAAAGCACAAAGAGAGAAGATCAATACGACAAGAATAAATTGTATTCTTATCAACAATGCAAATAGAATTCAATGTACAATGTATAAGAGACCCTTGGTTATATAGCCAAGGTGAGACATAGGATTAGACAAGATCATGACAAGTGTCTTAATCCTATGTCATGAGACAACTAACACATCAAGTATTAAATGACATGATAAGATATGATAAGATCACATGACACCTAAGACTTATATAGAAGGATTCCTAGGACCTAAGTAAACTTAACATGTGAATATGACCTATTAGGTGACCTAGTTAGGTAGGAAACCTTATCCACACCAACACATTTTGGAATGGATATTGTAGCATCAAAAATTGTCACCCTTGACAATTTCACACTATGTTTAGCTCCCCCCTATGTGCTTGGACCTAATTATGTGTTAATTGCATGTTTTATAAACATTTTTTAGAAAATAAAACATGGGAAATGAAATTATGAATTTTATATTTCTCCCCTAACACTTTTGGCCCCAAAAAAGCATGAATCTACTCTAGGAAACCCCATGCCCTAGACCAACACTTTTGGCTCCAAATTTGAATATGTCAATGCCAGTATTTTATTATTTGAATTTTTAATTTCAATTGTCATTTACTATAATTTTATTTTTGAGAAATTAGAAGAACTGCATATAAATACAAGTCATTTTCACCTTTTCAAAATCTAGGAAATATATTGAGAAAAATTTTCAAATCCTAAAATTAGTCTAGGGCAGTTAAGGGAAAATTTAGTAGCATTATTAAAATTCTTTCATCAATCAAGTTCAAGCTTGCAAGACATCAAGGAGAATGAAGTAATTTATGTTTAAGGAGTGATTGTGATCAATAATGCCAAATGATGAAGATGTAAACTTTTTCATCCTCTACATGCTAGTTGTAACAACCTATTACATTTTGGGAGTTAACCTTTTGTAGGTCTATTAAGAAATCAAGGCATCCATCCATCAATATTTATGGCAATTTGTGTGACATCACTTCATCAAGGGTTTGACATCAAGGTAATATTATCATTTGTCATTTATCAATTTCAATCAATTATTGTTGTGTTGGCCTTTTCCCAACCCAAGGCTTTCCCTCTTGATCATCATCAATCATTGTATGTGGAGGTAGAAATACCAGTAAGGGGTTTGAATTATGAAAGCCCCTATACAACACAATATTTTCCCCATTTTCATGCGTGTAGGTAAGATTTGGAGGTTTCAGTAGGTGATAGTCTCACAAAAAAGAGTGTAGACCTTAATCCACATTTTAAATTTTTTAGATCTGAAAAACAAGAGTTCAATCTAGGGTGCACCACACCCTAGACTACCAATTTCAGGCTCAAATTCATAGTGTAGGTTCCTCTCTATTGTCATTTCTCAAATCTAGGTCACTTTTGTAAATTTCCATTTGTGTTTGTACACTAATTTATGGTTTTAGATCTAGGGCTACATGTCAAATAGGCTTGTAAAAACACATATCAAATTTATCATCCTCACAACTCAAAACAAACATAAATCCTAAGAGGTTGGATCTCCCTCGTGGCATCAATTCAATCATAAAACCCTAGAAAATTTATGTTTATATGTTGAGTCAAGTGAAAAGGAGGTAATCCTAGTTAATCTAATTGGATCTAGGATCACTTTTTCCTACTCAGAATTTTGTAAAGTATCATGGGTTAAATGTAGTGTCAAAAATTGTCACCCTTGAAAATTTCAAAATAGGTTTAGCTAACCCTGATGTGCTTGGACCTAATTATGCGTTAATTGCCCATTTTATAAACATCTTCAAAAAATCAAACATGGGAAATGAAATTATGCATTTTATATTTTTCCCCCAATACTTTTGGCCTTATTGTCTACTATTGGAATTTTATTTTTGGGAAATTAGAATAATTGCATATAAATACAAATCATATTCACCATTTGAAATCTTAGAAAATATATTGAGAAAATTGAAGATCCTAAAATCAGTCAAGGGTAGTCAAGGGATTATTTAGCAACATTAGTATAGTGCTTTCATCAATCAAGTTCAAGCTTGCAAGACATCAATGAGAATGAAGAAATTTATGTTCAAGGAGCTAGTATGATCAATCATGCCAAATTATGAAGATGTATTGACTTATCCTCTACATGCTAGTAGCAACAACCTACTATTTTTTGGGAATTAACCTTTTGTTGGTCTATCAAGCAATCAAGGCATCTGTAAGACCAGAGCTAATGTGGTATTGTTGATCCTATTAATTATTGATGGTTATGTCCTATAGTTTATGTTCTTTTATATTATATAATATGCATGAGTGATGGTTGTTGCTATTCCATGAAGATTCTTGTATTCTTGATTAATCTTATCTAATAGTTGTTGTGATTTCTTGTGATAGTCAAATGAGTTTCATCCCTTATCTACGTAAGTATGCAATGGTCAAGATGCTTAATTATTGGTAATATTATCTTTAGTAATGTAAGAAAGGGTAGTAATAAATATAGGTATTGAGAGAGGTATTAACATTTAATTGGGTGTTTAATAAAGGTTATATTAAGAGATAATATTAATGTTAAGGATAATATTATTATAGCCTTTACTTATCAAGAAAATAATAATGTTACTATTAATGATGTTAGTGAATGTTAATATAAAAAGGGAATGATAAGGACTAAAGGAAAATATAGTACTAAGTTGAATTTTATTAAAATCAATATCATTAGGGATATTTAATACCAACCTCATCATTAGCATGTTACCATTTCTATGTGTGTTTAGCAATTATTAGTGTTTTTATGTACATTTGTTAAAAAAAATTGGTGGTTGTGTATTGTTTAATTGTGTAAAATTCGGGGATGAAATTTGGTATTAGAGCCAAGTTCCAACACTAGGAATTTTGGGGATTTGATAATTAACTTATTTTGTTTAGGGTCCCATTGTGTGCAATGACTTAATTATTGAGTAAATTTTGACTAATTGATATTTTGGGGTGAAGTTTGAAATATAGGATTAATTAAGTGATTTTTTCCTTAGTCTTACATTAAAAAGGTTAAAAGTAGTATGTTAGTTATAACTCGTTTAAAAACACCTAGAGTTATATTATCTTATCCTTTGATATTAAAATTCCTAGATTCATAGCAAGATCATTGTTATTATTATCCCCTTGACCATGCTAGGAGCAAGTTGTTTTGCTTTAAGAAGGAAAGTTCCTTGAATCACTTAAGTTTAAGAAAAGTTGTTTTTATAAGAGTTATTTGAAGAATCTTTCAATGCTAATTCTAAGTGTTCATTTCCAATGTTTCTCTTTATTTGGATTCTTGGTTGAATATAGTTATTTTTTAATTCATGCAATAGAGTTATAAGGAGGAAAATGAATAATATGAACTTGATCCTTGGTTTTAAGAATGTTAGTCTTGTTCATAAGAAATTTTGTTCTAGAATTACTTAAACAAATCACGATTTTCTTAAAATAAGTAAGTCACCCATGTTCATAAAATTTAACACCCTTGCTTCATAATGGAGATAAATACTAATTAAAAATATAGATGAAGGCTTGTAGATTCATTTCCCTAAGCAATTATTTAATGATTGTCATGCTATTTGGATGTTTCTCTTGGTTGTGCATTACAAATTTAATACAATCTAGTTAATCCACCATAACACATGGGCTAATTATTAAGGATATTGCTTTCTCTAGATATTTGATAGTATTTGTTTATTGTCACAAATTGATTATGAAATTTATCTAGCTAAATTAGTGTAACCTTTTGTTATGAATCTAATGCAATGTTATTCACATGTTTGATGGTATGCTTGAAAATTTAGAAATATTGATGTCAATTGTTTGAAATGAAAATTTTAGGTATGGATGAAATTCTTATTTTATTACTTGTTGATAGAAACTTGAATTTTAAAAAGTTGTCTAGTTCAAAATTTTTGATGTTTTAAGGAGACTAGTATTGCTAAATAAAATGCAAAGTGTTATCATAGTTATTCAAGTAGAAAATTGAAATGCAATAGTTATGTGTGCAAAAATTTACACTCAATTGTCAATAATCATCCTTTTAATAATAGTGATGTTTAAATTAAGTGCAATCAAACTATAAGATGAATTATGAATAATAGACTGTAAACAATGATTCCACCCTTAGTAGTATATTGCGTTTCGGGGTTTGCTTTAATTATTTGTTGGTTCTATGCAAGTATATAAGAGTTTTTTTGGGTTGTGAACATGTGATTCCTTGTGTTATGTGTCATTTCTTATAGGGAAGTTGAGCCCCCTCTTGTGAAGTGGTAGATTTTGGGTCATCAAAGTGTAATGGGTTGAGTGGCCATGGCTTCTACATATAGGGGCATCCTTATTTATAGGGTATGAGTAACCATACTTATTTAGGCAAAAGAGTATCTCGTATCCATGTGTATATTGGCTTGGTTTGGAAGGATAAGGGTGTTAGATGATACATTATAGAGTATGGAGGTGTTGGTGTGAGATTGTTGTAATGCTAAAACAAGAACCTTCCCCGAAACAAATGATGTTTAGGATCAAGAAGACAAGAATCTATATGAGTGCCCCCAATGAAACTACTTGAATCAGATGGAAAACAAAGGAAAAAACCTATAACTCAAAGATACATATGGAAAAGGTACCAAAATTTTGAAGAACTAATCATGTGAAAATTGAAGGTCACCTCCAAAAATTAGGAATGCAAGACTGTCCATATGGTAAGTGATCCATCTCACTGAAATGCAGCCAATGCATCTAAAAGTACATAGGAACACATATTGTATACATAGCTCACTCTAATGTGAAAGAAGGAAGCATTAGCACTAATAGTAGAAACCTCCCCATAATGATGAAAAGGGAGAGGCATGATAGGTACACTAAAATTGAATGCCAAAAAGAAGTGCATGAAAAAGAATCGGGAACATCTGAATGTCTAAACTTGAAAGTACCAACACATATAAAGGATGTGAAAACAAAAGGAACAAACGCACGAGGCTACTATCATGGAAGGGAAACTCACTTGAAAAAGGTATGATTTCCAACAAAGAAAAAACATCAAACCCCCATGGCACTTTATAGCATAGTGTGAAAACCAAAACTGCAATTTGCTAACACAAGACAAACAAACAATAGTTAATCATGTTAGAATAAAAAATCTAGCATTCCCTATGGGATTCTTAGCTAAATAAAGATGAAAACATGAAAATGAGAGCATAAAAAAACCAAAGATAAAATGCAATCAACTTAAAATAGATAAACCTTCATCTCATAGGGGGATTGGTGATCCATTGATGTGGAAAGAATCCCTTTCCCAATCCCTTTGATAAGCTCCAATGATGTAGTTGATTCAAAGTACCTAAGATGATGAAACAAGCTCAAATATGATGAAAATGGTATTTGGTATGAGTGAGAAATGCCTATAGTAAACTTGCTTGAGATTGTGGATCCATATTGTGTAGAGGAAGCCTCTACTTATAGGACTCAAGGGTTGAATAATGAGATAGATTGGTGAATGTGGGATAAAAGGGGAGCCAATAGGAATGTGACACTTGTTACAATTCCATTGGATGAGGGTGAAGCACATTTTGTGGAATGTGTTGAGTAAAGGAGACATAAGAAGATAAAATAAGAATGGTTGAGGATTTGAAAGGATGTAATAAGAAGTAAATAAATGTGGTTGAAGATGTGAGAGGGTATAATAAGAAGTAAATGACTTGTAAGAGGTATTTATGAATGTGTAAGAGTTTATTTTAAACCTTTGGAGGGAAATTGAATTGGGAGGTAGTTGGGAGGAATA
This sequence comes from Sequoia sempervirens, assembly GCA_007258455.2. Taxonomy (NCBI): domain Eukaryota; kingdom Viridiplantae; phylum Streptophyta; class Pinopsida; order Cupressales; family Cupressaceae; genus Sequoia; species Sequoia sempervirens. The sequence goes on from VDFB02271358.1 coordinate 277,197,945, forward strand.
TTCTTAGCAATATGCCTTTGTGAGGATAAATAGAGGAATTGGATAATTAAAAGAAATGAATTTCATGTGCAATCTGGCTAGTTGACCATGGGTTGATTTAACTCTTGAGGAATTAAAAGCTAGAGGATTTGTTAATGATGATTAGAAAGTGATCTAAAGTTAATTAATTCAAAATTACTCAGCTTGAGTGGGTTAGGGGATTTATGAAATTTTATTTTAAAAATAATTTGATTTATTTAATCAAATAAGAGGATTTTATGGGGATTTAATTAAATGATTTGATTTAATTAAATATGATGAACATTAGTCAGTAGAAAGGTGAAATTAATAGTATAAATTGATGAATTTAACTAAATAATGTTGATTATTTAATTAATTGGTTAGCTTGAAGTGATTTAGGAAGAAGTGATGTTAATTAATCAGAATCATATACATATTATTAATCAGGTTTATGTAAGTGTCTACATTTTCCCCCTCTTTGAAGTGAGGTACTTGCTATGTTGGTTCAAATAATAACAATGCTGATATAAAAATTCAAAAAAATTCAAATTTTTACAATGCCCCACAACTACCCTAGCAAAAGAAATTATGCTATTACACTGCCCTCTCGAGAAATCAAGCGAAATTTTCAATTTTGGATCAAGCTCACAAAAAAGATTCAAGAAGGATCTAAGAATAGAAAATAGCCTGTGGGATACAAAAATAGGCTCGTGACAATGAAAACATCTCAAACCGGGCTTTTTTTTGGAAAAATACAGATTAATGGGCTCAAAAACCCTAAAAAATACCCCAAAACCCTAAAATTTTAGCATAAATAGGGATGAAGGGGTCATTTTAAAATAATTTGCACACTTGAACTTCTAGAATTCTTGTTAATTTTCTCTAAGGTGTTGATGAAATGGTGGCTCGTGTGCTTCCTAGATGGGGTGGGTTCGAGAGTTCTAGTGTGCTATAGACACGACACTGGGTACACATTTCAAAACTTTTCTCATTTTTTTGTGTTTTTGGTGCATTTATTAGGGTCCCATTAGGTCAGCCAAAAGTAGATCTCTAGGGCATCACAAATGATCCAGTTGGCATCACTTTTGTTGATGTCAACTTGCCTTTGTAGGATAGCGTCATGTGACGTTGTGAGGTCTTAGGGTCCCACAAGGAATGTTGACCCACCTTTGCGATGGAGCAATGTGCAAGCCTAGAAGAGTCAAGCATCACCCAAAAATGTTGATTTTCCTTTGCGATATGGCATCACTTATGAATATACTATCACCTTTGCGAAAAAAAAGAGCTCTGCCTTTGTAAAAGTCATCTCACCTTTGCTTTTGAGGGTTTTTTAATTTTTGAAAATGTACCAGGTTGATTTAATTTGACATTGTGGGAATTTTGAATGTGGGAGGTCCTTCGAGTGCTCCACTCGAAGGAGCATAGAGGTCAGATACTGTACTGAGTGAGGCACTTGAGTGATGATGCTCTATTTTTCTTGGGTTTGATCAGATTCAGCCATGTGGCGTAGATTCCTGCAGTCAGGATGCACTTGGCTATGATGGCAATGCTGGTGGAGAGTGAGACATCATCATTCCACTTACCGATGAGGGAGGCCACAATTACCTTGGAGCATGTATGGAATATCCTATGGATCCCCATACACAATGAGCAAATCATTTATGATGTCGAGGTCAGGGCTAATGCCATTTTCCAGTTGTTTGGCATCGACAACCTTGACCTTGACTGGTATGTGGGGATTTCCCTAGATTTGACATTATTCATTGATGCACTAATCTCGGGAGTCCTTGTTCCCAATATATGAGACATAGGCTATAGCATTGGATGGGGCATCGTCTGGTCTCAGATGATAGAGGAGATGATTTTTTATGCATGGGGTCCAATCATCCTTGCCTCATTATATCATGACATGCACTAGGTAGTCTACTACAGGGCTTGCGACATTGGGGTTGGGGTGACACTTCTCCATGTCTAGGGATATGAGCACATAGTTGTATTGAGGCCCATGATAGAAGATGTTTAGATAGACTATGATGATCCTACAGTCTCCAGATATGGAGGTATGACCACCCTCCACCTTAAAGGAATTATTGGGATCCCACACTAGAGGTGGGTTATCGATGAGATTACAATCTTCTAATGGAGGCCTTAGCTCCATTTTCATAGGTGGTACAATGATGATGAGAATTTATTCTATTATTGTCAAACCAAATATATGCAGGGATAAGAGCATCACATGATTGAGCGATATCTCCTTGACAAGGTTTCTCGACAATTTGGAGAGGCGCAGGATGCTCCTAATTTAGCTTATAGAGCCATATTTACCATAAGTGCTCAGGAGATAGCTTGGGGGTAGTGGGTCTAGCCCCAGTTAGCTATTCATGATTTCAGACAGTTGTTCATGCAGCCTAGGTATACTTTAATGGTACCACAAATGCGGGAGCTACACAAGCTTATGATGCATACTGGCTAGCCCATTCTCCTATTTTGAATAGTACTAGTAGTAGGTAGGGGACAGGTCAAACGACCCTAGATTGGATAGGTTCCACAACAACCCCCTCATCAGCCATAGGATGGTTAGGATGGGCATGCCAGACATAGTGGACACAATGGGCATGATGGATAGGTGCCACCCTTAGTATCACTGGTGAGACAGAGGACACCACAATAGCCACCCCAAAAACCACCATAACATCCACCACCAGATCCCAATCCATGGGATGAATAAATAGAATGCTATAGGCACAAGTTTAGCTATTGACAGGGTAGTTGTAGTAGGTGACAACTCATATCAAGACCCTAACCTAGGAGAGGGATCAAGCGAGATAGGAGGTGGCGCATGAGCACTATATGAGATAGGATGTTGACCTTAGTTTGGCACTAGAGACTGGTCACAGACAACAACTAGAGGTAGCAACATAGCAAGTGTAGGGATAGGCCACAATCCTTGTAGAGATGTATGGGTGGTCCATGTAGGAAGCCTTATATTATAGGACTTTGTATTATAGAGCCTATCCATAGGAGTGTCGGGATCCATATTTCTCCCATATCAGTTAGGTTGCACCGAGTAGGTCTCACAGGGGGCCATCAAGCAGACCATTAGGTTCACACCATCAAAGCTAGGGAATCCACCACAGTGACCAACAGAGTGAGGGGAGCTTAGACACTTTTTTGATGTACAACCTAATTTATGATGTATATACATTCATTGGTTGAGTTTTGATTAGCCTCTTGTATATTCCATATGATGACATTACATATTTGTTTCTAATTGTATAATGACATTCAGCTTTTTTGATATAAATATATGAGATAACTTCGATGCAATTTATATGATGTGATGTTTTATTTTACCTTATGTTATGGATGTATGGATGCATATGATATGGATGGATGTAATTAATGATCATGTTATGATGTTTTATGTTTTATGATATGATGTATGTGATGTTATCGATGTATGATATGAAAGTACATGTAATATATGGGTATGTACAGGATCATCATGGAAAAAATAGGCCCTTAAGTGGTGCAAAATTCAAAAAAATAGAGTTAGGAAACTTAACCTAAAAATTTGAATAAGTTATCTATATTATTTCAAAAATATGTAAGAATAGAATCTGTAGCAAATTGAATGTAGTTTCTAAACTGCTAGGTTTATTTTCAAAAAAAAATCTATTTGGTGAAAATTTGAAATTTTAATGCAGTAGTACTTAAATTTTAGGGAAAAAATAAGAAGTAGGTGTCTTCTGACCACCCTAACCAAAATAAAATGATAATATTTTTTAATAAGATTTTAGATATAAGTAGAGGACTCATGTCCTGGTGTGATGCATATTTTTTTGTAATTTTTTTTGAGAAAATAATTAATTAGGATTTTTTTATTACAACTTTTACAAAATATAAAAACGCGTATGTCTGACCACCTTAACTTGGTCAAAACTTCATGAAATTCATTTTTTTTAAATCCTATAGTATGAGAAGCATAGAATGTGACACATGTTTTGGATTCAAAAAATGTGATACTATTTGAAAGCTATAGATGTTTTTCAATCAGCCTATCAATCAGGACTTTAGTTGTAATTCAAAAAGAAAATGAATAATAATTATTTATTAAATTCAATGTAAAGCATAATTTATATTGGTGGAAATTTGAGAATCTCCTTTAAAAACCCTTTTCATTTCATCAATTTTGGGTAAAAAAAAATTCGTTAGCCACATACCCATCATATCGCCACTTTTTGGCCCACCATGATCCTGGACATACCCATATGATGGATTTATTCCTATGGATGTATTTATATGGTTATACAATGGATGATAATGTAAATTTTAGGTTATGAGATTCTTAGAATAACAAATCTATATTATTCTAAACACTTTAAATGATGATGTAAAGCATGTGAGATGGAATGTAATGTAATTGATATGTTTACATATTTTCAGTATCTTTTCCATATGGTGATGCAAGATGTATGTATGAATGATGTAAAATGTGATGATTCAAAGATGCTTAGAATAACAAATATATATTATGCTAAACACCTTAAATGAAAATGCAATGCATGGATGATGTTTCCTATTATGATATGTGCTGGTGATGTAGGATGGATGCAGATCTAGATTTTGTTTGAATATCATTATACCATGTTATTACATAGACATAGTACAAGAAAGAGAGGGATCAAGCCTCAATTCTGAGAAGATGCAGGGGTCCAACAATTCTATGAGTCATCGAGACTTTATTAGATATTGTGGACACCAATTTTGGGTGTCCAAGGGTTCTCTAACTCTTCTAGGGTTTTTCACCTAAAAGGAGAGAAATGGACCCAAAATGTGTAATGTCCACTAAAATCAATGCAAGTATGGATGTAATATGTCTAAATTCAATTTTATAAATGACAAGAAATGATAAAAGAGATGAATTATTAATGTAAAACTAAAGAAATGTAAGTTGTTTGAAAACACACTGAGATATGCAAAAACACCTAGAAATGAAGGTAAATTGTAACAAAAATTGATGAAACTAAAAGTGTGAACCTAGAGGCTTAAAAAGGATGGAATGTAGGTCTAGAATCTTGAAAAACTTGATGTAGAAGCCAACTAGGACACTTTTTCCAATCTGGGCGACTTAGTCCCAAATCTAGAAAACTACTCCAGAGCCTGTTTTGGCCAAATGGGTATCCAAATCTACAAAAACCTCTAAAAAATAGGTTCAATGGGACTAAGTCACCACTGTTGGTGACATAGTCCACTTCTAAATTTCTAAAAATATAAAAGTGGAAACAAAATCCGTCGGTCTGTACTCTGGTTCTTGATAGGTGTCCAGTTTTGAAGCTCTAATTTTTGAGCCTGAAAGTGACTTTTAGTGGATATTCTGGCTTTGCAAACAAGGAGATGTCTTCAATGAGTCTTCAACCTAATCTTTAATGATTTCCAAGTCTTCAAGATACCTAAATTTTAAAACACATAATGAAAAGAAAGAAATGTTGGATGTTAGGGCATGGGGTTTGCCTTGGTCAAACCCCTTTTTAGGTAATTAAACCAAAATAAAGAAATAATGCAATGAAGCATGAAATAATGGAATTAGTACCTTTCCATGATGAAATATCTTGAATTTCTACAACAATAGAATAATAATCTACCCTTGAATGTCCTTAAAAGCTATCTTGAGGACTTAGAATGTAAAAACCCTAGCTTGCTTGACTTGAGAACGTGATGAATGATGAATGAATGATGATGAGTTAATTTTATGATGAATTAGGGTTTAAAAGCTTGTATTTATAGGCAATCCACTTAATTTTCTTGTTAATTTGGTCCCCAAGGCTGTCATGAAAGAAAAATAAACTTAAATTCCAATTTTTCCTGCCCAAACCTCAAAAATAGCCCAAATGGGACTAAGTCGCTAGGTTGGGTGACTTAGTTCCACCTGGATGGAACTAATTTTCCTAGATGGGCAGCATGGTCCCATAAGGGTTATTTTTCCAATTGGATGGTCACGGAGTGAAGAAAATAGGTTTATATGATGATTTTATTAGTTCTTTGATCAAATTAATCCTTGGGATACACAATACGGGAAATAGGGGCCTAATAATGATGATGAAAAGAGTAATTAGGACTAGGGACATGATATCCAATGTGAAAGTGTGATTAAATGTACTTTACATCATTAAAATGAGGTCAACATAGCCTAGAAAGGCACAACATCCAATGTGAATGTGTAAGACACATTACAACACTAGATTCGAATTAGGTTTAGTTTACAAGCCCTCTAGATTGATGTGATAATGAAATTAAATACATTTTGTAATATTGAATTAAGGGGAATAATAGGTCCATTAGTCTAGAAAAGTGTGAAAGTATTTTACAACACTTTACAAGACATCATTAAATGTATTTTATTCAGTTTGCAAGGTTTCGAGACCTAGTTTGGATGTGTAAAACAACTCACAACACTAAATCAAGGCCCCATTAAGTCCAATTTGTCATCGATTATTCCCATATCAAGCAAGGTATACACTTTTTGGCGACACAGAAATGATGATAAGTGATGATGATTTTTTTCTTATCAAGGATTGGGGATGTAAAGAGCTTAACTTTCCTTATGTTTGATAACACACATAGATATGATGCATCAAGGTATACACAACCAGGATGGGGTGGTATCTAGTGCGATGGACTTTGAATCAAGAAACAAATAGGAGTATCCTTGTTCACACCCGAGATACAAAATTTTGTTAGAGTTTACTTCACACATTTCAAACATCTTGAACCAAAACACAAAAAGGAAAAACCTCCCAATGTAATAGTCAACAAGGTATCCAAAACATCCCCCCTAGAAACTGAACAAAATTTACATGACCAAGGTTATGTTACAAGAATATCGAACAAACAAAGCAAACAAAAGATAATGATCAATGCCCCATTCCTTTCTCTCTAAATAATTTTGATTAGACATCATTGAAAGGTCATTGGAATGAATGAAATAAGATAAATAAAAAGAAAAGATCAAGTAAACAAACAAGCCAATGTTCTTCATACCTCTAGCCAAGATTAAACTACAATGATGCCTGATGTTGATGTCCATTGTAGGAAGGATCCATCCTAGGACATGATGTTATCAAGTGATTTTGAGACTAACGGGATGATGGACTATTGATAACAAGAGTTAACTAGCTTGTCTACCTATTGACCTAGACATAAGACCTTTACATTGGAGTTCACACTTTCAATTTGCTATATTTATTTCGGATTGTTTTTCCAAAGGTTGGAGATGACAATCAATTTGTTGTGAGTGGATGTTTATTATTGGTGAACATGAAATGGGATTTATGACTCTAGGTTTTTTAAATTTTTTTGGTATTTTGAAATGTTTTGAGTATATTTTTGAGATTTTCGAGATGTTTTACAAATGTTTTGATTTTTAAATTTTCCAATGTTTGGTGTTTTCTAAGATTTTGACCAAGACCCTAACCTAAAGACCTATCCTAGGGGCCTCGAGGGTTGATCAAAGATTAGCCTTTACTATGTTATACACATAGAGACCACATAGTTCAACTGACACAAACTCATTTATTGATGAAGAATATGAACATGTATGGATTTCTAATTTATTATGGTGGACACCTAAAGGACTGACCTAATATCTAGCGAGCTGATCAAAGATTATCCTTGCCTATGTCCAAGCTTAGAGACGATGTAGTTCGACATGATGACTCTATTTTTTTTTAATTTTTCTATTTTCAACCTATTTTTGGATTTTTGATATGTTTTGAATGTTTTTAGTTTTTATTTTATTTTATGAATGCTTTTGGATTTTCTCAATTTTATGAATGGTTTTGTATTTTTTGAAATGTTTAAGACTTCAATAATATACATGAATATGATCTGATGTGGGTATAAGTACATGCCCCCAGCATAATACGATAGGCTACCTCTATATAGGAAAGAAAAACTGACCTTAGGAATGCCAAGTAGTACTAGGATGGAACATGATATCGACATGGGATCAAACTATTATGCGGATATGGATGGGTGATGAAAGGGATGATGGAATGTGATGGGTGAGTGTGATGGAAAGCGATGGAAGGTGATGCAGAATGAGCCAATGAATTGATGGTGGATGGAGAGTGCTTTATTTATACAAGGTGCCTAATTTCTAGGTTCTCACCAAGGTACTTGCCCAAAGTGCCATCAAATTGGTTTTCACTAGAGGATTATTTATTTCTTTACTATTTTCAATCCTTTTTTTGATTTTTTTCAAATTTTTTTTTTTTTTGGTATTTTGGATTTATAGCTTGCAAGCTTAGGCATAAAACTTTTTGAGATGGAAGTTGTTGATGGGTTCCTCCAGAGGCTCCCCTTCTGGTGTTGATAGCTAATATGCACCTAATTTGTAACTTGTCATGATGATGAATGGTCCCAACCAGTTGGTTTCAATTTTTCCTTTTTTGTCTAGATTTGGTACATTCTTCTAATTTTCTTTCAACACGAGCTCCCTGACTTGAAATGACTGACTCTTGAACTTCTTATTATAGTTTCACTTGAGATGGTTCTAGTACACTTGTAGGTGGTTCAAAGCATCCATGCGCTACTCATCTAGTAGTTCCAGCTCATTCAACTGTGATACTTGATACTCTTCATCAGTAATAAGATTATGGAATGATATTCTCAGTGATGGGAGATCAATCTTAATGGGAAGGATGGCATCTAATCTATAAACTAGGGAGAAAGGGGTTGCACCTACAGGTGTGTGGATACTCATTTGGTAGGCCCAAAGGGCAGGGTTTAACTATAGGTTCTAGTCATGACCAACATCATTGGTTGTTTTCTTGAGGATCTTTAGGATGGTCTTGTTAGAAGCCTCAACATAGTTGTTACCCTAGGGGTAATACGGGGTAGAGAAGTGATGTTGGATATATTGAATTTTTGGCATAGCTCATGAACATCCTAGTTTTTGAAGGGTGTTCCATTATCAGAGATAAGGGCTTGTGGAACACTGTAGCAAAAAATGAGGTAGTTCAGGATGAGTTTGGAAATTTGCTTCCCTGTGATATAATTCATTAGAATGGCTCCTACCCACTTTGTGAAGTATCTTGTGGAAGTGATAATGAACTTGTTTCTATTAGATGAGGTGGGTGTGATTTTGTTGATGAGATTAAGCCCCCATTGTGAAAAAGGCCAAGGTGTTATAATAGGTTGGAGCTCCTAAGTTGGTGAATGGATGAGGTCTCCATACTGTTGGCATTGCATACACTTTCGGACATATTCATGGGCTTCTTTCTCCATCTTAGGCCAGTAGTAACCAGTCCTTAGCAATTTCTTGGCCAAGGTCATACCACTATAATGTGAACCAAAAATACCATCGTGTACCTCTATTAAAGTAGTCAAAGCTTCCTCAGGGTTAAGGCATTACAAGATGGTTCCTTCGATACTCCTACGATAAAGGGTGTCACCTAAGATGACAAAGCGGGATGAAATTTTAATAAATTTTATCTTGATATTTAAGGTGATGTCAATGGGGAGGACTCCTATTTTCAATTAGGTGAATATGTAATGGTACTAAGGATCATCGGGACCAAAAAATTCACATACAAACTTGAATTTTGGTACCTCGAAAGCTAGTATGATAATTTTCTCTACAAGGAATTCATGTTTATGGATGTTCCATAGGATATCTAGCAATGATCTGATTATGGCCATACCATCAACTGCTCTATTGTTTACCCTCGGTATCTACTCAAATGTTATATCGATGAAAAGCTCCTTGAGATCCTCCACCAACTTTTTGTATGGGGTAATTTTCAATTTTGGATCAAGCTCACAAAAAAGATTCAAGAAGGATCTAAGAATAGAAAATAGCCTGTGGGATACAAAAATAGGCTCGTGACAATGAAAACATCTCAAACCGGGCTTTTTTTTGGAAAAATACAGATTAATGGGCTCAAAAACCCTAAAAAATACCCCAAAACCCTAAAATTTTAGCATAAATAGGGATGAAGGGGTCATTTTAAAATAATTTGCACACTTGAACTTCTAGAATTCTTGTTAATTTTCTCTAAGGTGTTGATGAAATGGTGGCTCGTGTGCTTCCTAGATGGGGTGGGTTCGAGAGTTCTAGTGTGCTATAGACACGACACTGGGTACACATTTCAAAACTTTTCTCATTTTTTTGTGTTTTTGGTGCATTTATTAGGGTCCCATTAGGTCAGCCAAAAGTAGATCTCTAGGGCATCACAAATGATCCAGTTGGCATCACTTTTGTTGATGTCAACTTGCCTTTGTAGGATAGCGTCATGTGACGTTGTGAGGTCTTAGGGTCCCACAAGGAATGTTGACCCACCTTTGCGATGGAGCAATGTGCAAGCCTAGAAGAGTCAAGCATCACCCAAAAATGTTGATTTTCCTTTGCGATATGGCATCACTTATGAATATACTATCACCTTTGCGAAAAAAAAGAGCTCTGCCTTTGTAAAAGTCATCTCACCTTTGCTTTTGAGGGTTTTTTAATTTTTGAAAATGTACCAGGTTGATTTAATTTGACATTGTGGGAATTTTGAATGTGGGAGGTCCTTCGAGTGCTCCACTCGAAGGAGCATAGAGGTCAGATACTGTACTGAGTGAGGCACTTGAGTGATGATGCTCTATTTTTCTTGGGTTTGATCAGATTCAGCCATGTGGCGTAGATTCCTGCAGTCAGGATGCACTTGGCTATGATGGCAATGCTGGTGGAGAGTGAGACATCATCATTCCACTTACCGATGAGGGAGGCCACAATTACCTTGGAGCATGTATGGAATATCCTATGGATCCCCATACACAATGAGCAAATCATTTATGATGTCGAGGTCAGGGCTAATGCCATTTTCCAGTTGTTTGGCATCGACAACCTTGACCTTGACTGGTATGTGGGGATTTCCCTAGATTTGACATTATTCATTGATGCACTAATCTCGGGAGTCCTTGTTCCCAATATATGAGACATAGGCTATAGCATTGGATGGGGCATCGTCTGGTCTCAGATGATAGAGGAGATGATTTTTTATGCATGGGGTCCAATCATCCTTGCCTCATTATATCATGACATGCACTAGGTAGTCTACTACAGGGCTTGCGACATTGGGGTTGGGGTGACACTTCTCCATGTCTAGGGATATGAGCACATAGTTGTATTGAGGCCCATGATAGAAGATGTTTAGATAGACTATGATGATCCTACAGTCTCCAGATATGGAGGTATGACCACCCTCCACCTTAAAGGAATTATTGGGATCCCACACTAGAGGTGGGTTATCGATGAGATTACAATCTTCTAATGGAGGCCTTAGCTCCATTTTCATAGGTGGTACAATGATGATGAGAATTTATTCTATTATTGTCAAACCAAATATATGCAGGGATAAGAGCATCACATGATTGAGCGATATCTCCTTGACAAGGTTTCTCGACAATTTGGAGAGGCGCAGGATGCTCCTAATTTAGCTTATAGAGCCATATTTACCATAAGTGCTCAGGAGATAGCTTGGGGGTAGTGGGTCTAGCCCCAGTTAGCTATTCATGATTTCAGACAGTTGTTCATGCAGCCTAGGTATACTTTAATGGTACCACAAATGCGGGAGCTACACAAGCTTATGATGCATACTGGCTAGCCCATTCTCCTATTTTGAATAGTACTAGTAGTAGGTAGGGGACAGGTCAAACGACCCTAGATTGGATAGGTTCCACAACAACCCCCTCATCAGCCATAGGATGGTTAGGATGGGCATGCCAGACATAGTGGACACAATGGGCATGATGGATAGGTGCCACCCTTAGTATCACTGGTGAGACAGAGGACACCACAATAGCCACCCCAAAAACCACCATAACATCCACCACCAGATCCCAATCCATGGGATGAATAAATAGCAATGCTATAGGCACAAGTTTAGCTATTGACAGGGTAGTTGTAGTAGGTGACAACTCATATCAAGACCCTAACCTAGGAGAGGGATCAAGCGAGATAGGAGGTGGCGCATGAGCACTATATGAGATAGGATGTTGACCTTAGTTTGGCACTAGAGACTGGTCACAGACAACAACTAGAGGTAGCAACATAGCAAGTGTAGGGATAGGCCACAATCCTTGTAGAGATGTATGGGTGGTCCATGTAGGAAGCCTTATATTATAGGACTTTGTATTATAGAGCCTATCCATAGGAGTGTCGGGATCCATATTTCTCCCATATCAGTTAGGTTGCACCGAGTAGGTCTCACAGGGGGCCATCAAGCAGACCATTAGGTTCACACCATCAAAGCTAGGGAATCCACCACAGTGACCAACAGAGTGAGGGGAGCTTAGACACTTTTTTGATGTACAACCTAATTTATGATGTATATACATTCATTGGTTGAGTTTTGATTAGCCTCTTGTATATTCCATATGATGACATTACATATTTGTTTCTAATTGTATAATGACATTCAGCTTTTTTGATATAAATATATGAGATAACTTCGATGCAATTTATATGATGTGATGTTTTATTTTACCTTATGTTATGGATGTATGGATGCATATGATATGGATGGATGTAATTAATGATCATGTTATGATGTTTTATGTTTTATGATATGATGTATGTGATGTTATCGATGTATGATATGAAAGTACATGTAATATATGGGTATGTACAGGATCATCATGGAAAAAATAGGCCCTTAAGTGGTGCAAAATTCAAAAAAATAGAGTTAGGAAACTTAACCTAAAAATTTGAATAAGTTATCTATATTATTTCAAAAATATGTAAGAATAGAATCTGTAGCAAATTGAATGTAGTTTCTAAACTGCTAGGTTTATTTTCAAAAAAAAATCTATTTGGTGAAAATTTGAAATTTTAATGCAGTAGTACTTAAATTTTAGGGAAAAAATAAGAAGTAGGTGTCTTCTGACCACCCTAACCAAAATAAAATGATAATATTTTTTAATAAGATTTTAGATATAAGTAGAGGACTCATGTCCTGGTGTGATGCATATTTTTTTGTAATTTTTTTTGAGAAAATAATTAATTAGGATTTTTTTATTACAACTTTTACAAAATATAAAAACGCGTATGTCTGACCACCTTAACTTGGTCAAAACTTCATGAAATTCATTTTTTTTAAATCCTATAGTATGAGAAGCATAGAATGTGACACATGTTTTGGATTCAAAAAATGTGATACTATTTGAAAGCTATAGATGTTTTTCAATCAGCCTATCAATCAGGACTTTAGTTGTAATTCAAAAAGAAAATGAATAATAATTATTTATTAAATTCAATGTAAAGCATAATTTATATTGGTGGAAATTTGAGAATCTCCTTTAAAAACCCTTTTCATTTCATCAATTTTGGGTAAAAAAAAATTCGTTAGCCACATACCCATCATATCGCCACTTTTTGGCCCACCATGATCCTGGACATACCCATATGATGGATTTATTCCTATGGATGTATTTATATGGTTATACAATGGATGATAATGTAAATTTTAGGTTATGAGATTCTTAGAATAACAAATCTATATTATTCTAAACACTTTAAATGATGATGTAAAGCATGTGAGATGGAATGTAATGTAATTGATATGTTTACATATTTTCAGTATCTTTTCCATATGGTGATGCAAGATGTATGTATGAATGATGTAAAATGTGATGATTCAAAGATGCTTAGAATAACAAATATATATTATGCTAAACACCTTAAATGAAAATGCAATGCATGGATGATGTTTCCTATTATGATATGTGCTGGTGATGTAGGATGGATGCAGATCTAGATTTTGTTTGAATATCATTATACCATGTTATTACATAGACATAGTACAAGAAAGAGAGGGATCAAGCCTCAATTCTGAGAAGATGCAGGGGTCCAACAATTCTATGAGTCATCGAGACTTTATTAGATATTGTGGACACCAATTTTGGGTGTCCAAGGGTTCTCTAACTCTTCTAGGGTTTTTCACCTAAAAGGAGAGAAATGGACCCAAAATGTGTAATGTCCACTAAAATCAATGCAAGTATGGATGTAATATGTCTAAATTCAATTTTATAAATGACAAGAAATGATAAAAGAGATGAATTATTAATGTAAAACTAAAGAAATGTAAGTTGTTTGAAAACACACTGAGATATGCAAAAACACCTAGAAATGAAGGTAAATTGTAACAAAAATTGATGAAACTAAAAGTGTGAACCTAGAGGCTTAAAAAGGATGGAATGTAGGTCTAGAATCTTGAAAAACTTGATGTAGAAGCCAACTAGGACACTTTTTCCAATCTGGGCGACTTAGTCCCAAATCTAGAAAACTACTCCAGAGCCTGTTTTGGCCAAATGGGTATCCAAATCTACAAAAACCTCTAAAAAATAGGTTCAATGGGACTAAGTCACCACTGTTGGTGACATAGTCCACTTCTAAATTTCTAAAAATATAAAAGTGGAAACAAAATCCGTCGGTCTGTACTCTGGTTCTTGATAGGTGTCCAGTTTTGAAGCTCTAATTTTTGAGCCTGAAAGTGACTTTTAGTGGATATTCTGGCTTTGCAAACAAGGAGATGTCTTCAATGAGTCTTCAACCTAATCTTTAATGATTTCCAAGTCTTCAAGATACCTAAATTTTAAAACACATAATGAAAAGAAAGAAATGTTGGATGTTAGGGCATGGGGTTTGCCTTGGTCAAACCCCTTTTTAGGTAATTAAACCAAAATAAAGAAATAATGCAATGAAGCATGAAATAATGGAATTAGTACCTTTCCATGATGAAATATCTTGAATTTCTACAACAATAGAATAATAATCTACCCTTGAATGTCCTTAAAAGCTATCTTGAGGACTTAGAATGTAAAAACCCTAGCTTGCTTGACTTGAGAACGTGATGAATGATGAATGAATGATGATGAGTTAATTTTATGATGAATTAGGGTTTAAAAGCTTGTATTTATAGGCAATCCACTTAATTTTCTTGTTAATTTGGTCCCCAAGGCTGTCATGAAAGAAAAATAAACTTAAATTCCAATTTTTCCTGCCCAAACCTCAAAAATAGCCCAAATGGGACTAAGTCGCTAGGTTGGGTGACTTAGTTCCACCTGGATGGAACTAATTTTCCTAGATGGGCAGCATGGTCCCATAAGGGTTATTTTTCCAATTGGATGGTCACGGAGTGAAGAAAATAGGTTTATATGATGATTTTATTAGTTCTTTGATCAAATTAATCCTTGGGATACACAATACGGGAAATAGGGGCCTAATAATGATGATGAAAAGAGTAATTAGGACTAGGGACACGATATCCAATGTGAAAGTGTGATTAAATGTACTTTACATCATTAAAATGAGGTCAACATAGCCTAGAAAGGCACAACATCCAATGTGAATGTGTAAGACACATTACAACACTAGATTCGAATTAGGTTTAGTTTACAAGCCCTCTAGATTGATGTGATAATGAAATTAAATACATTTTGTAATATTGAATTAAGGGGAATAATAGGTCCATTAGTCTAGAAAAGTGTGAAAGTATTTTACAACACTTTACAAGACATCATTAAATGTATTTTATTCAGTTTGCAAGGTTTCGAGACCTAGTTTGGATGTGTAAAACAACTCACAACACTAAATCAAGGCCCCATTAAGTCCAATTTGTCATCGATTATTCCCATATCAAGCAAGGTATACACTTTTTGGCGACACAGAAATGATGATAAGTGATGATGATTTTTTTCTTATCAAGGATTGGGGATGTAAAGAGCTTAACTTTCCTTATGTTTGATAACACACATAGATATGATGCATCAAGGTATAGACAACTAGGATGGGGTGGTATCTAGTGCGATGGACTTTGAATCAAGAAACAAATAGGAGTATCCTTGTTCACACCCGAGATACAAAATTTTGTTAGAGTTTACTTCACACATTTCAAACATCTTGAACCAAAACACAAAAAGGAAAAACCTCCCAATGTAATAGTCAACAAGGTATCCAAAACATCCCCCCTAGAAACTGAACAAAATTTACATGACCAAGGTTATGTTACAAGAATATCGAACAAACAAAGCAAACAAAAGATAATGATCAATGCCCCATTCCTTTCTCTCTAAATAATTTTGATTAGACATCATTGAAAGGTCATTGGAATGAATGAAATAAGATAAATAAAAAGAAAAGATCAAGTAAACAAACAAGCCAATGTTCTTCATACCTCTAGCCAAGATTAAACTACAATGATGCCTGATGTTGATGTCCATTGTAGGAAGGATCCATCCTAGGACATGATGTTATCAAGTGATTTTGAGACTAACGGGATGATGGACTATTGATAACAAGAGTTAACTAGCTTGTCTACCTATTGACCTAGACATAAGACCTTTACATTGGAGTTCACACTTTCAATTTGCTATATTTATTTCGGATTGTTTTTCCAAAGGTTGGAGATGACAATCAATTTGTTGTGAGTGGATGTTTATTATTGGTGAACATGAAATGGGATTTATGACTCTAGGTTTTTTAAATTTTTTTGGTATTTTGAAATGTTTTGAGTATATTTTTGAGATTTTCGAGATGTTTTACAAATGTTTTGATTTTTAAATTTTCCAATGTTTGGTGTTTTCTAAGATTTTGACCAAGACCCTAACCTAAAGACCTATCCTAGGGGCCTCGAGGGTTGATCAAAGATTAGCCTTTACTATGTTATACACATAGAGACCACATAGTTCAACTGACACAAACTCATTTATTGATGAAGAATATGAACATGTATGGATTTCTAATTTATTATGGTGGACACCTAAAGGACTGACCTAATATCTAGCGAGCTGATCAAAGATTATCCTTGCCTATGTCCAAGCTTAGAGACGATGTAGTTCGACATGATGACTCTATTTTTTTTTAATTTTTCTATTTTCAACCTATTTTTGGATTTTTGATATGTTTTGAATGTTTTTAGTTTTTATTTTATTTTATGAATGCTTTTGGATTTTCTCAATTTTATGAATGGTTTTGTATTTTTTGAAATGTTTAAGACTTCAATAATATACATGAATATGATCTGATGTGGGTATAAGTACATGCCCCCAGCATAATACGATAGGCTACCTCTATATAGGAAAGAAAAACTGACCTTAGGAATGCCAAGTAGTACTAGGATGGAACATGATATCGACATGGGATCAAACTATTATGCGGATATGGATGGGTGATGAAAGGGATGATGGAATGTGATGGGTGAGTGTGATGGAAAGCGATGGAAGGTGATGCAGAATGAGCCAATGAATTGATGGTGGATGGAGAGTGCTTTATTTATACAAGGTGCCTAATTTCTAGGTTCTCACCAAGGTACTTGCCCAAAGTGCCATCAAATTGGTTTTCACTAGAGGATTATTTATTTCTTTACTATTTTCAATCCTTTTTTTGATTTTTTTCAAATTTTTTTTTTTTTTGGTATTTTGGATTTATAGCTTGCAAGCTTAGGCATAAAACTTTTTGAGATGGAAGTTGTTGATGGGTTCCTCCAGAGGCTCCCCTTCTGGTGTTGATAGCTAATATGCACCTAATTTGTAACTTGTCATGATGATGAATGGTCCCAACCAGTTGGTTTCAATTTTTCCTTTTTTGTCTAGATTTGGTACATTCTTCTAATTTTCTTTCAACACGAGCTCCCTGACTTGAAATGACTGACTCTTGAACTTCTTATTATAGTTTCACTTGAGATGGTTCTAGTACACTTGTAGGTGGTTCAAAGCATCCATGCGCTACTCATCTAGTAGTTCCAGCTCATTCAACTGTGATACTTGATACTCTTCATCAGTAATAAGATTATGGAATGATATTCTCAGTGATGGGAGATCAATCTTAATGGGAAGGATGGCATCTAATCTATAAACTAGGGAGAAAGGGGTTGCACCTACAGGTGTGTGGATACTCATTTGGTAGGCCCAAAGGGCAGGGTTTAACTATAGGTTCTAGTCATGACCAACATCATTGGTTGTTTTCTTGAGGATCTTTAGGATGGTCTTGTTAGAAGCCTCAACATAGTTGTTACCCTAGGGGTAATACGGGGTAGAGAAGTGATGTTGGATATATTGAATTTTTGGCATAGCTCATGAACATCCTAGTTTTTGAAGGGTGTTCCATTATCAGAGATAAGGGCTTGTGGAACACTGTAGCAAAAAATGAGGTAGTTCAGGATGAGTTTGGAAATTTGCTTCCCTGTGATATAATTCATTAGAATGGATCCTACCCACTTTGTGAAGTATCTTGTGGAAGTGATAATGAACTTGTTTCTATTAGATGAGGTGGGTGTGATTTTGTTGATGAGATTAAGCCCCCATTGTGAAAAAGGCCAAGGTGTTATAATAGGTTGGAGCTCCTAAGTTGGTGCATGGATGAGGTCTCCATACTGTTGGCATTGCATACACTTTCGGACATATTCATGGGCTTCTTTCTCCATCTTAGGCCAGTAGTAACCAGTCCTTAGCAATTTCTTGGCCAAGGTCATACCACTATAATGTGAACCAAAAATACCATCGTGTACCTCTATTAAAGTAGTCAAAGCTTCCTCAGGGTTAAGGCATTACAAGATGGTTCCTTCGATACTCCTACGATAAAGGGTGTCACCTAAGATGACAAAGCGGGATGAAATTTTAATAAATTTTATCTTGATATTTAAGGTGATGTCAATGGGGAGGACTCCTATTTTCAATTAGGTGAATATGTAATGGTACTAAGGATCATCGGGACCAAAAAATTCACATACAAACTTGAATTTTGGTACCTCGAAAGCTAGTATGATAATTTTCTCTACAAGGAATTCATGTTTATGGATGTTCCATAGGATATCTAGCAATGATCTGATTATGGCCATACCATCAACTGCTCTATTGTTTACCCTCGGTATCTACTCAAATGTTATATCGATGAAAAGCTCCTTGAGATCCTCCACCAACTTTTTGTATGGGGTAATTTTGTCATCCTCAATTTGATATTCATCATTGACTTGGTTTATAATTAGTTGTGAGTCCCCATAGACCTTGAGTTCCATGATTTTCCATTGTACTACAATACAAAGTCCTATGACAAGAGCCTCATACTTTGCAATGTTACTGGTGCAAGGGAAGGACAACCTATATGATTTCAGGATACAATCCCCTTGTGGTGTGATAAAGAGGATGCCTAATCCTGACCCATGTTGTATGTATGATCCATCAAACTATACCTTGCAATGGTATGTGACATTTAGGTTGAATATTGATTCATCGAGAAACTCTAATATTAGTGGGTTTCGTGAATATATAGGTGCTTTAGCTAATTGATCTGCAATTACTTGTCCCTTAATGGCTTTTCATTCCACATACTCGATGTCATACTCTGTCAAGATCATGACCCACTTCACCATCTGTACTATGAGCATTTCCTTAGAAATTATATACTTTAGGGGGTCTATCTTGGCAATGAGCTTTATCTGATGAGCCAACATGTAGTGCCTAAATTTTTATGAGGCAAACACTACTACAAGAAAAGCCTTCTCAATGAATGTGTAATTTATCTCGTCTCCCACCAAGGTTCTACTAATATAGTAAATGGCTCTTTGTTTCCCTATTTCATCATGTTGAGCTAGGAGAGTCCCAAGAGTTGTCAGCATAGTTGATATGTAGAGGATCAATGGTTTGTTCTGGATTGGTGGCACGAGGACTAGTAGTGTCAACAAGTATTCCTTGATTTGATTGAATGCCTGATCATATTTCTCATCCCATTTGTATGTTACCCCCTTTTGGAGTAAATGAGAATATGGGATTATTTTATCTGTTAATTATGCTATGAACCTACAGATTGATTGAATCCTTCCCTCTAGACCCCTCAATTCTTTTAGTGTTCATGGTGCTTCCATGTTGAGGATTTCCTTGAATTTTGTAGGGTCTATCTCAATTCTTCTCATCGACAAAATATATCCTAGGAGCTTTCCTTATGTGTCACCAAAGACACATTTCTTGGGATTGAGTCGTACATTATATTCTTCCAGTCTATCGAAGATTGTGCCCGACATTGATATGAGATCTTGACATTTTCTTGATTTGGCTAGTATGTCATCTACATAGTCCTCTATAGATGTTTGGATCATGTCATGAAAAATCAGAGTCATAGCCCTTTGGTATGTAGCTCTAGCATTCTTTATCTTGAATGGCATCATGTTCCAACAATAGGTGCCCCATGGACAAGTGAAGACTATCTTATGTTTGTCATCCTTTGCAATCGTAATCTAGTTGTATCCTAAAAACCCATCCATAAATGATAGAATTTCATGCCCTACCATTAGATCCACAATAATTTCTATGTTAGGTAGAGGGAAATCATCCTTAGGGAATGCTTTGTTTAGGTCCTTGAAGTTAGTATAGATTTGGATTCCCCAAGTGGGCTTGGAGATAGGTACAAGGTTGGAAACCCATTCTAGATAATCAATGGGTTGTTTGTGTTGGATGTTTTGGATGTGTTGCTGATATGTGGTTATCATTGATGTCAACACTATTAGAATTATTGCATTGAAGGTTGTATATGTCAAGGATATTGAGAAAATTGTTAAAAGAAGAGTTGCAGGTTCCCACTGGAACAGTGAAGGTCATGAAGGTGTATTGTTCTTTAAGTTGAAGATCAATTGTTGTGGACTAAATGGTTTGTTTTTTAGTGTATCTAGTTCATCTATTGGAAGTTTCATAGGTCCATGTGAAGGTTTGGTCATTCTATTAACAGTTATGTTCCGACAGTATTTTTTGTGGGTTCTATTAGTGTTCCTGAGTGAAGTTAATGTGTTTCTAGTAATTTTTGTTGTTGTGGATGTTTCTTTGTTATTTCTTGTTGTTTATGGATGTTTCTAGATCTTGCTCTATCTTTGTGGTACATCCAAATTGATCGGTGTGCTCGTGATCGAATATTTTTCTCTATGTGCTTGGTTTTTCATGTTCTTGGCCAACATGATGGTGGTAATGTGTTGTGGATCTTTGAGCTATAATTAATTAAAGTCTTTTTGTGTTGGACTTATTAATTTGGGTCTCCACTATGTTGTGGCTGACCTTGGTGGATTTGAATTGCAAATTTATTTGTAAATTTGGGATGACATTTAAAATATGTTTTATATTTTTTCTAGCCGACAAGGTTGTGGATGTAATCTCTTGTTGTAGATATATAAGAGTGATTGTTTCATCAATGTAAAGTGTGCTTAGTGTGCTCATATGTGTGTATGTCCTAATATCATTTGATTGTAGAGCAGAGTGTGAAGAAGATTGAGCAAAGTGTGAAGAAGTTTGAGCGAAGTGTGAAGAAGGTTTTTTGAGCTTAATTGGAATTGTAATCAGTATTTTGTAGAAGCTATTTTCTCAGTTCACATTTGGATTGTTTCAATCCAAACCTTTCTTTGGAAAGTGAGTCCTCTTTTTTATTTGAGGAGTGTTCCTGAATGCGTGTGCATTCCCATTATTCATATACTTTTAATAGGGTATAATATTGTGGACTAACCTCCATCGTGGTTTCTCACCTGACAGGGTTTCCACGTAAAAATATTGGTGTTCTCTATGTTTCTAATGTGTTTATTGTTCATGGTTAATTATTCATTCATCATATCTAAGATTAATTTAAGTAAAGATTGAAAAGTTTAATTATTATGTGACAACTAATTCACCCCCCCTCTTAGTTGTCTATCCTTATTTTTTCAACAATTGGTATTAGAGCAGGTTCCTCTGAAGAATTTTAAAAGCTTGAGGTGATCTGAGACGGCATCATACAAGAAGGATAGTCCTAGATTTGATGGAACAAACTACTCATTATGGGAAACTAGGATGCAGTGTCATTTGAGGTGTATTGGTGATCCCTTCTAGAATATTACAAAGAATAAATATGTTATTCCTATGAATGGTTCTTCCACTGCTGATCAGATTTAAGAAGTTGAGAACAATTTCAGGGCTATGGAAGCTTTGTTGAGTGCCCTAACAGATTCAAAAATGACAAATGTGATAGGTCTAAAGACAACTCATGAGATGTGGATTAAGCTGGAAACTTTGTATGAAGGTGATGTGCATGTGAAGATGGCTAAGCTACAAAGTTTTAAAGGAAAGTATGAAAACTTGAAGATGGGTGAAGATGAAAATATTTCTTCTTTTATGCAAAGAGTAAATGAAATAGTGATGGGTATTAGATGTGTTTGCGGTACCCTACATGAGGAAGAAATTGTGGTTAAAGTGCTTAGATCATTACCTTCCTCCTACAAAGCAAAGGCTCATGCTATTGAAGAAACAAGATCATTGACGAATGTGACAAGGGATACACTAATTGGTAAACTTGCTTCTTTTGAGTTGAGTGAATTTGGTTAATTTGTTCCCAAGACTAAAACTACATTTAAGGCTACTATATCTAGAAGAAACAAGAAAAGATTTGATCCATGAGAAAGTTCTAGAAAGACATTCAAGTATGAGAAAGAAATGAAATAGTTTGAAGATGAAGAAAGAGAGTTAGAAGAGTTGGAATCAATGATTGTAAAGAAAGAAGGTAGAGGACAAGCTAAGTATAAATGAAAGCTTCCTATCAAATGTTTTTCCTATAGTAAAATAGGTCATTTTACATCAAGGTGTCTTGAAAGAATTCCTAGGTCTAAGACTTACAATTCTAGATTTTAGAAGAAATTTTATTTTGTTGAAGAATGTGTGACTGATGAAGAGTCTGATAAAGAGAATGGAAATGAAGATGATTGGGTTTTCATTGCTATCAAGGAAAATAGTCCAGTGGCTACTAAATCTACTAAAATTGAGAAACATCTTGCATCCCAAATTGAAGAAAAGGATGAGTGGGTTATTGACAATGGATGCTCGCATTATATGACTAGTGAGAAAAGAAAATTTATAAGTCTAGAGAAGTATGATATTGGGGTTGTGAGATTTAGAGATAACAATGCTTGTGTGATTTGTGGCAGAGGATCTATTTTTGTTGGTGGTAAGCATAACACTAATGATGTTCTTTATGTTGAAGGCTTGAAGCACAATCTATTGAGTGTTGGATAGATGGTGGACAAGGGTTGTGATCTTCAGTTCAAAAATGGAAGATGGAGGATACTTGGAAGTTCTAGAAATTTAATTGCTTCAAGTAAATAGATAAAAGGTAATATTTTTCACCTGAATGCTACTAGTGAAATTTGTTTAATTGCTCAAGTGGATGAAAGTTGGTTATGAAATAGGAGGTTGTGTCATGTGAACTTTGATAACATTTTCAAAGTAAGATCCACTAAAGCAGTAATAGATCTACCTAAGTTAGTGAAGCCTGCTAACACAATTTGCAAAGAGTGTCAGATGGGAAAACAGACTAGAGTATCTTTTTAGAGTAAACAACATCATTCAAATGAATTACTGGAGCTGATAAATATTGATCTATGTGGTCCCTCTAGAGTCATAATTCTTCATGGTGAAAGGTATTTTATTCTAATTATTGATGATTATTCTAGAATGATATGGGTTGCTTTCTTAAGAGAAAAACTTGAAGCATTAGAGAAGTTCAAAAGTTTCAAAGCTATGGCAGAGAATGAGAAAGGTCTGAAAATCAAATGCTTAAGGTCAGATAGAGGTGGTGAGTTCACCTCCAAGGAATTTAATTCTTTTTGTGATGAGAATGGAATCATAAGACATTTGTTTTCTCCCTAAACCCCTCAACAGAATGGAGTTGTAGAGAGGAATAATAGAACAGTTCTAGATGTTGCTAGAATAATGATGATTGAATGAAATGTGCCTCACATCTATTGGAGTGAAGTTGTAAGAATTTCTATGTACACTTTGAACTAGGTAAATGTAAATGGTAATTCTAGTAAGACTCCTTTTGAACTATGGTTTGGTTATAAGCCTATTGTTAGGTATTTCAAGATCTTTGGAAGAAAATCCTACATCAAAAGAGATGATGATATACGAAAGCTTGATGCAATAAGCGATGAAGGAATCTTTCTAGGTTATTCTACTAGAAGAAAGGCCAACCGGTGCTACAAAAAAATATTAAGAAAAATGGTTGAGAGTGCAAATGTCAGAGTTAATGAGGATTCTGCTAAATCATTCAAATATTTTGGATATGATTCAAATGAAGATAATACAAACAAAGGGAAGAATTTTTATACACAGAATCAACTTCAAATTGTGACATATGCTCTGGTAAAACAATTTCCATTTGTTATGATAAATCAAGGTAGTCAGGAAGCAGAGACAAGTGCAAGTGTAGAAGAAATATCAGAAGAATCAGAAGTTCAAGAGAATCATAAAACTCTGAGGTATGTAAAGCTAAATCATTCTAAAAATAAAATTATAGGTGACAAGAAAAAAGGTGTGCAAACTAGGAGGATTGCAAAAGAGTATTGCCTGATTTCCAAGATTGAACCTAAACGTGTCAATGAACTTGCAATGATGAATATTGTATGGAAGCTATGAAGGAAGAAATAATGCAGATCGAAAAGAATGATACATGGATACTTGTTCCCAGACCTAAAGACAAAAATGTGATTGGTACAAAGTGGTTCTTTCGGAATAAGTTGAATGAACATGGTGAAGTGGTCTGGAATAAAGCAATATTGATATGTAAAGGGTATTCACAAATGGAAGGTATTGATTTTGAAGAAACCTTTTCCCCTATTGCCAGAATTGAAGTTGTAATATTATTTCTTGCTTATGTTGCATATAAGAACTACAAAGTCTATCAAATGGATGTGAAGTCATCATTTCTAAATGGTGAGTTAGAAGAAGAGGTATAGATTGAACAACCAAATGGATTTCAACTAATTGATGAGGAAAACATGGTTGTAGATTGAAGAAAGCTCTATATGGACTCAAGCAAGCCCCCAGAGCTTGTATGCTAGACTAGAAAATTATTTACTAAAGCTTGGATTCAATAAAGGTACTATTGACAACAACTTATATTTCAAGTTGGATCATGATAAAGAGTTGATTATTGAGGTCTTTGTTGATGATATTATTTTTGGAGGAGATGATAATCTATGTATAAAGTTTGCTGATTAAATGAAGAGTGAATTTGAGATGAGTATGATTGGTGGGATGAAATTATTTCTCGGATTTCAATTTTCTCAGTTAGACAAGGATATTTTCATATCTCAATCTAAATATGTGAAAGAGTTATTGAGGAATTTTGGCATGGATGACTCAAAACCTATTGGTACTCCCATGGTAACTAGATGTAAGTTAACACAAAATGATGATTCTCCTAAAGAAAATCAAACAAGATACAAATCAATGATTGGTGGATTGCTTTACTTAACTCAAACTAGACCAGAAATTATGAATGTTGTATGTATGGTTGCTAGATTTCAATCTTATCCAAAATAATCCCATGTGACTACTATAAAGAGAATTTTTAGATATTTGAAAGGAGCATTTGATTTTGGGATTTGGTATCCTAAGGATGATGATCTTACTTTGAATGCATATACTAATGCAGATTGGGTAGGAGATGTAGATGGTAGGAAGAGTACTAGTGGTGGTGCTTTATTCCTAGGGAAGAATTTGGTGTCATGGTTGAGAAAAAAGTAGAACTTGATTCCTCTATCTATTGTTGAAGTAGAGTATATTGTTGTAGAAAATAATTGTACTCAAGTGATGTGGATGAAAAAGATGTTGAAAGATATTAGAGTAGTATATGATGAACCTATTGTCATATACTGTGACAACTCAAGTGAAATTAACATATCACAGAATCTAGTGCTACATTCTAAGACCAAGCATGTATCAATCAAGTTCCACTTTTTGAGGGAAAAAGGGAGTGAGAAAGAAGTCAGACTGGAGTATGTACCTACCAAAGAGTAGATTGTAGATATTTTTACCAATCCATTGCCGAAGGATACTTTTGATTATCTCATAGGGATTCTAGGGAAAATTACCCCTCTTTATATGAACTAGGATGCATTAATTTGCATCAATCTGTGCATTTCATGATTATATTCTGATCCAGATTAATGTTCATGGCTACTACTAAAGGGGAGTAGTCAGTAGTCAGATGCACAGATATGTGGTTCAAAGATTTTATGTGGGAAGATAATTCTTATCTTTTCCATTTATGTCAAAGGGGGAGAAGAGCAATGTGAAAAAACTTTCTAGGGGAGAAGAGCAAAATGAAGAAGAGTCAGAATCTAAGGAGGAGTAAATGTTGATTGAGAGTTGGGTTGATGGTATTTTTCACATCATGTGTTGCCATAAATTCCAAAGGGATAGATTTTTGGATACTATGGATTTTTTTATAATATTTGGTTGTCATTGATGTCAACACTATTAGCATTATTGCATTGAAGGTTGTATATGTCAAGGATATTGAGAAAATTGTTAAGAGAAGAGTTGCAGGTTCCTAGTGGAATAGTGAAGGTCATGAAGGTGTATTTTTCTTTATGTTGAAGATCAGTTGTTGTGGACTAAAGGGTTTGTTGTTGAGTGTATCTAGTTCATCTACCAAAAGTTTCATAGGTCTATGTGAAGGTTTGGTCATTCTATGAATAGTTGTGTTCTGACAATATTTTTGTGGGTTTTGTCAGTGTTCCTGAGTGAGGTTTATGTGTTTCTAGTAATTTCTATTGTTGTGGATATTTCTCAATTATTTCTTGTTGTTTATGGATTTTTCTATATCATGCTCTATCTTTGTGGTATGTCCACATTAATCGGTGTGCTTGTGATCAAATATTTTTCTCTATGTGTTCAATTTTTCATGTTCTTGGCCAACATGATGGTGGCAATGTGTTGTGGATCGTTGAGGTGTAATTAATTAAAGTATTTTTGTGTTGGAGTTATTAAATTTGGTCTCCACTATGTTGTGGCCGACCTTGGTGGATTCGCATTGCAAATTTATTTGTAAATTTGGGCTGACATTGAAAATATGTTTTATAATTTTTCTAGCCAACAAGGTTGTGGATGTAATCTCTTGTTCTAGATATATAAGAGCGATTGTTTCATCAATGTAAAGTGTGTTTGGTGTGATCCTATGTGTGTATGTATGAATATCATTTGATTGCAGAGCAGAGTGTGAAGAAGATTGAGCTAAGTGTGAAGAAGTTTGAGCGAAGTGTGAAGAAGGTTTTTTTTGCTTAACTAGAACTATAATCAAGCTTGTGTAGAAGCTATTTTCTCAGTTCACATTTGGATGGTTTTAATCCAAACCTTTCTTTAGATAGTGATTCCTCTTTTGTATTTGAGTAGTGATCTCTAGGCAGTGTGCCTGAATGCATGGGCATTCCCATTATTCATATACTTTTAACAAGGTATAATATTGTGGACTAACGTTTACCATGGTTTTTCCTCTAATAGGGTTTCCACATAAAAATATTGGTGTTCTTTTTTTTTTTATGTGTTGATTGTTCATGGTTAAATATCCATTCATCAGATCTAAGATTAATTTAAGTAAAGATTGAAAAGTTTAATTATTCTGTGACAACTGATTCACCCCCCCTCTTAGTTGTCTATCCTTTTTTTCCAACAGTATGAAGCCAGCATCAAGTATTTTTTGTAGCTAAAGTTTGACCAATAAGGAGATTACGTATGCATCTTTCTCAATTTTTGTCTCACTGGTATTTTCTCTGGATAAAAAACTAAATGATGGACTACTACCTTTGGATCAAGGCCTAGCATGTTGGTGTATGTCCACACAAAATTCACTTTCCTTTCCTTTAAAAATGCTGCTAGGTTTTCTTGTTCCTCGGTCAAAAGTGACTCAACATAGAAATGATGTGCGGTGTCTCTTCAGTTCCCAAATTGACTAGATTGCACTTCTCTGCTAGGACTGTTGATTTCTCTTAATGGATGGCTCTAAGAAGAAGATTGAATTCCTCATCCTTTGGTGCCTCAGAGTTTTTTTCACCATCAGATATGTCCTTTCTTTTTACTATTTTTGGATCAAAATGTGCCATAGTGTGGTTTTCACTTACACACCTAGATGTTACTATTAGATTTTCAATTTTGTGACTAAGAGATTCAATCATTTCCCCATAGTACACATGCATATCTAGCTCTATGTCAAACCCTGCTTTATGATCTCCATATGGTAGAGTATCTCTTAGTCCCATGAATTCTAAGAGAGCCTCATTGTTTTTGAATGTATCTCAGATCAGTAGTCCTCATTGGTCACAATTGATGAGTTGGGGGTAAATGAGTTTTAGTTCAGTGGCTTGGGTATTTGACTCAAAAGACATGGTGGTGATCATAAAAAGAGAGAAATCCTCAAATAGCATGGGCAGGTTAGAGATGAGATCCTCAAAGGGACTACTAAATGATACGAGTACCGATGGGGAAGCTTTAACCATCTTAACAAAAGCACCTTTTCCAAGTAAGGTTATCTTTATAGGGGTACATCCAAGGCCAAGATTCTTAGAGAAATTCTCAAGAATGATGGGTTCAAACAAGCCATTGTCATTTTTCTTGTGCTTCTCATTTTTGTAGTAGCCCAAGCCAAATTTTAATTGTAAACCTTTGTCCTTTTATTCCATGGGAAGATTTGGTATGAGTCTTTCATCTTGATACAACTAGCTTGATACATCTTTCTCCTCTACCACCTCTTTTCTTAGGTCTCCCCACTTTTTGAAGGTGGTGGGTTCTGATTTGAAGGTCTAAGATGTTGTGTTAATTGTTCATGGTTTTCCATGAGATCTAGGATATTGAGGTAACTCTCCTATGACAAAGGCACTCTGTTTCATTTTATATTCCCCACACCCATTATCTTGGATTACACCCTTGACATCTAGGATGTTCTGAATGATAGGTGTATTTTTCTTAGAAGTGGAGGCTAAAGTGGATGGGTAGATATATGGGGATTGGGTCCCTCATCATCTTTTGGAACTTGGGGAATCTTGTAATACTTGGCCTCCAAATTTTTACAATAATAAAATGGTTTGGGGTTGCCATCGATCATGAATTCTTGGTTTTGGTAAGGGAATTTAACACATTGGTGGAAAGTGGATGTGACAACTTGCATCCCATGGATCCATGGACACCCTAGGAGAATATTGTAGGGGAGTTTGAGGTCGAGGACCTAGAAAGTGGTTTCCATGATTGCTGGCCCTACTTGGATAGGGAGTTGAATGGTGCCTTGGGACACCCATTCTTGATCATCATAAGCCCTGATGGTTATACCTTTTCCCTTTTCAATGACATCCTTTTAAAATACCAAATTATTTATTAGTTTTAGGTACAAATATTCAAACTCGTACCCCCATCCACCAAGACTCTTTTGACTTTGTTCTTATGAACTAATACTTCAAGATGGAGTGCACAATTATGAGATGGTTGGGTCGGGAGATCATGCTCAAAAAATGTAAGGATGTGTGGTGTAGTGATATCTACATCAAGGTTTGTGGGAACGAAGGATGCAACCAATTTCTTCTTTAGGATGTACCTATGTGCAGGCAAGATTTTGAGCAACTCCATGATGGAGATTTCAGTGGGGATCTTTTATAGTTGTTCCAACATGTTGTATCCACTAGGAATTGATTTAGGATTGGCGGCTACTTCCTTCGGTGGTGGTGATGGTCATGGAATAGAAATTTTTCCACTACGTGTGGTGACTCCACACTCGACTCTAGGTTCTTTGATATTGACAATTGTTACCGATTCATCCAATGATGCAACAACATGGTCATTGATGTAGAGTATGGAGGTCTTCAACCAAATCAACATAATTTCAATCAAAAACAACTCACCAATTCATAAAACTTCAACTTATCCTTATCTCATCAAACCTTCACTTTCTCCTTGTAGCATTTCCAATTGAGAGAATCAGGTATATCTTCTAGAGAAGGCCCTTCCAACATAGGACTAACACCCTTTTAGATACCCATTAGGGCATACAAAAACATATCTCAAAACCTCAATATGTCACTTTGGACCAACTCCTCCAAAATCAAGCAAAAATATTGTCCTCCTTAGCCAATTAGGCCACTTTTACAAAGAAACCCCTATGAAATCACTACCTCAAACCAAAAAATCAATTGGGAACTCACAACCAGTCATCAAACAATCTAAATCAACCAACTTTACTAGGTGAAACATCTTCCAAGTTGCCTTAACACTTTAGTTTAAAGTGGTGTTTATTGGAAATCACCATTATATACCTTTCCAAACCATACCAATGCTTCTAACACACCCTAATAAGCCTACCCATGCTTAAAATATCCTTATAATTTTCTTCCCCAATAGATTATAGTCATTTATACCCTCAAACCACTCAATTTCACCTAAAATACTCACACTTGCCAACTAGGGAATCCTACAAAACCCATCAACTCACCTCCCCTACTCCAAACCTCAACACCTAAACCTAATTCCACCCTAATAGACTCATTCCACCAAGCCACAGTGTACACAATAGGTGGAATGTGTTAAAAATCCATTTTATACCCTCAAAACCCTTGAAACTAAGTTATAGACTCATTCAGTGAAGATTGCCCACCAATTCTTTAATAACTGATAAAATAAAACCCTAAAAAATCCAAAAATCTCTCAACACAATCTCATATCAAAATAAAAACACCTTTTATCAGTCACTTATAGTACATGCTCACATAAATCTCTGCAACAACAAGTTTTTAATGCAACACATAGAAAAGAGAGGGTTTTAGTTCATTTCTTCTACAAAAGTGAACAACAAAGAGTTGCCTCAAATTTAGAGGCCTTTTTAAACTCTAACCATTCAAAAAAAACCAACTCAATTACCAAAACCAAATTTTCAAATATTTGATCATTGGTATTCCTCTACTTTGCAATTTTTTGCAACTTTGCATATGACAATTTTACAACATTTTACAACTTTTACCATATTGAACCAAAAGACCCCAAAACTCACCAACTACATAAAAATGGTCTCAAAGGACCTTATTTATGAACAAAAACATTAAGACACACTAAGCACTAACACTTTACCCCTAATTGCAAAAGCATGGCCTAGGTGCCCTCGCACCATACACCCGGCTTGAAAAAAGTCTCCAAGTCCCTGGAGAATTACTTGGCATGAGAACATGTTTGATCATTTCATCTCCTTGTCTTCTACATGTCCTTCCACCAAATAATTCATTCCAATGATTCAGGTATTGAAGCCTTGCATCATTCTTTACACCATTGAACTTTCTTTCACCTTGATAGTGTCTCATCTTCCCAAACTGTCATGTTCCATACCTTCTAACTTTTTCCTTATCTGAGATTGAGGTTATACCTAATAACACATCATTACCATCTACATCATGACATTGCTTCACCTTTAGCTTTGTTGCATATCCAAACTCAATCTTTTGTCTTTTCCTTTCACCTTGTTTCACTCCATCCTTGGACTTTACCACTATCATTAGATTCTCTATCCCAAAGACCACTACTTTCACAGGTCTATAAACCCATGTAATGACAAAACCAGTCTATTTACAAGTCCCTTGTGGAATCATAGGGAAAAAAAATTTCCCTACCAAGACCTTATCTGGCCTTGGAAACTTGCAATATTATCACTGCATTATTGGGTTTGTTTCTTGCATCAATACCATTCCCTTCCAACTTCATTCCATCCTTCAAGGTTATTGTCTGGGCATCTGCAACTTTTGCAATGGTTGCACACTCTTTATTTGTGTCTTCCTTCAACTTCACAAACTCTTTCTTTCCCATCATTATCAATTTTTTTGCCTTGTTTTTTTCCTTCACATCTTCTTGCAATGGAATCAAAGTGAAAGTACTTCCCTAATGCTCAATCTGATAACTATTATTTCTACAATCATAGAGTGCATGCTTGTCAAACTTCCATGGCCTTCCAGGCAACAAATGGCAACAATCCATGGGTAATATATCACATTGGATCTTATCTCTATACCCACCAATGCTAAACTCAATAAAAGCTTGTTCACAAACCAAAATGGAATGATCATCATTCAACCAAGATACGTTATAGGGTTTTTTATGCTCAGAACTTTTTCTACTTTTAATTTATCCACCATTTCATTTGAAACCACATTATCAGTAGAACCAGAATCTATCACTACCTTCCATCCTGTTTCTTTCCATTTGCATGTGGTCCTAAATAGTGTCCTTTTATTTTTCCCCTTCTCCTTGGATGCTTGAAGTAATGTTCTTCTCACCATTAAATATTCTCCAATTTCTGGAGCAACAACAAGACTAGGAGAATTTACACTTTCACTTGGGTGATCCCACAACACTGGTTTACAATTTTTGGCCAAACTGGACACTAAACTGATTTTTTCTAACTAAATCTTCACTTTCGGTCACCTATAGTGGCTAAATTGTGAGGAATTTGAAGATGATCCAAACTAGCGATTTGTGACATTTTTTCTGTAGATTTAAATTTATTTTTTTTCAAAATTTTTGGAATCAGGTTGAACATTTTTTCCCATCTCCTTCAAAAACTAGTTTTTTTCAGTAAAAACCATTTTTAAGGAGTGACGATCATCGTATATAACACAACATTTTTTTCCATGAAGGATAGAATTCTATTTTTTTTTAATTTACATTTGTAACTATGATATCTAGTGCTTCCAATAGGTTTCATAGTGTTTTATTGAATATATTTTCCTTAATCAAGTTTCAAAGTCAAACCAATTACAATTCAGACATAGGCGGACCGTATAACACAATTTTTTTTGTATTTATCAAAATTCAATATGTTTTTTGTTGGATCAAGGACTTCAATATCTAGTGCACTCATATTTTTCAAAAAAAAAATTGATAATCTTTTATTTTTCCACATGTGCAGAACAAAGAGCTTGATTTTTGGTGAAAACCCTACATTCACAAGAAATAAAAAATAAATATAATAATAAAGTTAAATTTATTTAAAATTATACTTTTTGGGAAGCTTATAATAAAGACTACATACTCATAAAAAATAAATTTTAAATGAATTCATTTGATCCCCAAAAAGGTAAATCAAAAGTGGTTTTCTATTAGCATTTTGATAGGTGTAAAAGAGACTCTGTTATAGGTATGGTTTACAACTAGCAGGGTTCTATCCAAGGGGGTTTGATCTAAGGTAGTTTGATCAAACCCTCTTCAATTGGAATGCTTTAAATGGAACTTTTTAAGGCTTAAATCATTATATTTTCTAAAAATATGTGATTTTAACAAAAATTAGAATCTCCCAAAAATTGTAAACCAACTTTGTGGGATCACCCACATTCATTTTCTTGAACCAATTTCACCCTTTTATCACTTCCCATTTCACCACTTGAAGTAGAACCTTTATTTTCAGGGAACTTGTATGATGGATGAACAAACTCATTGCAATGATAACATCTACCTAAAAATGTGTTTTAACTTCTACCACCACTAAATCTACCTCTAAAACCTCTAAAACCACTTCTTGGATCAGTAACTTGCTCTTTTCCTTTACTTGTTTCTTCTTGATATTCAAAGGTTTTCCTTGTACCTCTTCCTTTCCTTTCCTGTCTTCTTTTCAGTTTGTCCTCTACCTTAGTAGCCAATTGAAAACATTCCTCTATGGTCCTAGGTGTTGCCAAACTCAATTGATCTTGGATTTGATACCTTAAGCCACATATATACCTTGAAATCTTCTTATTTGCATCCTCAACATGTACAAACCTTATACTCAGCGTGTGAAAATACTCAGTATATGTCATAACATCCTTTTCCCTTTTCTTTGAGCTCTACAACTTCTTGAATGTCTAAATTGAATGATCACTTGGTAAAAATTGTGCCTTCACCTTTGCTACCATTTTATCCCATGAATTAACCTTTAGATTTCCTTTCTTCACTCTCTCCTCCTGAATATAATTCCACCAGGTCAATGCAAGTACTTTTAGATTTTTCTTAGAATACTTCACCTTTTGATCATCAGCAACCTCCTTAAACTCAAAGAAATTATCTAGGGCACCTATCCAGTCTAACACCTCCTCAACATCCAGTTTTCCATTAAACATTGGCACTTCTACCTTCACATCAAAAGCATAAATTTTTATATTCTTAAGCATCTTTAGCATCCTTCTCTCACTAGGATCCCAATCAACATCTTGGGTTCTTCCACTTGGAGGGTTTTCCTACCTCTCCCTCTTCTTCAAGGTCACTTTCCTCATATGTGGCCTTTCCTCTTCTTTTTTCTTTCTCCATTATTGTAAACTTGGCTAAAATGTCTTCTTGTGATTCTTTTAACATCTTTATCTCCTTTGCAAGCACTGCACTACCCTTTGGAGGCTTTTTGACTCTTCAACTTCTCACTTTCCACTCTTCAATCTACAACTCTTCAACTTCAAAAGATCACAAACCTATGCTCTGATACCAATTGATGTAGAGCATGGATTTCTTCAACCAAATCAGCACAATTTCAATAAAAAATAGCTCACCAAGTCATAAAACTTCAACTTTTCCTTATCTCATCAAACCTTCATTATCTCCTTGTAGCATTGCCAATTGAGAGAATCAGGTATATCTTCTAGAGAATGCCCTTCCAACATAGGACTAGCACCTTTTCAGACACCCATTAGGACACACAAAAACATATCTTAAAACCTCAATAGGTCACTTTGGACCAACTCAACCAAAATTAAGCAAAAAAGTTGTCCTCCTTGTCCAATTAGGCCAATTTTACAAAGAAACCCCTATGAAATCACTCCCTCAATCCTAAAACTCAATTGGAAACTCATAACTAGTCATCAAATGCTCTGAATCAACCAACTTTACCAGGTGAAACACCTTCCAAGATTCCTTAACACCAAGCCCTCATTTTGCTTAGTTTAAAGTGGGGTTTATTGGAAATCACCATTAGAGACCTTTCCAAACCCTACCAATGCCTCTAACACACCCTAAAAATCTTGAACATGATTAAAATATCCTTAGAATTTTTTGCCCCAATATATTTTAGTCATTTACACCCTCAAACCACTCAATTTCACCAAAAATACTCACACTTGCCAACTAGGGCATCCTACAAAACCCATCAACTCTCCTCTCCTACTCCAAAACTCAACACATACACCTAATTCCACCCTAATAGACTCATTACACCAAGCCACATTGTAAAAAATAGGTGGAATGAGTTAAAAATCCATTTTATACCCTCAAAACCCTTGAAACTAAGTTACAGACCCATTGAGTGAAGATTTCACACCAATTCTTTAATAATTGGTAAAATCAAAACCTAAAAAAATCAAAAAGGCTCTCAACACAATATCATATCAAAATTAAAACACCTTTTATCAGTCACTTATAGTATGGGCTCACATAAAGCTCTACAACAACAAGTTTTTAATGCAACACACATAAAAGAGAGGGTTTTAGTTCATTTCTTCTACAAAAGTGCACAACAGAGAGTTTTCTCAAATGTAGAGGAATTTTTAAACTTCAACCCTTAAAAAAAAACTAACTCAACCACCAAAACCAACTTTTCAAATATCTGACCGTTGGTATTCCTCTACTTTGCAATTTTGTGCAACTTTGCATATAACAATTTTACAACATTTTGCAACTTTTACCATATTGAACCAAAAGACTCCAAAACTCACCAATTACATCAAAATGGTCTCAAAGGACCTTACTTATGACCAAAAAAATTAAGAAACCCTAAGCACTAACACTTGAACCCTAATTGTAAAAGCATGGCCTAGGTGCCCCTGCACTAGTCATAGATATGGTTCACATTGTGCTAACATTTTCCTTTACCATTGTTGTTTCCTTTGTTTTGATCCGACGTTGGATTCATGTATATTTTGAGATCTTGATTCTCACTGGTTGTTCAATGGTTATAACTTTATCATCAATGAGATCTTGGATCATATTTTTGAGCCTCATACAACTAGATGTCATGTGCCCCTTTATTTTGTGAAAGTCGCAAAGGTGCTTATCATTATAGCATGGTGGTTTAACTTGAGGCTCTTGGTAATTTTTGTAAACTATGAGTTTGATGATATTTTCTTGTACTACTTTTTGCATTACAGATTCAATTGGTTCTCTAAGTGGTTTATATGTTCATTTTGGGGGATATTTGTTCTTTGGGGGTGGTCCCTTTTAAGCATTTACATTGTTGAAAGTTTGATTATTGGTTTGTTGTGATGATGGGTTGGTTTGTGGTTGTTGGTATATTTTCTATTGTGTATTCTACCTTGGGGCACTATTAACAATCTTGGCATCAATGACACCATCATTGGTAACATTCTTTTTCTTGGCCCACGTGCAAGGTTTGTCATTGTAGCTTGTCAATGGTTGATTGTATTGGTATGTGGGTGTGCCCCCTTGTGCTATGAGGGCCCTTTCGATGTTGAGATCTTTGGGTATCAGTTGATCGTATGTTGTTATGCAGTGCATTTTCAAATGGAAGGATGAGCTCCCTTCAAGGTTAGAGATAATGGTCCCAATTTTTTGTTCCTCTGGCATGTACCATTTGCTCTTGCTGGCTCTAGATCTCCATCATTGTAAGAAAGTCGTGAATGTCTCTCCTTTAGCTTGTTTAAGTCCAGGTAGTTCTTCTAGGCTTACCTCCATGTCTAGGTTGAAAGAGTAGTTTTCGATGAATAAATCCATGATTTTTTGGAAATTTTTTATTCTTGGAGGTAAGCGAGAGAACCATTCCATTGTGGGACAAGCCAAGCTTCGAGGAAAAAGTTGCATAAGATAAGAATCATCATATGCTACCTCCATGCAATGTACGTGAAACTCTCTGATATGGTCCTCAAGATTTCCCTTCCCATGATATTTTTCAAATTTTGGTATCTTGAATCTCAGTGGGAATTGAGCCATAACAATGTTCCTATCAAATGGATAGGGGAAAAAATTTACCTATGTGTGTGATTTTTTCACTTTTTCTAGATTAGATGTCCTTTACTTTTTGTGAGAGCGATTTAACCTATGTGGAGAGATCATTTTGTAGATTACGTGGTGGGATGTGCATGTTTTGGGATGGTATGTTTTTTTGGGTGAAGGATGGGATGGCTTGCATGCTTGTGTTCAAGGCGTTTTGATGTGTGTTCATGAAAGGTTAATGGAAGTTTTGTTATGTGAGCAACACTTATTGGTATGCATGTTGTTGTTGCTATGCCAAAAATGCTTGTTGTTGGGCCTATTGTTGTTGTTGTTGGTGGTGTTGTTGGGCCAACAGTGCCTATTGATGGACATGTTGTTGTGCTACTTATTGTTGTTGTTCTATCAATGCTTGCTATTGTGCATGTTGTTGTAAGGCTTGTTGATAGGCTTGTTGTTCTAAGGCTTGTTGATAGGCTTGTTGTTGTAACAAGGCTTGTGCCTATGCTTGATGTTCTTGGTATTAAACTTATGCTTGGGCATAACCTTGACCTTGGGCTTGTGCTTGAGCTTGATCTTGGGCTTGTACTTGTGTTTGTGATTGTTGTTGTTGTATTAAATATTGCACTTGCACTTGTGCTTGATCTTGTTGTGCTTGGAATTCTTGTAAAGCATTTTTTTGATTGTTCCATTGCTTGTAATGTGATACTACTAATTTTTCATATTTGGATTTGGTGGTGGAAGTGGGGGATTTTGTGGGATCGTATGAGATGATGTGTTGAAATATTTTTGGGTGGTTGTTGAGGTTTTTTTTGAGTGATAAAAAGAGGTTGTGCAGTGGATGATATGGTTTGCATGCTTAGTACTTGGGAGACTATGTTTTGGGATGCTTGAGGTGTTGTACATGATGTGATGATTGGATGAGAGATTTGGATTGGTGCCACTTGTTTTTGCGATATCAGTGGCACGTTCAGAAGATTTGGTATGATATATGTACTAATTTTATTTGTGCTTGGGGGATTGACTTGGTTTGATTGGTTTTGGATTGATGTTTTTAATGAAAGGATTATCCCTATACCTTGAATTGGTGTGGATGATGATGTCAAGATAGGGAATGGTGCGAAGGTTTGTGATATGTTTCCTTGTGGGAGTGAGGATGAAGCATTTAAAGTACCTATTTTTCCAAATAAATCAATTTTTCCTTGTGATACCATTGGGAGAGAGCTTTGTGTATCGAGAGGGTATGTCAGTGTTGCAAAAAAGGTGGAGGGGTTGTTTGTATCATGGAAAATGAGTGGCACATATGGATTTTTTGGTCTTGTGGGACAATGCTAGGCATACCCAAGATTGTGTTGGCTTTGAAATTTTGGTTGTTGACAAGTGGATACCCTTGAAGGGATTAGAGTAATGGACTTTCCTTGGTAATCATGAGTTGACTTGGGGCATGAGATGATGATGGTTGAATGATGGGTTGGACGATGCTTGGGAATGAAGTTGTGAATGCTATTTGTAGCATGTTCCCAAAATTTTATTAAAAAATGTGCTTACATCAAAATTGGAAGGGAGTTTATCCCCTTCCTTTGCTAATTCCAACATGCATTGTGTGGGATTGAGCCTCATGATTGTGTTTTAGGATTTTGAACTAGTTCGAATATTTCATCTTGGGACATCTTTTGGAAGTTTTTGGTGACATCCTACACTTGGAAATGTCCCTATTGAGGATCTTGTGGTAGTTTATGGGGATTAATTGGAGGGTTGATAGATTCCCTAGGGTTGAATTCTAGTGCAATTTTATTTAAATCACTTGAGGTTTATGTTTCTTTGTTTTTCTCCATGATCTTCTTGTGTTGTGACCTTGTTTGGACCATAAAATTGGGATCAAATTTTAGGAATATGGGAGGTAAAAGCTATAACTCCTTAGGTTTATCTAAAATTTAGGTACAAAAAGAAAATATAGGATGTTTAAGGATCAAGTGATGATTATGTGAATGATGAAAGGTGAGTGATATAGTTGTTTGAACTTTTGAGAACTTTGGATAAATACTAGACCTTGGGATTTTGGATTTTAATTAGTTTTATTTAGATAATGGAGTTGTAGATCCCAATATGTTAGATGTGATATTGGGGTAAACTTGTCTAAAAGGGGTGTTAATTTAACTCAATGTGTGAGAAAGGATTCATTCCCACACACCTAGCCAAACAATATGATTTTGATTTAAGGATTTACCAAAAGTCTAGTATAGATGATTTTTCCAAAGTTCTAAAAGTTGTTTGTGATATGGGTTTTGGTGAATGTTGTGACAAATGGAAGTGTTTGTTTGATCCTAGATTCAAACTAGAAAGCCTTTATTTACAAGACCAAGGTGTTGAAGAACATGTTAGACCTCTAAAGTGTTTAAAAAATCATAGGGTTCATATTGAGCATACATGTCTAGATTGTTGAGTAGAATAAGTCTATAAAACCTTGTTACCTTCTTGGTTATCTTGCGGTATTGTCTTAGGTTGCACTTTATAATGTATTTCCTTATATCCTTTTGAGTATGACTCCTAGACTTGAAGTGATGGCATAAAGACTTTTGTTTTGGAATCTTGATTTTTTAGGAAATTATGAGAACAAACACATATGTGGGGTTCAATTGTCTTTTATCTTGATTAAATGGATTCTTTTTACCACATAAACATATCTTGTTTAAATTCCAAACTAAATGTCTATGCCTTAACTCCTTTTCATTCCACAAGGTCCATTATGTGAAAATCAAAGAGTTAAGGCCATAGTTTCCCTAGGTTAACTTTGGAGAGAGAAAATTGAGATATGAGCCCAAATATTTAGAAGCCTCTAAGGATAAAATCCCTAGGGACAAGTAGTAATAATTGGACCCTTCAATGATATTCACTCTTTGCAAAGGGTTTGAAATTTTGATGACTTGTTAAATGTTTATTTTCAATGTTTGAGATCCAAGCAATGTGTTTGATTTTGAAACAATGCACAACCCTAAGCTTCAAAGATACTACTTATTGAGTCCCCACTCAAATTTCTCCAAACACTAAGACAAAGTGAATAGATAGAGATTTGGTGACACTGGCTCCCCTCCACAACAAACACTTCTTAGGACCACCAAATCTCAAAATCTTGAGGATCCAGAGATCCTAAGGATTTTTTTGTTTCTACTTTGAATAGTACAAAGGGGTGGCTTCACAATGACAATTCCTGCACTAGCAAGCATAAATGTCTTTGGTCACTAAAAAATTTGGTTCTTAGTTCAGATACTCAGGGACATGACACCTTGTGAGCATCCAGCAAGCCACTAAAGGCTTTAATCAATCCTACTAGGTGATCTTATACATTTTATGATAGTACCCCATTCTGAATGACATTGTATGGCTAAGACCTACATACCATGAGGACTTGACAGTTTAGTCTTATCCTTTGTATACTAGCTCGAGCGAAAAACTAGTTGGAGTTGCCTTTGATTTATCCTTTCATATGTGGGTATGTCCATGATCATGATGGTCCAAAAAGTGGAAATATGTAACTGATATGATGGCCCATGTGGCTGATGACTTTTTTTTAACCCAAAATTGATGAAACAAAAAGGGTTTTTAAAGGAGATTCTCATATTTCCACCAATATAAATTATGTTCTACTTTGAATTTAATAAATAATTATTATTCATTTTCTATTTGAATTATGACTAAAATCCTAATTGATAGGCTGATTGAAAAAAATCTATAGCTTTCAAAAAATATCACATTTTTTGAATTTGAAACATGTGTCACATTCTATGCTTCACATACTATAGGATTAAAAAAAAATTAATTTAATTTTATGAAGTTTTGACCAAGTTAAGGTGGTTAGACATATGAGTTTAATATTTTTTAAAATTTGTAATAAAATAATAATAATTAATTATTTACTTGGAAAAAAATTACCAAAAATATGCATCACATGGACATGAGTGCTCTACTTATATCTAAAATCTTATAAAAAAATATTATCATTTTATTGTGGTTAGGGTGGTCAGACAGACACCTACTTCTTATTTTTTCCCTGAATTTAAGTACTATTGCATTGAAATTTCAAATTTTCACCAAAAAGATTTTTAAAAAAAAATAAACCTAGCAGTTTAGAAACTACATTCAATTTGCTACAAATTCTATTCTTACATATTTTTAAAATAATGTAGATAACTTATTCAAAATTTTATGTCAAGTTGCCTAACTCTGACTTCTCTAAATTTTTTGCCACTTAAGGGCCTATTTTTTCCATGATGATCCTGCACATACCCATGTCTCTCTTACATAGGCCCCTCTAAAGATAGGAAAAATAAAGGGAGTAAATTTGTAGTTCAACCACCCAGTTCGCATGAAGCACAAGGAGGGAACACACACAATGTATTTTCCTCACACTAGCATGGGGTTCAATTTTAGATCCGAATTGAAATGTGTGGGTGATTTAGACAACCAATTTCAATAGAATGCTTTTGATTCTCAAGATCACCGAGTGGCAGGAGAGAAATGCATATGCATTCAAATGACAAGAATTGTAAAATCACAAAACAAAGAATACATAAGTTCTTTTTAATTCCAAAGTAAAAGTGAGTTCGTTTTAAGTACCAAAAGCTAAGTGTGAATTTTTCTTGTTCAATTTTAGCCCACAAAGCAATGTCTAATAAGTTCCTAATGCTTAATTTTAGTCCAACTTTGAAAAACTTGACTTGATGGTTAATTTTAAGCCCAAAGTAGTGCTAGTTGGTCTTAAAATAGAAAATGAAAAATAGAATTGGAAAGCCTAAGCTATTACAATGAGTATTAAAAAATGCTTTTAGTTTTCCAAATTGATTTTCCTCCTCAATCTACAAAGGCGATGTTGGAAAGAAAGGTGATGCTCTGCAAGTTGACAAAAAAAATGCTAGAACAGAAAGAGAGCTTTGGTGAAATCCAAAGGCGATGCTCTATAATAGAAAGAGAGCACAAATGTGACACAATAACATAGGTGATACTCTATCAGAAAAAATAATTAAGCAAAAAATACGAGCAGACAAAAGCGACGATCCTATAAAGGTGATGCGACAACAACATTCAAAGGTGGCATGATGTGATAGAAGTGATGCTAGAAACAAAGATGATGCTCTATGTGCAAGCAAAGGTGACACTATATGGAAAGAAAATTTTGTATGAACCAAGAGCATCATTGGCTTCCTGTAGCTACAAAAAACATTAATTTTCAAGCCAATGTGTCAAAATAAAATAGGTTATCCCTCCTTCTAGCACCAAAATGTGAATACCAAATCTATAATTTTCTAACACAATACAAATAAAAATAGTTAATCATGTTAGAAACACAAATCTAGCATTCCCTATGATATTTTTAGCTAAATGAAGATGAAAAAATGAAAATGAGAGCATAAACAAACTAAAGATAACATGGAATCAACTTAAAATAGCTAAACCTTCATCCCATAGGGGGATTGGTGCTCCTTCAATGTGGAAAGAAGCCATTTCCCAATCCCTTTGATAAGATCCAATGATCTAGTTGATTCCAAGTACCTAAGATGATGAAATAAGCTCAAATATGATGAAAATGGTAAATATTGTGAGTGAGAAATGCCTATAGTAAACTTGCTTGAGATTGTGGATCCATATTGTGTAGAGGAATCCTATACTTATAGGACTCAAGGGTTGAATAATGAGAGAAATTGGTGAATGTGGGATAGAAGAGGAGCCAATAGGAATATGACACTTGTCACAATTCCATTGGATGAGGGTGGGGAACATTTTGGGGAATGTGTTGAGTAAAGGAGATGTAAGAGGAGTAAATGAGAATGGTTGAGGATTTTAAACGATGTAAGAAGAAGTAATTGAATGTGGTTGAGGATTTGAGAGGATGTAAGAAGTAAATGACTTGTAAGAGGTATTTATTAATGTGTAAGAGGTTATTTAAAACCTTTGGACAGAAATTGAATTAGGAGGTAGTTGGGAGGAATATTCTTAGGAATATACCTTTGTGAGGATAAATAGATGAATTAGATAATTAAAAGAATTGAAATTCATGTGCAACCTAGTTATTTGACCATGGGTTGATTTAACTATTGAGGAGTTAAAAGCTAGAGGATTTGTTAATGATGATTAGAAAATGATTTAAAGTCAATTAATTCAGAATTAATCAACTTGAGTGGATTAGGGGATTTATGAAATTTTCTTTAAATAATTTGATTTATTTAATCAAATGAGAGGATTTTATGGGGATTTAACTAAATGATTTGATTTAATTAGATAATATGAACATTATTTAATAGAAAGGTCAATTAATCTAATTATTTGATTAATAGTGGAAATTGATGAATTTAACTAAACAATGTTGATTATTTAATTAATTGGTTAGTCCAAAGTGATTTAGGAAGAAGTGATGTTAATTAATCAGAATCAAATGCATAATATCAATTAGGTTTATTTAAGTTTCTACATTCCCCCCTCTTTGAAGTGAGGTACCTGCTGCATTGGTTCAAATAATAACATTGTTGATATCAAAATTAAAAAAAAAAATGATTTTTTGGATGCCCCACTGCTGCCCCAACAGAAGAAATTATGCTACTACAATTTCTTTTTGTACCTAAATTTTATAACCAAAGGAGTTAGAGGTTCACCTCCCATATTCCTAATAGTCGATCCCAATTTTATGGTCCAAAAAAGGTCACAACACAAGAAGATCATGGATCAAAACAATGAAACATTAACCTCAAGTGATTAAAGTCAAATAGAATTCAACCCTAGGATATCCATCAACCTTCCACTTAATCCCCCTCAAATACCTCAATATCCTCAAGAGGGAGGTTTCCAAGTGGACGATATCACAAATAACTTCAAGGAGATGTCACAATATGAAATACTTGAGCTAGTTCAAAATATCGAAACTCACAAGCTTGTCAACACAATCATGTGGTTAAATCCCACCCAATACATGTTGGCATTGGCAAAAGAAGGGGCTAAACTCCCTTCCGACTTTGATGTGAGCACTATTTTTGAACAACCTTTGGGAAACCTTCTACCACCATAATTTACACCTTCATTTTCATGTATCATCCAACCAATCATTTAACCATCATCATCCCACGCCCCAAGCCAACCTATGATCAGAAAGGGAAGTTCACTACTTCAAGCTCTTCAAGAACACCCACTTGTCAACAATCAAAATTTATAGGCTAACACAATCTTTCGTATGCCTAGCATCATCCCACAAGACCCTAAACATCCATATGTTCCACTCATCTTCCATGATACAAACAACCCCTCCACCTTGTGTGCAACATCGAAATGCACTCTAGATACACAAAGCTCTCTCCCTAATGTATCACAAGGAAAAGTGGACTTATTTTGACAAGTAGGGACCTTCAATTCTTCATCATCACTTCCATAAGGGAACATGTCACAAATATTCCAACCATTCCCTATCTTGACATCATCATCCACATCAATACAAGGTGTGGGGCCAATCCCTTCATTAAACATGTCAATCCTAAATGAATCAAATCAAGTCAACCCCCCCAAGCACAAATCAAGTCATGCATCTATCATACCAAATCCTCCAAATGTGCCATTTATATTGCAACACCAAGTGGCATCAACCCAAATATCTCAACCAATCATCACATCATCAACCACACCTCAAACATCCCAAAACCTAGTCTCCCAAGGACTCAACATATCAAACAAACCTACCACCACACAAACCCTTATAATCACTCAACAAATATCTCAAAAAATACCTCAACAACCACCTATCACATAATCTCACACCATCCCACAAAATCCACCACCTCCACCTCCAAATCCAAATATGGAAAATTAATACATCATATTACAAGCAACACAACAAGCTTACCAAAAATCCTTGCAACAATTTCAATCCCAACAAGCACAAGTGAAAGCTTTACTGCAACAACAACAAGCTACACAACAGGCTCAAGAAAAACAAGTCATGCAAGCTCAAGCGCAAGCACAAGAACAGGCTTTGCTACAGCAACAACAACAACAAGCACAAGTGTAGGCATTAAAAAAATTACCCCTATCAATAGGCCTTATAAAAACACCAAGTGCAACAACAAGAAGCCCAACAATAATCCCAAAAACAAGTGTTGTTGGCACAGCAA
Organism: Sequoia sempervirens; assembly: GCA_007258455.2. Classification (NCBI taxonomy): domain Eukaryota; kingdom Viridiplantae; phylum Streptophyta; class Pinopsida; order Cupressales; family Cupressaceae; genus Sequoia; species Sequoia sempervirens. The sequence goes on from VDFB02271358.1 coordinate 277,242,839, forward strand.
CAACAATAACTGTAGTAGCAAACCCAACAACAAGCGTTGTTGGCACAACAATAGTAGCAGGCATACCAACAAGTGTTATTGGTGCAACAACAAAAATTTTAAAACCTATGCACAACCAAATGCTTTAAACCTCAGCATAAAAGAAACATATGCCACTCCATAATTCACCCAATAGCCCAATGCCCCACATAACATCATCAACCCATCAATTGTATAACCATCACACAACACACACATTCCACCACCTGATCCATAGAATGATCTATTCACACAAGTCAAGTTTCTCTCACAATAAATATAAGACATACAATCAAGAAAGACAAAGAAATCACACACAAAAGGAAATTTGTGACCCTATCCATTTGATAGAATAATTTCTATGACTCCATTTCCACCAAGCTTCGAAATACCCAAATTCGATAAATACCAAGGAAATGGAAATATTGAAGATCACATTAGGGAATTCCATGTACACTGTATGGAAGTGGAATATGAAAATTCTTATCTGATGTGACTCTTCCCTCGAAGTTTGGTTGGTCCAACAATGGAATGGTTCTCCTACCTACACCCTGGAATTAAAAAGTTCCAAGAAATTGTGGACTTGTTCATAGAAAATTATTCATTTAACTTGTACATGGAAGTGAGCTTAGAATAATTCTCCAGCCTAAAACAAGCCAAGGGGGAAAAAATTACAATGTTCTTACAATAATGGATATCCAAAGCTAGAAAGAGCAAATGGTCCATGCCAGAGGAACAAAAAATTGGAACGATTATCTCTAACCTTGAAGGGAGCTTGTCCTTCCATTTGAAAATGTAATGCATAAAAACATATAATCAATTGATACCCAAATCTCTCAACATCAAAAGGGCCCTTATAGCACAAGGGGGCACACCCACATAGCAAGATAATTTACCATCAACAAGATACAATGACAAACCTCGCACATGGGGCAAGAACATTAATGTTACCAATGATGGAATCATTGATGCCAACGTTGTTATTAGTGCCCCAAGGTAGAATACACAACAAAAAATGTACCAACAATGACAAATCAACACACAAAAAAATCCACAAACCAACCCATCATCACAACAACCCAACAATCAAATTGTCAACAATGCAAACGCTCAAGGGGGACCACCCCCAAAGAACAAATATCCCCCAAAACAAAAATATATACCACCTGGGAAACCAATTGAATATGTCATGCAATAGCTAGTAAAAGAAAATCTCATCAAATTCCCTATTTACAAAAATTACCAAGAGCCTCAAGTTAAACCACCATGGTTTAATGAGAAGCACCTTTGTGACTTTCACAAAATAAAAGGACACATGATAGATAGTTGTATGATACTCAAAAATTTGATTCAATATCTCATTGATGATAAAGTTATAACCATTGAACAACCAGTCAAGAATCAAGATCTCAAAATATATATGAATCCAATTTTGGATCACAATAAAGGAAAAAGTTACCAAAATGTGAACTATATCTATGACCATGTTGTTGCATCACTTGATGAATGGGTAAAATTTGTCAATATCAAAGGACCTAGAGCCGAGTGTGGAGTCATGACATGTAGCAAAAAAATTTCTATCCTAGGACCATTACCACCACAGAAGCCACCAACTACCAATCCTAAATCAAACCCTAGTGGTTACAGTGTGTTGGAACAACTCAAAAATACCCTCACCCAAATATCCATCATGGAGTTGCTTTAATTTCCACTTGCACATAGGGATATCCTAGAGAAGGAATTGGCCACATCCTCCATTCCCACAGAATTTAATGTAGACCAATTCCAAGCTATGGTTGGACATATCACTACACCACACCTCCTTACATTTTTTGAGCATGATCTCTCAACCCAACCATCGCATAACCACACACTCCATCTTCAAGTCTTATTCCATAAGAACAAAGTCAAAAGAGTCTTGGTGGATGGGGGTGAGGGTTTGAATATTTGTTCCCAATAGCTAATAAAGAATTTGGGCTTTTAACATGATGTCAGTCAAAAGGGAAAATTTATAACCATCAAGGCTTGTGATGATCAAGAATGGGTGTCCCAAGGCACCATTCAACTCCCTATCCAAGTAGGGCTATCAATTATGGAAATCACTTTCCAGGTCCTCGACCTCGAACTCCCCTACAATATTCTCCTAGGGAATCCATGGATCCATGGGATGCAAGATTTTGCATACATTTTCAACCAATGTGTTAAATTCCTTTACCAAAACCAAGAAGTCATGATCCATGGCTACCCCGAACCGTTCTATTACTGAAAAAATATGGAGGCCAAGTATTACAAGATTCCCCAATTTTTGAAAAAAGATGAGGGACCCACATCCCCATATATCGAACCATCCACTTTAGCCTCTGCTTCTAAGACAAAGACACCTATCATTCAGAACATCCCAGATGTGAAGGCTATAATCCAAGATAATGGGTGTGGGAACTATAAAATGAAAAAAGTGCCTTTGTGATACGAAAGTTACCTCAATCTCCTAGATCTCATGGAAAACAAAAACTAATTGACACAACATCCCAAACCTTGAAAGTAGAACCCACCACCTTCAAAAAGTGGGAATACCAAAGCAAAAAGGTGGTAGACAAGAAATATGTATCAAGCTTGTTATATCAAGATGAAAGACTAGTACCAGATCTTCCCATGGAAGAAAACAACAAAGGTCTACAATTAATGTTTGGTTGGGGCTACAAAAAAAATGAGAATCTTAGGAAAAATGACAATGACTTGTTTGAACCCATCATTCATAAGAAGCGCCCTAAGAATCTTGGCCTTGGATGTACCCCTACGAAGATAACCATACTTAGCAAAGGTGCTTCTATTAAAATGGTCAATGCTTCCCCATTGGTACCAAGATCACTTAGTAGTCCCTTTGAGGATCCCATCTCTGACCTACCCATGCTATTTGAATATTCCTCTCTTTCTATGATCACCACCATGCCTTTCAAGTCAAATACCCAAGTCACCAAACTAAAACTCATTTACCCCCAACTCATTGATTGTGACCAACGAGGACCACTGATCTTAGATACATTTGAAAACGATGAGCCTGTCTCAGAATTCATGGACTAAGATATATTCTACCATATGGAGATCATAAATCAGGGTTCAACATAGAGCTGGATATGCATGCATACTATGGGGAAACGATTGAATCTCTTAGTCACAAAATTGAAAATCTAAGAGTAACATCTAGATCTCTAAGTGAAAACCACATTGTGGAAATTTTTGATCAAAAACTAATAAAAATTAAGGATGTATCCAATGGTGAAAACCTCTCTAAGGCACCAAAGGATGAGGGATTCAATCTTCCCCTTAGTGCCATCCATCAAGAGAAATCAGCGGTCCTAGCAAAGAAGTATAATCTGGTCAATTTGGGAATTGAAGAGACACCGCACATCACTTTCTATGTCAAGTCACTTTTGATCAAGGAAAAAGAAAACCTAGCAACATTTATAAAGGAAAGGAAAGCAAATTTAGTGTGCACATAGGTTGACATGCCAAGCCTTGATCTAGAGGTAGCATTCCATCATTTAGTAATTTATCTGGAGGTAAAAATAGTGAGATAGAAATTGAGAAAGATGCGTCAACAGATCACCTTATTGGCCAAACTTGAGCTGCAAAAACTCCTTTATGTTGGCTTCATACGACCCATTAATTATATAGAATGGGTTCCCAACATTGTACCTATCTCCAAGCCCACTGGCAGCATCTGAATCTATATCAACTTCATGGACCTGAATAAAGCATGCCCTAAGGATGATTTCCCTCTTCCTAACATAGACATGATTGTAGATCTGATAGCAGGGCATGAAATGCTATCATTGATGGACAAGTTTTTAGGATACAACCATATTATGATTACAAAGGATGAGTAACATAAGACAGTCTTCACTTGTCCATGGGGAACCTATTATTGGAACATAATGCCATTCAAGTTAAAGGATGTTGGAGCTACATACCAAAAGGCCATGACTCTGATTTTTCATGACATGATCAACAAATCTATAAAGGACTATGTAGATGATATACTAGACAAATCAAGAAAATGTCAAGACCACATATTAACGTTGGGCCCAATCTTTGATAGATTGGAAGAATATAAGGTATGATTCAACCCTAAGAAATATGTCTTTATCATCACATTAGGAAATCTCCTAGGATATATTGTCTCAATGAGAGAAATTGAGATAGGCCCTGCAAAATTCAAAGCATTCCTTGACATGGAAGCACCACAAACACTGAAATAATTAAGGGGTCTATAGGGAAGGCTTCAATCGATCTATAGGTTCATAGCGCAGTTAGAAGATAAAAGAATCCCATATTCTCATCTACTCCACAACGGGGTAGCATATAAATGGGATGAGAAATGTGATCATACATTCAATCAAGTCAAGGAATACTTGTTGACACTGCTAGTCCTCATGCCACCAATCTAGAACAAACCATTGATCCTCTATATATCAGCTATGATGTTAGCTCTTGGGGATCTCCTAGCTTAGCATGATGAAACAAGGAAAGAAAGAGCCATTTACTATATCAATAGAACCTTGGTGGGACACAAGCTAAATTACACATTCATTGAAAAGGATTTCCTTGCAATATTGTTTTCCTCACAAAAATTTAGGCATTACATGTTGGGTCATCAGATAAAGCTCATTGCCAAGATAGAACCCCTAAAGTATCTAATTTCTAAGGAAATTCTCACAAGACGAATGAAAAAGGTCATGATCTTGATACAGTATGGCATCAAGTATGTGGAATGGAAATCCCTCAAGGGATAGGTAATTGAAGATCAATTGGTCGAAGCACCTATATATTTAGAAAACCCACTAATATCGAAGTTTCTATACGAATCAATCTTCAACCTAAATGTCACAAACCATTCCAAGGTATATTTTGATGGATCATACACACAACATGGTTCAGGAGCAAGTGTCCTTTTCATCACACCAAAATTGGATTGTATCGTGAAATCTAATAGGTTGTCCTTCCCTTTTACCAATAACATTACAGAGTACGAGGCCCTTGTCATAGGACTTTGGATTGCAGTACAATGAAAAATCATGGCACTCAAGGTCTATGGGGACTCACAACTAATTATAAACCAATTCAACAATGAATATCAAACTAAGGATGCAAAAATTACCTCAAACAAAAAGTTGGTAGAGGATCTCAAGGAGTTTTTCATCGACATAACATTTGAGAAGATACAAAGGGTAAAAAAAAGAGTAGCTGACGCTATGGCCATAATCAGATCATTTCTAGATATCCCACAAAATATCTATAAACATTAATTCCTTGTAGAGAATATTCTCACACTATCTTTCAAGGTACTCAAATCTAACTTTTTATGTGAAATCATTGGTCCCAGTGATCCTTGGTACCATGAAATATTCACCTACTTAAAAATAGGAGTCCTCCCCATTGACATCACCCTAAATTTCAAGAGAACTTTAATTAAAAAGTAATCTCGCTTCATCATCTTAGGTGACACCCTTTACCATAGGAGTATCTAAGGAACCCTCTTGCAATTTATTAACACCAAGGAAGCTTTGACTAATTTAATAGAGGTACATGACGGTATTTTTGTTTCACATTCTAGTGGTATGACCTTGGTCAAGAAACTGTTGAGGATGGGGTACTACTAGCCTATGATGGAGAAAGAAGCCTACGACTATGTCCAAAAGTGTATGCAATTCCAAGAGCATGGAGATATCATCCATCCACCAGCTCCGGAGCTCCAACCGATTATAGCACCTTGGCCTTTTTCACAATGGGGGATCGATTTCATCGGAAAATTACACCCACCTCATCTAATAGACACAAGTTCATTATCACTGCCATGGAATAATTCACAAAGTGGGTAGAATCCATTCCAATGACCTATATCACAAGGAAGTAGATTTCCAAATTCATCCTGAACTACCTCATTTTCCACTACAATGTTCCACAAGCCCTTATCTCTGATAATGGAACACCCTTCAAAAACTAGGATGTTCATATGTTATGCCAAAAATTCAATATCTAACATCACTTCTCTACCTTGTATTACCCCCAGGGTAATGCCCAGGTTGAGGCTTCTAACAAGACCATCCTAAATATCCTCAAGAAAATAGTCAATGAAGCTAGTCATGACCAACACCTATAGTTAAACCCTACCCTATAGGCCTACCAAAAACACCTTTCTCCCTAGGCTATGGATCATAAGCCATCCTTCCCATTGAGATTGAGCTCCCATCCTTGATAATATCATTGCATAATCTATTATTGATGAATAGTATCAGGTATCGCAGTTGAACGACCTAGAACTACTAGATGAGTAGTGCATGGATGCTTTGAACCACCTATAGGTGTGTGAGAACCACCTCAAATAGAACTATAATAAGAAGATCAAGAGTCATTCATTTCAAGTCAGAGAGATCATGTTGAAAGAAAATCAAAAGAATGTACCAAATCTAGACAACTAAGGAAAATTTGAAACCAACTAGTTTGGACCATTCCTCATCACGACAAGTTACAAATCAGGTGCATATTAGCTATCAACACTAGAAGGGGAGCCTCTATAGGAACCCATCAAAAACTTCCATCTCAAAAATTTTTATACCTAAGCTTGCAAGGTATAAATCCAAAACTACAAAAAAAATACAAAAATACAAAAATCCAAAAAAAGGATTAAAAATAGTAATGAAATAAATCATCCTCTAGTGAAAACCACTTCGGTGGTGCTTTGGGCAAGTACCTTGGTGAAAACCTAGCAATCAAGTTCCTTGTGTAAATAAAGCACTCTCCATCCACCATCAATTCATTGCCTTGTTCTGTAACACCTTCCATTTCTTTCCATCACATTCACCCATCACATTCCATCATTCATTTCATCACCCATCCACATTTGAAGCATAACTTGATGTTACATCGGTATCATGTTCCATCCTAGTACTACTTGGCATTCCTAAGGTCAGTTTGTCTTGCCTATATCAAGGTATCCTATCGCATCATGCTGGGCGAATTTCCTTACACCTACATCAGATTAGATTCATGTATATTCTTAAATTCTTCCTTAAACATTTCAAAAAATATAAAAACATTCATAAAATCAAGAATATCCAAAAACATTCATAAAATTGAAAAAATTCAAAAACATTCAAAACATATCAAAAATCCAAAAAAAGGTCAAAAATAGAAAATTTCAAAAAAGAGAGTCATGATGTCAAAATACGTCATCTTTGAGCTTCAGCGTAGGCAAGGCTAATCTTTGATCAACCCCCAAGACATTAGGTCAATTCTTTAGGTGTCCACAATAATAAACTGGCAATCCATACATGTTCATATTCTTCATCAATAAACAAGTTTGTGTCAGTCAGACTACATGGTCTCTGCGTGTATAATTTATGCAAGGCTAATATTTGATCATCCTCCAAGGCCCCTAGGATAGGTCTTTAGGTTAGGTTCTTGGTCAAAATATCATAAAACACTAAAACATTGGAAATTTTGAAAATCAAAACATATGCAAAACATTTCGACAATATCAAAAACAGCCTCAAAACATTTCAAAATACCAAAATCATTCAAAAAACCCAAAATCATCCATCCCATTTCACGTTCACCCTCAATAAACATCCACTCATCTCCAACCTTTGGCAAAACAATCAGAAAAAATATAGAAAATTGAAGGTGAGAACTCCAATGTCAAGGTCTTAAGTCTAGGACAATAAGAAGACAAGTTGGTTAACTCTTGGTATCAATAGTCCATCAACCTGTTAATCTCAAAATCACCTGATAACATCACGTAATAGGATGCATCCTTCCTACAATGGACATCAACATCAGGAATCATTGTAGTTTACTCTTGGCTAGAGGTATGAGGAACATTGGCTTGTTTGTTTACTTGATCTTTTCTTTTGATTTATCTTATTGCATTCACTCCAATGACCTCTCAATGATGTCTAATAAAAATGACTTAGAGAGAAAGGAATGGGGAATTGATCATTATCTTTCATTTTTTGTGTTTGTTGGATATTCTTGTAATATAACCTTGGCCATGTTAATTTTGTTCAGTTTGTAGGGAGGATGTTTTGGATATCTTGTTTACTATTACATTGGGAGGTCTTTCCTTTTTTTGTTTTGGTCTAAGATGTTTGAAATGTCTAAAGTACACTCTAACAAAGTTTTGTATGTCAAGTGTGTGATGGAATCCCTTAAAAAAAATTCTTTGGTTCCATTTTAAATCTTCAAAAATTGGGTTTAATCCCTTGACTTGGGGCTTAGGTTTATATTCCTAATCATTGTTTTAGGGTTTGTATTGTCAAAGCCCTTCCGAATTAACCTTTGAGGCTAAATTTCCCTAATTGACATTCTATTTTTTTGTTCACCTTCTAATGCAGTTTCCCAGTTGTCTAGGTTGTGACTCATACCATCAAGTTCATTCTTTTACCAACCCCTAGGCCCTAATGTTATCAGTCGGTGCCCATGGTCATTTTAAATTATTGTCATTTTTCTCTGGGGTCAATATCCTTCATGTTTAATATTCCTAAGTCTATGATCGGATCTTAATATTTCCTAGGCTGTTAATCCATATATTCATCCTTGACTGTCGTCTACCTAGTAATGGCCCTCTTTTAAAAACTAATGTTTGTGGCATGTCTAGAATTACTTTTTGTGCCAATCATTCAATCATCGCGAGCCAATCATAGTCATTCCCCATGTGGCCAAGCCTTTTTATTACCTATTATTTTATTCAAATGGGCTAGCAGGCATAAGCCACACATCTTTTGGATTGGTGGGCCCAATCCCCTCGATAAAGATAGCGAGCAGTATTAAAAGGAGATCAACGGTTGTCATTAAGTGATGTGGCTTCATCTTGGCCACTCCCCACAAGCCCGTTTGATTTCAATTTTCATTAAAATAATCAAGCAAGCTGATAGGTGGTTACCACATGTCACATCTGATGGTGGGACCATTTCTCCCAAAGGGTCAGTAGGCAGAGCTTTAAGAAGGATCAATGACCGATATCGCAACATGTATCTTCTTCTAGGTTGTTCCCCATGTGCCTGTCCAATTTTATTTGGTATTTATAAAATGCCACGGGCAAGCAGGTGGATTAACACCTGTTGTTTCATGGAGAGACACACCAAGCTTTAGAGAATGCAATTTTTTTATGAAAAAATATATCAACGGTTGATGGTTGTTGATAAAAAATCAACCAATGGCCACATGCCACTTGTCAACATGTGAGTGGACAAAGGTGGAGCACATTTTGATGAATGTGCACATTAATGCAATTAGGTGGAAATTCAAAATACAGAAGTGACATGTTGGAGGGAGAAGAAAATGGAGTTAATGCCACTTGGCTGAATGCAAAGGACATGTAAGAGGCTTTTAATGCCTTGTTGTACGGACAATTCCTTTTGGAGGGATTTTTTGATTTGGAAGAATATTCCCACTTTGATGCCTTTTTGAATGAAAATAGAGATTTAATAAATCAATTTAATGGATTTTCATGTGCAAGTTACAAAATCTAGAGGACTTGAGTGATTAGTGTTAGCATTAATCATGATTTGATTAATTTTAATGGAAGTTAGCTAATTTGACATTGTGATTTAGATTTTAGGATTTAAATAAATCAAAATGAGAGGAATAATGATTTTAGACTTAATTAAATAAATTTTGATTTATTTAATTAAAGAGGATGGTATTAGATTTTAAATCAAATAAAGATTAATTTATTTAATTTAAAGAAGAGGACATTAGAGCTTAATTAAATAAAATGAATTATTTAATTAACATAGGGACTATAGGATTAATTAAACAAAATGATTTATTTAATTAATAGGAGATGATTTAATTAGATAAAATTGATTTATTTAATTAAAAGGCAAAATATGATGAATTTAATCAAATAAATATTATTCAATTAAATTGTTAATAAAGGAGATGATTTAGGATGAACTAGTGTTAGTAAATTAGAATTAGGTGTATAGAATCAATTAGTATATTTTATGTGTCTACATTTTTCCCCTCTTTGAAGCAATGTACCTGTTGCGTTGGTTCAAAGAATAACCTTTTTGAGAACAAAATTTTTAAAAAAATCAAATTTTTTGAATGCCCCACTGCTTCCCTAGCGAAAGAATTATGCTTGTATACTACCCACTTGATAGATCAGATAAAAATTTAGATTTTTGGGTGATCTCACAAAAAAAGAAGGATAAGCTACCCAATGGGTCCATAAAGGCTCCAGGATGCCAAAAACATGCCAAAATGTGAAAAAATGATGCAAAACAAGCCTCGATTGGGTGAAAATGTGATCGGGGCTCCAAAATCCTAACTTGATAGCTAAACAGGGTCAAAAACCCCTAATTTTCATGCTTAAATAGCCCTCAAGAGGTCACTTTCAATACATTTGGACACTTAGCCTTTAGAAATTCCTTGCTTTTGAGCTCTGACCTTCATGTGAGATGGTGCAAAGAATGCTTCCATGACACATCTCTGAGCGAGTGTGAGTATACTAGTGACTTCCAGGCACAAGACTAGTGGTATGTGACCCTAACCCAACTTGCTTTTTTTAAATTTTCGTGCACATTTATTAGGCTTAAAATGTCAAATAAGTCAAGCGATGTAGTTTAGCACCACTAAAAGCTTAGAATCGATGTCTAAAACCTTAAACAGCGTCGCTATTGAGTCTTGTGATGCAATGTTGTAGTTTAGCACTTAGGGGTCAAACTCCAAAGCGTGTCGCATAAGCAAATGGTGTCGTTGCGGTCAAGTTAGGACTTTAGGGTTTCTTGGTCAAATAGATTCATAGTCAAACAATGTCTCTGTAGTGGAGTTTATGATTTGGGGACTCTAGTGACGCAGTTTGGAGCTTCCAAAAAGTGACACCTTTTTTGTTTTAGTCGCGAAAACTTCAAACAGGATCCCAATTTTTTTACGAAATTTGACATTGTGGCTTTACTAGTGCATGAGGACATGGAGCTTGTTCATTCACAAGAGCACCGATCTCTAGTTTTCAACAGATTGTCTGGATTGCATTAGTCACTTCAGGACCACCTTGGGGCGATTGGGCTATGGTATGTCACATATACACCCTCTATCAAGACTCACTTGGGTATGATGATCGCGCTGGCAGAGAGATGGCACAGTGAGACATCATCTTTTCATCTTCCCATAGGCGAGGTGACCATCATGCTAGAGGACATCTGGCGTATTCTTCGATTGCCCATCCATGGTGAGAGGGTCATTTATGATATAGACACCAACACAAATGCATGTTATGAGATTATGGGGCTTGATGAAATTATCTTTGTTGAGGACTAGATCTAGCTTAAGCAGTACAAAGGTTGGGTGTCCACCTTCTGATTGATTGTTGTAGATATTATCTCAAGACTTGTAGCTCTAGATCAATAAGGTAGGTACTTCAGTTCGGGATGGGGTCTAGCTTGGGAGTGGATGCTCTATAGGAGGGAGTGCTTTGCATGGGGACTAGTGATGCTAGCCTCACTCTATCATGATTTGCACAAGTTTGTATATTTGGACAGCATAGCCATTGACACAAAGGTCACACTTCTACACATCTAGGCCTAGGAGCATACTGTCATGCTTCACCTACAGGTTATAGTGGTTGATGTGGAGCTGAATGACCCAACAGTCTAGCAATATATGGGTGGCCTGACATTCACACATATAGGACAGGTTAGCCTCCCTCACTGGAGGAGGGTTTGTGATGAGATGACCACATTCACTTGGAGGCCTTGGCTTGGGATGCCCACATGGTACAATGATGTTCAGTATCTTTTTTATGTGAGGTAGGATAGGTTGATGTAGGGCAGAGAGCACATGATGATTGAGCGTTTCCTACCAAATCAGATAGCCAAGCAATTTGGCAATACTCAGGATAGGCCTGATGACCATTACGTGGCCATATTTGCTCGTACCATTAGGGAGACTACATGGGGTCAACCAATCCCATAAAAGGATGTGATGGATAGTTGTAGATAGCTCATAGCCATACCCCATGCCTATGATCAAGGTCAGCCAGATGCCGAGACCACATAGGCATACATTGACTATTTTAGGTCACCTGTCAGATTGATAATGCCATGGATAGTTTTACCACAATGGAGACCCTAAGGCTAGAGAGAGGGGCAGAGGCGAGGAGGATGAAGAGATAGAGATGAAGATGGAGGAGTAGCAGGAGGAGCATGAGGAGGACAAGGATGAGGAGGAGGACCACCTCCACATCAGTCACACCAAAGAGATCAAGGGCATGGGAATTAGAAAAGAGATGCCCCTTGAGAGTCGTAGTAGCCACCTAAGAGAAAACAGTAGTAGCCCCCACCATCACCACCACCTCATCCAAATCAAAGGGATGCACTTATTCAGTAGCTTCAAGCATAGGTGTAGACATTGATGGTTGAGAGAGATCAGGCCCGAGTAGAGGGAGATCAAATTGTGTAGCAAAGACAAGCCACCAAGCTACAGTTAGTATAGGAGACTGGTAGATTCCAATAGCTAGAGATCACAAAATGAAAGATAGTCCCCACGTTGATGTACCAATATGATGTGAGAGTGGTCAAGTACTATAGAGTACATTATCATTAGGTAGTGTTTCGAGCAACTCAGGCAATAGATTTTTGCAACAGATAGGATAGAGGTAGGACCAGTCTAACAGGTAGGCAGGTGAGGAGAGCAACCATTAGGGCTATCTCACACATTTTTTATTATCAATGCCTAATTTTTTGATATCCACAGGCTCCATTTTTTGATAGCCCCATGGGCATTTGCATACATTGATTGATACACACATTTGGTCCTAATTTTGTACCATGATAGTTACATTATTGATGATATATATGATATGAGTTGATAAATGAAATGTGTCCTATTTTATTTATGCATGATGGATGGATGTATTTACTTTTCTATATGTGATGACATGATGTGACTTTATTTTATGTGATGCATGTATGTATGGTTCTATATTATGCAGTGTATGTATGCATTTCCTTTTCAGTATCTTTTCTATGCACTTTTTCATGATGACGGTGTATGGATGATATGGATGCAAATGTTATGCTATAACTTTAAAATCCTTAGACTAACAGATCAATATTATGCACCTAATGGATGATGATCATGAGGTGTATGAGATGCTATGACATATTCCTTTTTTATTTTTTGGTATCTTTTCCATGTATGATGTGATGATGCACATGATATGATATGATATGATGATGCACATGATATGATGTTCATTTGTAATGAACGAAAATGTATGGTTTATGAGATGCTTAGAATAACCAATCTATATTAATGATGTAATGCAACTATGTGAGACGATCAATGTTTCCTATATGATATGATATGATATGTAGGATGTTGATGGTTTGTGGATGTAGGATGAATGCATTAGTGATGTTTTTGATTAACTGTCATGGTACCATGTTAGCATAGAGAGAAGAAAGAAGAAATAGTATCCAACAAGCCAACATTATTAGAGACAATAATGATGATGATTTTCTTATCAGGAATTAGGATTTTAAAAGGGTTATTTACCTTATGTTTGATAACACACATACGCATGATGCATCAAGGTATAAAGAACTAGGATGGTGTTGCACCTAGTGTGATGGACTTTGAATTCACAATTAGATAGGAGTACTCTTGTTCACACCTAGCATACAAAACCTCATTTAGAATGTAGTTCAGATATTTCAAATATCTTAGACCAAAACATAGAAAGGAAAGCCTTCCTATGTGGTCAACAAGACACCTAAAACATGTTCCCTCCAAACCAAACAAAGCATGCATGACCAAGATTATATTACAAGAATATTCAACAAGCACAGTAGATAAAAAGATAATGGTATTTTCCCCATTCCTTTCTCTCTAAATCCCTTTGTTTGGACATCATCGAGAGGTCATTGGAATGAGCACAATAAGATAAATAAAAAGAAAAAGATCAAGTAAACAAACAAGCTAATGTTCTTCATACCGCTAGCGAAGGCTAAATTATGGTGATGCATGATGTTGATGTCCATTTTAGGAAGGATGCATCCTAGGACATGATGTTATCAGATGATTGTGAGATTGATTGGATGATGAGCTATTAGTACCAAGAGTTGACCAACTCATTTATCTACTAAACTAGACTCGAGACTTTGATGCTTTAGTTTTCACTTTTAACCTACTAGACTTGTTTTCAATTGTTTATTGTGAGTGATATTTATTTCGGGTGAAAGTGAGATGGGACAGTTGAATTTTTTCAAATATTTGGATGTTTTTGATGTTTTTAAAATGTTTTGAGGTTGTTTTTGGTATTTTCAAGATGTTTTACAAATGTTTTAATTTTCAAATTTTCCAATGTTTTGGGGTTTTCCAATATTTTGACCAAGAGACTAACCTAAAGACCTATCCTAGGGGCCTTGGGGGCTGATCAAATATTATCCTTGCCTACGTTATACACACAGAGACCACATAGTTCAATTGAAATGGACTTGATTATTGATGAGATATGAACAAATCAATTGCCAATTTATTATGACGGAATCCTAAATGATTGACCTAAGTGTCTCGGGGGAAGATCAAAGATCAACCTTTCCTATGTTCAGAGCTCAGAGACCCGTAGTTCAACAAGACGACTCTATTTTTGACTTTTTCGACTAACTTTTGGACTTGTTTTTGGATTTTGACATGTTTTTGGATTTTTTGATTTAATGAGGGTTTTTGGATTTTTTGATTTTAAGGCTTTAGGAATATACATGAATCTGATCCAATGCAGGTAAAGGAACATTCTCCCAACATCATGCGATGGAATACTCCAATATATAAAGGAAAATTTGACCTTAAGAATGGGTCAAGTAGTAGTAGGAGGGATCATGATATGAACATAGGACAAGCTATGATGCGAATGTGGATGGGTGATAGATGAAGATATGGAAGTGTGATGGATGGATGATGCAGAACAAGCCACAAAGATGTTGGTGGATGGAAAGTGCTTATTTACAAAAGGCACATGTTTGCTAGGATTTCACCAAGGTACTTTCCCAAAGCACCACCGAAGTGGTTTTCACTAGAGGACAATTTTTCTCTTTACTATTTTCAATCCTTTTTCTAATTTTTTTGGATTTTTATATTTTTTAATATTTTTTTGTATTTCTTTTGGTTTTACACCTTCGAAGATTAGGCATAGAAATTTTTGAGATGGGAGCTATTCATGGGCTCCTGCAGAGGTTCCCCTTTAGACATTGATAATTGATATGCTCCTAACTAGTAGCTTGTTGTGATGATGAAAGGTCCCAACCAATTGGGTTCAAACTTGCCCTTGCTATCCAGATTTGGAACATTCTTCTAGTTCTCCTTTAGCATAAGCTCTCTAACTTGAAAGTTTTGACTCCTGATCTTCTTTTTGTAGATTTTCTTGAGTCAGTTTTGGTAGACTTGCAAATGGTTTAAGGCATCCATGTGCCGCTCATCCAATAGTTCCAGCTCATTCAACCTTGAAACTCAATATTATTCATCTATGATGAGATTCTACAATGATATTCTTATGGATTGGAGCTTGATCTCAATGGAGAGTATGGCCTCTAATCCGTAGACTAGGAAGAATGGGGTAGCACTCGTTGGTGTGTGGATGCTTGTTTGGTAGGCCAATAAGGTGGGATTCAGTTGCAAGTTCCAATCACAACCAACATCATTGACTGTTTTCTTGAGTATTTTTAGGATGATCTTATTTGTAGCCTTAGCTTGGTGGTTTCCTTAGGGATAGTACAAAGTGGAAAAGTGATGTTGGATTTTGAAATTTTGGAATAGGTTGCAAACATCCTAATTTTTGAAAGGTGTCCCATTATCTGAGATAATGGCTTGAGGAACACCGTAGAAGAAAATTAGGTAATTCAGGATGAACTTGGATATCTTCTTTCCTATTATATAGGTCATGGGAATGGCTTCCACCCACTTTGTGAAGTACTTTATGGTGGTAATGATGAACTTATGTCCAATAGATTAGGTGGGGGCAATTTTTCCAACAAGATTGAGCCCCCACTATGAAAAGGGCCAAGGTGTGACAATTGGGAGGAGCTCTTGAGTTGGTGGATGGATGAGGTCCCCATGTTGTTGGCACTGTAAACACCTTCAAACATAGTCATGAGCTTCTCTTTCCATTGTAGGCCAATAGTACCCATTCCTTAGCAGTTTCTTATCCATAGTCATACCACTCGAATGTGAACCAAAAATGTCATTGTGTACCTCAGTTAAAGTAACCAAAGCTTCCTTATCATTTAGACATCGTAAAAGGGTTCCTTCAAAGCTCCTACGGTAGAAGGTATCTCCTAGCATGATGAAATGGGATGAATTTTTGACAAATTTTCTTTTGAGTTTCAGGGTTATATCAGTGAGGAGGACTCCTATTCTTAGGTAGGTATATATATCATGATACCAAGGATCACCAGGACCAATGATTTCACACACAAATTCAAATTTTGGTACCTCGAATGCTGGTATGAGAAGCTACTCTACAATAGCGATCCAATTGTTGGCATGGAATCTACCGCTCTATTATTTTGTCTTGGTATCTACTCAAATGTGATATCAATTAAGGACTCCTTGATATTTTCCACCAGTTTCTTGAATGGCATGAACTTGTCATCCTTGGTTTGGTACTTGTTATTTACCTAGTTGATTATGAGTTGTGAGTCTCCATAGACCTTAAGTGCCACAATTTTCCACTCAACTACAATTCTCATCCATATGACAAGAGCCTCATATTCCACAATGTTATTTGTGCATGGGAATGACAAATTATATGATTTAGGTATGCAATCCCCTTGTGGAGTGGTGAATAAGATTCCAACTCCAAACCCATGTTGCATATAAAATCCATCAAAGTACATTTTCCAATGATCTACCACACTTAGGTTGAAGATTGATTTATCGAGGAACTCTCACACAAGTGGATTCTTTGCATATATTGGTGCTTATGCTATCTGATCTGCAATTGCTTGTCCTTTAATAGCCTTACGTTCTACATAATCAATGTCATGCTCTGTCAAGATCATAACCCATTTATATGTTCGTCCTGTGAGTGTTGCTTTGGAAAGTAGGTACTTAAGAGGGTCTATTTTTGCAATAAGTTTTATTTGATGTGCTAACATGTAATGTCTGAAATTTTGTGCAGAAAACACAACTGCCAAGAAAATTTTATCAATGGATGTGTAATTTAGTTCATGTCCCACCATAGTTCTGCTGATATAATAAATAGCTCTCTCTTTCCCATTTTCATCATGTTTGGCTAGGAGAGTGCCAAGAGCTATTGTGGTTGCTAATATTTATAAGATCAAGGTTTTTCCTAGAATGGGTGGCATGAGGATTGGAAGCATGAGTAAGTACTCCTTGATCTTTTTAAAGGCCTAATCACATTTCTCATCCCATTTGTATGCTACCCTCTTGTGGAGTAGATGAGAGTATGGGATAGCTTTTTTTGCTAGTTGCGCTATGAATTAGTAGATGGATTGGAGTCTTCCTTGTAGGTCTCTTAGTTGTTTCAATGTTTTTGATTCCTCCAGTTCGAGCATTCTTTGACTTTGGAAGGGTCTACCTCAATTCCTCTCATGGATACAATGTACCCTAGGATTTTGCTTGATTGTACCCCAAAGACACTTTTTTGGATTTAGTTGGACCTTGTACTTTTCTAACCTATCAAAGATGGAGCTCAATGCCACTATGTGATCTTGATGTTTCTTTGACTTGTCCAATATGTCATCCATGTAATATTCTGCATTCTTGCGAATCATATCATGAAAGATTAGTGTCATGGCCCTTTGATAGGTAGCTCTGGCATTCTTTAGCCCAAATGGCATCATGTTCCAATAGTATGCCCCCTATGGAAAAGTAAATTTTTTCTTGTGTTGGTCTTCCTTAGCAATCATGATATGATTGTATCCTGAGAATTTGTCCATTAGTGATAGCATTTCATTCCCTGCTGTGATATCCACAATCATGTCAATGTTTGGGAGAGGAAATTCATTCTTGGGACATGCTTTGTTCAAATCTCTAAAGTCCATGCAGATGTGGATGCCCCCAGTGGGCTTTGAAATAGGTACAATATTGGAGACCCACTCTGTATAATCAATCGGTCATATGAACCCTACATCTAGGAGCTTCTATAATTCCATTTTGACCAACAATGATATCTAGGGATGAATCTTTCTTAGCTTTTGTCTCAATTGATTTGCCTTAGGATACACAGGTAGATGATGAACCATGACCTCTGGATCAAGCCTAGGCATGTATGTATAGGTCCATGCAAAGTTGACCTTTCCTTCTCTTAGGAACACAGCTAGGAGTTCATGTTCTTTTGTCAAGAGTGACTCTACATAGAAGGTTATGTGTGATGTTTCTTCTGATCCCAAGTTAACTTGATTTCACCTTTCTGCTAAGACCACTGACTTCTCCCAATGAATGGAACTAATGGGAATATTGTATCCTTCATCCTCTGTCATGTCAAAGAGGTTTTTACTATTGGATACATCCTTTATTTTTACTGTCTTCGAGTCAGAGAGTTCCATAGTGTGGTTTTCACTTAAAAACTTAGATATTATTCTCAAATTTTCACTTTTACAACTGAAGGATTCAATTGTATCCCCATAATAGCCATGTGTGTCTAGTACAATTTCAAATCCAACTTTGTGTTCTCCACATGGTATAGTATCCCATAATCCCATGAATTCTGAGAGCACCTCATCATTTTTGAATGTTTCCAAAATTGGTGGTCCTTGTTGGTTGTAATCGATGAGTTGGGGATAGACCAATTTTATCTCATGGGCTTGGTTGTTTGACGCAAAAGATAGGGTACTAATCATGAGAAGAGAGGAATCCTCAAATAGCATAGGTAAATTGTTTATGGGATCTTCTGCATCACTACTACATGCATCGGTTATGTCAAATGTAAAGTTATCTATGACTTGACTTGTGGATACGGGTAATCGAAGAGTGACTGCTAATAACTGAGGGGGAGTTTTGATTATTTTAACCAGGGAACTCTACCAAGTATGTTCACCTTCATAGGGGTACATCCGAGGCCAATATTTCTCATACGCTTCTCAGGAATGATAGGTACTGGGTATGTCATCATGGAAAAAATAGGCCCTTAAGTGGTGAAAACTTTAGAAAAATTAGAGTTAGGAAACTTGACATAAAATTTTGAATATGTTATCCATAGTATTTCAAAAATATGTAACAATAGAATCTATAGCAAATTGAATGTAGTTTCTAAACTACTAGGTTTTTTATTTTTATTTTTTAAATTATTTGGTGAAAATTTGAAATTTCAATGCAGTAGTACTTTAATTTTAGGGAAAAAATAAGAATTAGGTGTCTGTCTAACCACCCTAACCACAATAAAATGATAATATTTTAGATATAAGTATAGGACTCATGTCTCAATGTAATGCATATTTTTTTGTAATTTTTTTCCATGTAAATAACTAATTATGAATTTTTTATTACAACTTTTAAAAAATATAAAAACTTGTATGTATGACCACCTTAACTTGGTCAAAAACTTCATGAAATTCATTTTTGTTTTTTAAAATCTTATAGTATGTGAAGCATAGAATCTAACTCATGTTTCAGATTCAAAAAATGTGATATCATTTGAAAGCTATAGATTTTTTTCAGTCAACCTATCAATCATAACTTTAGTCATAATTCAAATAGAAAATGAATAATAATTATTTATTAAATTCAAATTAAAGCATAATTTATATTGGTGGAAAGCTGAGAATATCCTTTAAAAACCCTTTTTGTTCCATCAATTTTGGGTAAAAAAAAGTCATCAGCCACATACCCTACACATACCCATCATATCGCCACTTTTTGAAACATCATGATCCTACACATGCCCTACTACAATACCATTGTCATTTTTCCCAATTTTCTTGTTTCTAGTATAGCCCATACAAAGCATCATTTGTTGTCCTTTGCTGCTATCATCCATGGGAAGATCAGGCATGGGCCTTTCATCTTGGTATAGAAAGCTTGATATGTCTTTCTCATCTACTATTTCCTAGCTTAGATCTCCCCAACATTTGAATCTAGAAGGGTCTACTCTAAAGGTTTGGGATGATGTTTCAGCTGGTTGGGGTTTCCCATGAGACCCAGGAGATTGAGGTAACTCTCCTATCACGAAAGTACTTTTCTTCATTTTGTAATTCCCACACTCATTGTCTTAGACAATGACTTTTATTTCAAAGGTATCAGGGATGGTAGGTGTCTTTGTCTCAGAGGTGGAGGCCAAAGTAGCTAGGTCTACATATGGGGTTGAAGGGCCTTCATCAGTTTTTGTGACTTGGGAGATTTTGTAGTACTTTGCATCCAAATTCTTGCAGTAATAAAAGGGATTAGGATCACCATGGACCATGACCTCTTGATTTTGATATGGGAATTTGATGCGCTAATGGAAGGTAGATGCAATTGCTTGCATTCCATGGATCCATGGACACCCTAGGAGAATATTATAAGGCAAATCAAGGTCAAGGACCTGGCATGTGGTTTCCATGATGGTTGGCCCTACTTGAATAGGGAGTTGAATAGTGCCCTAAGATGCTCTTTCTTGATCATCATATGCTCTAATTGTGATGCCTTTACCTTTTTCAATTCAGTCATCAGAGAATCCCAAATTATTTATTAGTTTGAGAGAATAGATATTTAGGCCTAAAAACCCATCTACCAAGACCCTTTTGACTTTGTTTTTATGAACTAGGACTTCAAGGTAGAGTGTGCAATTGTAAGATGGTTGGGTGGGGAAGTCCTGATTAGAAAATGTGAGAAGATTTGGGGTGGTAAGGTGTCCGACCATAGCTTAGAATTGGTCAGCATCAAGATCAACAAAGATGGTGAATGAAGCCAATGCTTCCTCAAGGATCTTTCTATGTACAGATGCAATTTTCAATAACTCCATGATGGAGATTTGAGTGAGGGTTCCTTTCAGCTAGTCTAGGACATTGTAGCCATTAGGAATAGATTTTGGATTTGAGGTGGATGTCCAAGGTAGCTATGATGATCTTGCAATGGTTACTTTGTCATTGCATGTGGTGACTCCACAATCAGCTTTGGCCCCTTTGATGTTAAAAACAGTGACCCATTCATCTAGGGATGTGACAACATGATCGTACACATGGTTTACATTGGCATACTTTTTCTTTCCATGGTTATTCCCATTATTATGATCCAACCTCATATTTGTGTATATTTTGAGGTGATTTCCAACCAGTTGTTTAATATTTATGATCTTGTCATCGACGAGGTCTTGGATCATATTTTTCAGCCTTATACAACTGGTTGTCATGTGCCCCTTAGTTTTATGAAAATCGCAAAGGTTATTTTCATTGTACCATGGTGGTTTCACTTGGGGCTCTTGATAATTCTCATAAGTGGGGATCTTGATGAGATTCTCCTATACCAGTTTCTTCATGACTGATTCGATTGATTCTTCAAGGGCTGTGTATTTTCATTTGGGGGGATATTTGTTTCTTGGAGGTGGTCCCCTTTGATTATTTAGATTGTTGACTTGATTATTGGGTGGTTTTTGTGATACTACATTAGCTTGTGTGTTGTTTTGATTGTTTCCTTGCAGTTATTGGTATGATTGGGTATTTTGTTTTGGAGCACTGATTATTACCTTGGCATCAACCATACCATCATTGGTGACATTCCTTTTCTTCAAACACGTGCAAGGTTTTTCATTATAATTGGTGGAAGGGAAGTTGTCTTGATGTTCTAGATATGTGGGTGTCCCCCCTTGTGTAATAAGGGCTCTTTCAATCTTGAGTGCCTTGGGGATCAAATGGTTGTAGGTGGTGATGCAATGTATTTTTAGATGGAATTCTAAGGTTTTCTCGAGATTGGAAATGATGGTGCAAATTTGTTGCTCCTCTAGCATGGACCACTTGATCCTGTTGGCCTTTGATCTCCATCATTGTAGGAAGGAAGTGAATGATTCCCCCTTAGTTTGTTTGAGCATAGATAGTTTCTCTAAAGTGACATCCATGGAAATGTTGAATGCATAATTTTTTAGGAATGTGTCTATAATATATTGGAACTTTTTGATCCTAGGAGGAAGGTGAGAGTAACATTCCATGGAGGGCCCAATCAGACTTTGAGGAAACAAATGCATTAGGTATGTGTCATCATATGCGACTTCCATGCAATGTACATGGAATTCCCTAATGTAATCTTTGGGGTTTCCTATCCTGTGATATTTGTCAAATTTAAGGATTTCAAACCCCTTAGTGAATGGTACCATCGCAAGGCTCCTATTGAATGGGTAGGGGAAAAAACTACTTGGTGTCTTCATTGTTTTCCCAAATTGAAGATCTAGCACTTGTTGCGAGAGCAATTTGATTTGTGTCATCACATCATTTTGTGGATCAAGAGGTGGAGTGAACATGTTTTGAGATGGTTTGATTGGAGTGATGGGAGTATTTGTGGGAGGTGTTTGCAAGTTTTTCTATGCCAACAATTCTTGATGGTATGCCTAAAATTATTGTTGTTCCAAGAATGATGTTGTTGGTCTTATTGTTGTTGCACCAACAACGCTTGTTGTTGGTCTATTGATGTTGTGCCAACAATGCTTGTTGTTGGGTTAATAATTGGGTTGCTTCCTATTGTGCTTGATATTGTTGCAAGGCTTGTTGATATGCTTTTTGCTGATTTTCTTGTTTTTGTGCTTGATATTGTGCTTGTGCTTGTGCTTGAGCCTGAGCTTGAGCTTGTTGGGAAATTTGTACAGCTTGGGAAACTTGTGCAACTTGGGCAGCTTGAGCGGCTTGAGCTACTTTTTGTTGTTGCAACAAAGCTTGAGCTTTGGTAGCTTGTTGTGCTTGTTGTGTCGCTAACTGTGTTTGCGCTTGTCACGATGCTAGATGTGTAGCTTTTCCCAACATGCTAATTTTGAAATTGTTGAAGTGCCTTTTGATAGGAATTTTTCAACATGATGCTATATGAGTTTGTCATGTTTGGTTTTAATGGTGGTGGTGGTGGTGGATTCAAAATGGTTTTTGTTGTTGTGATGAGAGGTGTTGTTGTATTGATGATTGGGATTTGTGTAGTGGATGGTGTGATTGATATGATAGGCCCTTGGGAGAGAACATTTTGAGGTATTTGGGGGATGATAAATGATGTGTTGATTTCTCGTGTAGTTGGGATCATTTCCATTTGTTGTTGCGATATCGATGGCATGATTGGTGGATTCGTCATGATGTTTTGATTGAGGTTTGTTAAAGGGAGTTTCCCTAAACTGAGAAGTGATGTGGATGTTAATGCTAGAGGTGGAAATGGTGCGAAGAGAGGTGGTGTGTTCCCTTGAGAAAATAATGATGATGATGAGGTATCAAAGATTCCCCCTTGTCCAAATAATCCACCTTCTCCTTATGAGTTCATGGGGAGAGAGGTTTGTGTGTTGAGAGGATATGTCAGTGTTGCATGAAAAGAGGATGGGTCATTGGAGTCATGAAAGATGAGCAGAACATATGGGTGTAATGGATTTTGAGGAATAGATTGACCCAAGATGGTTTTTGCGTCCAAATCTTGGTTGCTAACAAGAGGATGTGTTTGAAGAGCATGTAAAAATGAGCTCCCCTTGTTGACAATTAGTTGAGTTGGAGAAATGGATGATGTGATTTGTGGGATGGATTGAGTGATGCTTTGGAATGAAGGTGTGAAAGAGACTAAGGGCATAATCCCAAGTGGTTTCTCCAAAATATTGCTTATATCATATTTGTAAGGGAGTCTAGCCCCTTCTTTTTCCAATTCTAGCATATATTGGGAGGGATTGAGTCTCATCATGTATTGACAATTTGATGAGTTTCGAGATTTTGGACCATCTCAATGATTTCATCTTGTGTCATCCCTAAGACATTATTGGTGATGTCTTCTACTTTCAAACCTCCTTCTTGAGAATATTGTGGAAGTGGAGGAATATTAAGTGTAGGATTTCAAGATCCAATCGGATTTATTTCAGGAGCGATTTGACTCAAGTCACTTGAAGTTGATATTTCTTTGTTGGTTTCCATGTTCTTCTTGTGTTGCAATCTAGTTTGAACCATAAAATAGGGATCAATTTTCAAGAATGTGTGAGGTGAACCTCTAACACTTTAGATTGATATAACTTTAGGCACAAAACTAAAAATATAGGATGATTAAGGATCAAAGGGTGATTATGAGATAAATGAAAGATGGATGGTGTGAAGATTTAACTCTTACAAAATCTTGAACGAGATACTAGACTTTGGGACTTTGGATTTGATTTGGTTTGGATAGTGAACTCATAAACTCTAAGAGGTTGGATGTTGTCCTAGAGAAAACTTATCCACAAGATGATAATTTGACTAAGTGTGTAAAGAAGGATTCATCTACACACACCTAGCCAAACAAGATGATTTTTTATTTTTAATAATGAACTCATAAACCCCAAGGTGTTAGATGTTATCAAGGGATAGACTTGTTCACAAGGATTGATAATTTGACTAAAGATTTAAAGATAGATTCATCTACACATATCTAATCAAATAAGATGATTTGGATTTGATGTTGAATCTCAGTTGTGTTTATAGTTTGTCCTTGATGACAAAATCTCTTTCAGTTTGTTCTCATTGATAATCTGTCTCAGGATGGTTCTCCTTGCACATCACAGGTTTTGGATGTTTCTCTTTTAGGCTTACTCATATCAGAGTGAGAATGGAAGTGTCTCCCCAATCCACTTTGAAATGTCTGAGTTTCCTATTGGCAAGACATTTCGGATGTCATGGCAATCAAATTTATCATATAGGCTACTTTCGGTGTTACATTCTCGTTGTCTTGGTGACCGGCACAAGAAAGGTCATTTTTGCAAGACTTGTCTTTGGTTTCACTAACAGAAAAGTGTTATCTATCAACAAAGGAAATTGTCTTTGGTGCAATGTTTCATCGAACATGTAATGTCACACTGAACCACTTCAGAACAAGCATATCAGCATGTGTTTGGCCATCGGACTGAGGTCTTAGCGAAGACATATTGTCTCCCCGACTAGTGCATGTGGACATCTATCAGCGAGACACTCATGTGATTTTGGAAACTAAGGATGATCTTATCATAAAAGGTTGTGGCTTTGCTGAAATGTCACAACGAATGTGCAATGTCACACCAACCGTCGTTGGGCAATTTCCTTCGGCAGGACTTTCTAGAAGTCTCGGTGAACAGGTGTGATTTCGGGGTGTTTTGGTATGACTGAAATGATCTACAAGATGTCTCACCGAGAGAAAATTTCACAACGATAACTAAAAGGAATGTCTGGTGGTGCAGTTTCCTTCAGCATAAGTTTTGAACTGTCTCAGTGACTTTGAGAAAATGAAGATGTTTCGATATGTCTCAAGCTATTGTCGAGAGGTCTCCATGACATTGGTATGCTATAGCGACCCTCATAAGATAGAAGGGTGCATCGGTGAGAGAAACATTATGTTACAGCGACATCACAAGGGATTTCTATCAAAGGCTCATCAGTGTGAGACTGATACTGTCTTGGCAACTTGGAAATGGCAAAGGCCTTCGGCATAGGTTTTGAATTGTCACGGTGATAATGTGTATAAAAGTGACTCTAAAAAAAACATTATGAAGTCTACAAGAGGTCTCTTTGATATCGTTTAGTCACAACGATAGTGAATGAAAGGCTTTCTATGAAAGGATGGTAAAGTCTTAGTGACTCAAAGTGGATAAAGTCTTTTAGTGAAACTTAATATATTCTATGAAATGTCTTCCTGAAATTTGAAGGTTATAGCGACTCTCAAGAGTAAAAAGGGCTTTCAGTGTGACTTAGTGTGCTCTACGAGAGGTCTCCCTGAGAGTGATAAGTCACAATAACTGTGAACGAAACAAAAGAACATCAATGAGAGATATCCTTGTGTCTCAATGAAATCTCGTAAAGATAAACATTTTGATATAACAATTTATAGTCTGTGAGATGTCTCACCGACTTCACAGAGTCTTAGCGATATCTATGGGGATGACTGACTACATTATAAATTGCCTTTGACAGAACTATCTACTTGTCTTAGTGAATTGTTATGAAGACTCAAAACTAAGTGGTTGTCTTCAAGGATTGGCATCAAATATTAGAATGGTTACATAACAGAATATACATTGAGTTTCTTTTTGAGCTGTTGCATTTTTTGGATGATTTGCAACTCTCTAGATAAGCATTATTATTGATTTTTAATCATCATCGATAGTCTATCAATAGTCAGCTTTATATTCAAAAATAAGCAAGAGAATCTAAAGATCTGGTGAAAAATGTTTTTGAAGATTTCTTCACAACTGACATACTTGAAATGTAAATAAATACCAGTGTTAAAAACTATAAGAGTTGTTGATTGTAATCCTGAGAGTATCATTCCTTGTCTGTATGGAAATGTATGAATGAACTCTACAGAAAGATATGTGCTTAACTAAAAATAGAGAAATCCTCTGAGTCATTATTATTGTTCAAAACATAATTTGAGGGGTTGGTACTCCTTGAGATGGGTGTCTCAAAATGAGGGGCTAGTGCTCCTTGAGTGGGTGCTCAAAAATTATCGTATAAGGCATTGTGAACTTTTTTTTAAAAGATTAAGCCTGGAAGGCATTTAGGGAGTGGTTTTTATACCCCAGGAGGGTTTTCCACTCGGTAAAATCTTGAGTCTTCTTGTTCTTCTGAGTTCCCAGGAGGGTGAATCTTGAGTCTTCTTGTTGTTGATTATTTGGTCATTATCTTTCTCAATTCTGTTTATGAATGATTACATTCAACTCATGAATGCATTAATCAGAGTATATTGAGATTAAATCTGAGCTATGATTTTTGAATTTGATGAAAATTGGTCAAATCTAATAAGACACTGATTCACCCCCCTCTCAGTGTCATTTTAACTCCAACAATTCATATCAGATCCTAGGGTCCTCTGATAGGTTTTAATCACCTTGGATTGATCTTGGTCTTGGAGTTTGTTTTTAATGGCACATTCTCAAGATGGTGCCTCTATACTTTGAGCTCCATTATTTGATGGAACTGATTATGTGTTCTAGAAAATCAGAATGGAAGCTTTTCTTGTTTCTTTTGATGTTGATGTTTGGTGCATTGTTTTAGAAGATTACAATGTACCAGCCACTATTCCCACTGATGCTACTAAAAAGAAGTATGAAACAAATGCCAGAGTTGAGCATGCCCTCTTGTGTGGGTTAACTAAAGATGTGTTCATTAAAGTCATGCGTTGCAAATCTACTCATGGAATCTGGGAAAATCTTGAAACTATATATCAAGGGAATGAGAAAGTCAAATTGTCAAAAATCATTACACTCAAACATCAGTTTGAGGAGTTGAAAATGAAGGATGATGAAAAAGTGGCTGAATATTTCTTAAGAGTAGATGAAGTTGTCAATTCAATGAAAGGTCTAGGTCAAGAGGATAATGAATTTGATGTGGTCACAAAGGTTGTTAGAACCTTACCATCCAAATTTGAATCTAAGGTTTCAGCCATAGAAGAAAAGAAACACTTTGACAAGCTTACCTTAGACATCCTACAAGGAATACTTACTGCCTATGAAATGAGAACTAGCAAAAACAATTCAACAAGTAAAGAAACTGCCTTTAACATTGAAAGGAAAGAAAAAGTCGAAGTGAATCATAGTTGTCTAATTCTAAAGAATCCCATTTTGTTAGAAGATTTAAAAAGGGATCAGGAAAATATAAGGGAAAACTTCCCTTTAAATGTTTTAACTGTGGCAAAATAGGACACTTTTCTACAAAGTGTCCCTATGACGATCAAATCTGTGACAATGAGACAACTGAAAAACAACCTATGAAGA
Organism: Sequoia sempervirens; assembly: GCA_007258455.2. Classification (NCBI taxonomy): domain Eukaryota; kingdom Viridiplantae; phylum Streptophyta; class Pinopsida; order Cupressales; family Cupressaceae; genus Sequoia; species Sequoia sempervirens. Next base: position 277,270,731 of record VDFB02271358.1, read on the forward strand.
ATGCCTTCAAACCTAAACAAAACTTCAATTTCAAAAAGAAGAAAAGTCTATTTAGTAAGGATGAATCTGATATTGAGTCTGAAGATTCATCAGCTGAAAAAGATGAAACTGTGTTCATGGCTGAAACTACTTAGCAAAATGATTCTAACACCTTTGATGTTGAAGAAGGTGTAGTAGATCTTGAAAGTGAGCTGAAATGTGCTTTACAAGAGGTCAAAAAACTCAAAAAACAAGTCCTTGCTCAAGAACACAAACCAGATCAAGAAATGATCTCTCTGAAAACTCAGCTTGAAGAAGCTAAAAGAGTTAAAGACTATCTTCGAGAGACTATAAGCTGCAAAGATCAAGAAATTCAAAAACTAGAACAAGAAGCAGTCTGTCTTAGGAAGGAAATTGAAAAATATGAAAGCACTCTAAAACTGAATGAGAGGCTCAGCAAGCAGAAGATGTACAAAGATAAAACTGGTGTTGGTTTTGAAAAGGGTGAATGCTCAGTTGACCATGCAAAACAAAACCCCTCTTCTAAAGTCAAAGGTTTTGGTTCAAATCACTCAAAATTGGTAAGGATCATGTTCAGTCTTTAAGAGGTAATAGATCTTCATATAGAGTCATCCTTTCTTCTATGGTTATTGTTTTTCGGCAACAAATTTGGCCGTAAGGTGAGCACTTGTAGACCTATGAATCCTAGAATACCCAGGTTTGGTCTTAAGCAACACTATTGTTTTGTTAGACAAATCAAATGTTTTAAATGCAATGCTTTAGGACATTCTATCAAACAGTGTAGAACTGATCTGGAATCTAAACAACAAAAATTTAAAAAGGTTTGGAAACCTAAGACTATCAACAACATTGAGCAAACTATGTTGGTTCAAACAACTTTTCATTCCAAGAAAAAGGACTTATGGGTCCTAGACAGTCGATGTTCTAACCATATGACTAGCGATAAGGATAATTTTGTAAATCTTGAAGATTATGTAGGTGGATATGTTAAGTTTGGTGATAACTATGGTATTCAAATTAAAGGTAGAGGTTCAATTCTTCTGAATGAAGACACTCCTATCTATAATGTGTACTATGTGGAAGGTCTCAAGCACAATCTTCTAAGTGTTAGTCAAATCTCTGATAGTGGTTATCATGTTCTTTTCACTTTGCAGGGATGTGAGATTAAAAACAAGCTTGGAAAGGCTATTGTAGCTAGAAGAAGGACAAAAGGAAATGTGTACAATCTTCTCGACACATCAAGCAATGACAATAATCAAGGTATGTGTTTAATGAGCCAAATTGAAGAAAGCTGGTAATGGCATAAAATATTAGGACACATAAACTTTGAAAATTTGGTTAGAATAAGTAAGAATCAGAATGTTAGAGGTTTACCAATACTTAACAAGCCAGAAAATTCTATGTGCAAAGAATGTCTAAGTGGTAAACAAACTAAAATCAGCTTCAAAACAAAAGAACATTCTTCTTCAAAACCTTTACAACTTGTGCACACTGATTTATGTGGACCAACCAAAACAAGGTCTATTAATGGTGAAAGGTACTTTATGTTGTTTGTGGATGATTATACTAGAATGGTTTGGGTCACATTTCTTAAGCACAAATCAGAAGCATTTGAAAGGTTTAAAATCTTTCATAAATTGGTTGAGAAGGAATATGATTTGAAACTTAAATATCTGCGATCTGACAAAGGAGGTGAGTTCACTTCTCAAGAGTTTATTGATTATTGTGAATAGCACAACATTAAAAGATAGTATGCTGCAACAAAAACACCTCAAAAAAATGGGGATAGTATGCTAAGTTGCCTGATATGTACTAGAAAGAAGTTGTTCATACAGATGTATACATTTTGAATAGAGAGCAACTTAGAGTGAAATCTAAACACACTCCTTATGAACTGTGGTATGGAAGAACTTCTTCTGTCAAATACTGTAAAATTTTTGGAAGTAAGTGTTTTATCAAAAAGGATGATGATAACCTTGGAAGTTTTCAATCAAAGAGTGATGAGGGTATCTTTTTGGGATACTCAACTCACAACGAAGCTTATAAATGCCTTAACAAAAGACTTAACAAGATTGTTGAAGTTGTTAATGTAAAATTTGATGAGAGATCACATTTGTATGTTGAATCTTTACAGGATAATGAGGAAGAAGAACTTGAACTAGAAATAATTTCATAAGGAACTGAGTCAGCAAGCCCTAGAAATGAAACAGCAAGTCCTGAAAAGGTTCCATCAAAAGCTCTAACTAAATATCACCCCAAAGATCAGATTATTGGGGATAAAAATGTAGGAGTTCAAACTAGAAGAAAGGATGCAGAATCTAATGAAAAGGAACAAATAGCTTTCTGTCTAGTTACTCAGTTTGAGCCTAAAATTTTTAATGAAGCTCTCACAGACTCATGTTGGCTTCATGCTATGCAGGAAGAAATTGATCAAATTGAGAAAAACTAGACTTGGGAGTTAGTCCCAAGACCAAATGACAAGAATGTCATTGGAGGAAAAAGGATTTATAGAAACAAACTTGATGAAAATGGTAATGTCATTTGCAACAAAGCAAGATTTGTCTGCAAAGGCTATGCTCAACAAGAAGGTATTGATTTTGGTGAAACCTTTTCCCCCGTTGTTAGATTAGAATCTATTAGAATATTCTTGGCTTATTCTATTTATAAAGACTTTACTGTTTATCAAATGGATGTCAAAACTGCTTTTTTGAATGACTATTTAGATGAAGAGGTATATGTTGAACAGCCTGAAGGATTTATGTGCAAAGATAAGCCTGATCATGTTTACAGATTGAAAAAGGCCCTCTATGGTTTAAAACAAGCACCTAGAGCATGGTACTCTAGGCTTGACAATCATTTTATTTCAAATGGTTTTGTTAGAGGAGGAGTAGATAGCAATCTTTATGTTCAAATTGAAGGTTCTAATATTCTAGTTGTTGAAATATACATTGATGACACTATCTTTGGCTACAACAATGTTACATTGAGTAAAAAATTCTCTCAACTAATGGAATCTAAAGTTGAAATTTCATTATTAGGAGAATTAAATTTCTTCTTGGGTCTTCAAATCTCTCAACGTGAAAATGGAATATTTCTTTATCAAACCAAGTATGCTAGAGAGATGCTTAAGAAATTTTAGATGGATGAATGCCATCTAGTTAGCACTCCAATGATTACTGGATGCAAACTTACTAAGGTTGATGATTCCCTTGATACAAATCAAACTAAATATAGATCAATGATTGGCAGTCTGTTATATTTAATTACTTCTAGACCTGACATTATCCAAGCAGTTTGCACTATTGCATGGTTTCAGGCATCACCTAAAGAATCCCATGTTACTACTGTTAAAAGGATTTTTAAATATATTTAGGGCACTCTTAATTATGGCCTTTGGTATCCTAGAAGCACTGATTTTTCATTGATTGCATATACTGATGCTAACTCGGCTAGTTGTTTGGATGATAGGAAAAGCACCAGTGGTGTTGCATTCTTTCTTGGTGATCGTTTAGTGGCATGGCACAACAAGAAACAAGAATTCATTTCTCTCTCTACTACAGAAGCAGAATACATTGCTGCCACTTCATGTTGTATCAAGTTATTTAGATGAGTCAAACTCTATCTGATATTTTTACTAAGCCCTTAGCTAAAGAGTTATTTGAAAGGTTGAGACTTCGATTGGGAGTTATCTCTTAATGATTACTTCTCTGATTTTACTAGCATTGGCTTAGGGGGAGCATGTTATATATTTTAATTCACTTACAACTCTCCTACATTCTTGGTTGTTGCACTGTTATTTTATTTTTTTGCAACTATTTCTCATGGTATTTTGATTGGCTTCTCAGTTGTGTTCATCTATTATTTTCCTTGAGGCAAAAATGGGGAGATTCTTTGGTGTTTTTCCATCAAGAACAAAGGAGGAGTTTGTTGAATCTCAGTTGTGTTTATAGTTTTCCCTTGATGACAAAATCTCTTTCAGTTTATTCTCATTGATAATCTGTCTCAGGATGGTTCTCCTTGCACATCACAGGTTTTGGATGTTTCTCTTTTGGGCTTACTCATATCGGAGTGAGAATGGCAGTGTCTCCCTAATCCACTTTGAAATGTTTGAGTTGCCTATCAGCAAGACATTTCAGATATCATGGCGATTGAATTTATCATACATGATACTTTAGGCATGAAATTCTCGTTATCTTGGTAACTGGCACAAGAAAGGTTATTTCAGCAAGACTTGTCTTTAGTTTTGGTGACAAAAAAGTGTTATCTATCGGAAAAGGAAATCGTCCTTGGTGCAATGTTTCATCGAACATGTAATGTCACACCAACCTGCTTTAGAACAAGCATATCGATATGTGTTTGGCTGTTGAATTGAGGTCATAGCAAAGACATATTGTCTCCCCGACTAGTGCATGTGGACGTCTATCAGTGAGACATTCATGTGGTTTCGGTGACTAAGGATGATCTTAACAGAAAAGGTTGTGGCTTCACTGAAATTTCACACTGACCATCATTGGACAATTGCCTTTGGCAGGACTTTCTGGAAGTCTCAGCGAACAGGTGTGATTTCGGGGTGTTTCAATATGACTGAAATGATCTACAAGATGTCTCGCTAAGAGCGAATGTCACAGCAATAACTAAGAGGAATGTCTGGTGGTGCAGTTGCCTTCAGCATAAGTTTTGAACTATCTCAGTGACTCTGAGTAAATGAAGATGTTTCGGTATGTCTCAGACTACCATCGAGAGGTCTCCCCAACATTGGTATGCTATAGAGACCCTCATAAGATAGAAGGGTGCATCGACAAGAGAAACATTATGTTACAGTGACATCACAAGGGATTTCTATCAAAGGCTTATTGGTGTGAGATTGATACTGTCTTGGAGACTTGGAAATGGCAAAAGCCTTCGGCATAGGTTTTGAATTGTCACGACGACAATGTGTATCAAAGTGACTCTCGGAAAAACATTATGAAGTCTACAAGAGGTCTCTCTGATATTGTTTGGTCACAATGATAGTGAATGAAAGGCTTTCAGAAAAAGGATAGTAAAGTCTTAGCGACTCAAAGTGGATAAATTCTTTCAGTGAAACTTAGTATATTCTATGAAACATCTTCCCAAAAGTCGAAGGTTACAGTGACTCTCAAGAGCAAAAAGGGCTTTTAGTGTGACTTAGTGTGTTCTACGAGAGGTCTCCTCGAGAGTGATAAGTTACAGCGACTGTGAATGAAACAAAAGAACATCGATGAGAGATATCCTTGTGTCTCAATGAAATCTTGTAAACATAAACATTTCAATATAACAGTTTATAGTCTATGAGATGTCTCACTGACTTCACAGAGTCTTAGCGATATCTATGGGGATGACTGACTGCATTATAAATTTCCTTCAACAGAACTATCTACTTGTCTCAACGAATTGTTACAAAGACTCAAAACTTAGTGGTCATCTTCGAGGATTGGCATCAAATCTCAGAACGGTTACATAATAGAATATACATTGAGTTTTTTTTTGAGTTGTGTTTTTTGGATGATTTGCAGCTCTCTGGATAAGCATTACTATTCATTTTTAATCATCATCAGCAATCTGTCAATATTTAGCTTTATATTCAAAAATCAGCAAAAGAATCTAAAGATCTGGTGAAAAACATTTTTGAAGATTTCTTCACAACCGACATACTTGAAATGTAAATAAATACCAGTGTTAAAAACTATAAGAGTTGTTGATTGTAATTATGAGAGTATCATTCCTTGTCTGTATGGAAATGTATGAATGAACTCTGCAGAAAGATATGTGCTTAACTAAAAACAGAGAAATCCTCTGAGCCATTATTATTGTTCAAAACATAATTTGAGGGGTTGGAACTCCTTGAGATGGGTGTCTCAAAATGAGGGGTTAGTGCTCCTTGAGTGGGTGCTCAAAAATCATCCTATCAGGCATTGTGAACTTTTGTTTAAAATATTAAGCATGGAAGGCATTTAGCGAGTGGTTTTTATACCCCAGGAGGGTTTCCACTCGGTAAAATCTTGAGTCTTCTTGTTCTTCTAAGTTCCCTTTGCTTTACTATGTTGTTGATTATTTTAGTTCACTGTTTGGTCATTATCTTTCTCAATTTTGTTTATGAATGATTACATTCAACTCATGAATGCATTAATCAGAGTATATTGAGATTAAATCTGAGCTATGATTTTTGAATTTGATGAAAATTGGTCAAATCTGATAAGACACTAATTCACCCCCCCTCTCAGTGTCATTTTAACTCCAACATTTGATCTAGAGGATTTGCCAAAAGTCTAGCATGAATGATTTTTTCAAGATTTCCAAGAGTTGGTGAGATTATTTTGATTAATGTTTCGAGGGATGGATGAAAGTGATTGGTTTGATCCTAAATGAACCTAAAAATACTCTTGTTTATAAGACCTCAATATTGAAGAACATGCAATAATTCCTATGTGAGATACTCAAACCTTTGAAAAAGTCTTGGATTTTGACAATAGTAAAATGAGTACAAATTTGGATTGTTCTTTGATGCATGTTTGTAAAAATTGAAGGTCAATCTTTCTCTAAATTCATAAAGAATAGACAAACGTTTCTTGAGAGCTTTTTGACTAAGTCCTTTGGACTTGGGTTTTCGGATTTTGATCTTTCAAGAAATCATTTGGAAGAGAACATATGTGGGGTTCAATTGTTTCATATCTTTGCCTAATGAATTCCTTTTACCACAAACACTCTCTTGATTAGCTTTTTAAACTAGATGTCTAATTTCCTAACTTCTATTCATCCCACAAAGTCCATTATGTGAAAATCAAGGAAATTAAGGAAAAAGTTCCCTAATGTTGACTTTAGCAAGAGAAAATTGAGATGTAAATTCAAATACTTACAAGCCTCTAAGGATAAAATCCCTAGGGCAAGCCATAACACTTGAATTTTTTCAAAGGTATTTGCTCCTCCTAAAGGGTTTGAAATTTTTAGGATTTTGTTGAATGATTTTTTTCCAATGTTTTATATCCAAGCAAAGTGTTTTGATTCCACAATCATGCACAACCCTAGGATATAATGAGACAATATTTGTTGAGTTCCCACTTGGATAAATCTAGCTAAGCCTACTCTTAGTGGATGATTAGAAGCTTGATCACACTGGCTCCACTCCACATCACACACTTCTCGGGTCATCAAAGCTTCAGTACCCATTAAACTCACATGGCATTCTTCTCATCTCTAATAAGAACTGTAAAAATGTGGGATGGGTTCAGAACGACTGTTCTTGCACCAAAAAATAGATAAGGATTTGGGCTTCTAAACAAATTGGTTCTTAGTAAGGGTGATAGGGGATGTGGCACCTTGTGAGTGTCCAGCAAGCCACTAAAGGCTTTAATCAATCCTACTAGGAGTACTTATACTTCTTAAGGTAGTACCCCATTCTGAAAGACAATATATGGCTAAGGCCTACATACCACCAAGACTTGATGATTTAGTCTTATCCATTTGTATACCAGCCTGAGTGAAAAACCTATTGGAGTCACCTTCGAATTGGTCTTAGGAAGGCCCCTCTAAAGGTAAAAAGAAGCAAGAAAGCACATATGTAGTTCAATCAATGTTTGTATAGAAAAAAAGAGAGAACACACGTGATATACTCAACTCACACTCGCAAACTTGGTTCAACTTTAAGAGCCAAAATGAAATATGGAGGCAATCTTTTATATAACTTAATGTCACCAAAAGTATTTTTCATTCTCAAGATCATCGTGAAGCATGAGAGAAGTACACACACCCTTTTAGATGAGATTACTTTGTAAAAAGGATTACAAAACACAAAGGACACATGTTCATCTTAACCTCAAAGCAAGAATGGATTCTTTTAAGAACTAAAACAAAGTGTGAAATTTTCTTGTTCAATTTTAGAATCCAAAACAAACTCTAGTAAGTTTCTAAAGTTCTTTTTAAGCCCTTTTTTTTGTTCTTTTTAAGCCAAAATGAAATTTATTGAGTCCTAAAAATCTGGAAGATGACAAAGTCCTTAGAATCAAGATGATAATTGCTCCCCAAAAGTGTTTAAAAAAACTTGATACAATAGAATAAAGATTCCATAAGAAGTCTTTCTTTCCTTTCCTCCTTTCCCTTTTGATCAATCCAACCTACAAAAACTAGTTAAACTATAGAAAAAAAGGCCAAAAACTAGTTACAAGTCAATGGTGATCAAAATGAAAAAAAGAACATGTTGAAAAAAAATTGAAATCTGCCTTTTACCCCACCGCAGCAACATAGTCTGCGATGGCGGTGCAGTTTGGAGCAAGTCAGCGGCGAACTGGTTAATCTAGCGACAGATTGTGGAGGGATAATGAGCATGATTATGACGCTATTTTACCCAATGGTGGACTTTGGAGTTTGATTTGGTTGGGCTGAGTGGAGAATGACTCGACCAGTGTAGTTTTTAGTTTGATAGCGTCACTAAATAGCATCGTTGGACTGATAGCGATAGAGTTTGACTGGCAGCAGTGCAGTTTCCTGTAGACACAAAAAAAAACAATGGAATTTTTTTTAAAAAACATGTTAAATCTTCAACATTCGCCCTCCTTCTAGCGCAAAAATGTGAATGGTAGTACTAGGCCTACACAAAAACAAACAAACAACATAATATAGTCCATTATGCAAGTTAGAAACATCATTTCCCATAAGATTCATTTGAAATATCAAGAACAAGAAATAACATGAAGAACACAAATAAAAGTTATCTAATCTCTCTCAAAACAAACAAACTCTCAATCCCATGGGGGAATTGGTGCTTGTTTGATGTGGAAAATAGCCCTTTCCCAATTCCTTGCAAGCTTGAAGATGATCAATGGATGAAGATTGATGCTCCTTGGTAAAATTTCTCCATAACCTAGCTATGATATGATAAAAACTATGAAAATGGATGCCAAATGGATGGACTTTGCTCAAAACATGAAGATAATAATGTTGCATAAAGTTGTGGATGCAAATGGCTAAGATTTTGGATCCAAAATTAGAAAATAGCTCTCCATTTATAGGAGAGAAGGATGGAAGAATAACCAAAAAGGATGAATGTTGGATGAAACATCAACCAATGGTCACATGCCACTTGTCAACATGTGAGTAGACAAAGGTGCAACACATTTAATGAGTGTGCACATTAATGCAATTAGGTGGAAATTCAAAATGGAGAAGTGACATGTTGGAGGGAGAAGAAAATGGAGTTAATTCCACTTAGCTCAAGGCAAAGGACATGTAAGAGGCTTTTAATGCCTTGTTGGAGGGACAAGTCCTTTTGGAGGGATTTTTTGAATTGGAAGAATATTCCCACTTTTATGCCTTTTTGAATGAAAATAGAGATTTAATAAATCAATTAAATGGATTTTCATGTGCAAGTTGAAAAATCTAGAGGATTTGAGTGATTAGTGTTAGCATTAATCATGATTTGATTAATTTTAATGGAAGTTATCTGATTTGACATTGTGATTTAGATTTTAGAATTTAAATAAATCAAAATGAGAGGAAAAATGATTTTAGACTTAATTAAATAAATTTTGATTTATTTAATTAAAGAGGATGGTGTTAGATTTTAAATCAAATAAAGATTAATTTATTTAATTTAAAGGAGATGAAATGAGAGCTTAATTAAATAAAATAAATTATTTAATTAAAAGAGAGTCTATAGGATTAATTAAACAAAATGATTTATTTAATTAATAGGAGATGATGATTTAATTAGATAAAATTGATTTATTTAATTAAAAGACAAAATATGATGAATTTAATCAAATAAAGATTATTCAATTAAATTATTAGTAAAGGAGATGATTAAGGATGAATTGGTCTTAGTAAATCAGGATCAAGTGTATAAGATCAATCAGTATATTTTACGTCTCTACAATGTCTATCCACTTGGGTTTTTCTTATTAGGAAAAGGAATTAAGTGCATGCAATTAACTTTGTCACAATTAATCATTCTGGTTGATTATCTATTTATTTGTTTGAATGTGTGATCAATGACTGAGGTTCAAAAATAAAGAGGCTGATGGTCAGCTGGCTCGCACAAAATTTCTTTCAATATCAATGGTTGGCACACTTGCATTGCATAATATAATTGGGACTGATAGCCATATTTTTCTTCATAGTTTGCAATCAATTTTCTAAAAATTGAGCTTAATTCCATGAGAAGGTTGGTGAAGAGTGTGTTTGATAAGATGTTGTAGACGTGTCATTATAAAATTTTCCTCAGGCATTGTTCTCATCTTGATCATTGTGAAAATGAGTAAGCCAAGGGTGAGTTTGTTAGCCCAGTCCGAAGGTCCAGGAGACTCAATATCCTTAAGTCTCAAGGTGACATTCCCAAGAATGAGCAAGATGTGTCTAAAGTTCTTGTTACTCCAAAGAATAGAACAAAAGCTAGTAAGAAATTTGTGTGAGGCACTGTCAAGTGCACTTATCATCTGAGAAGCAAAATTTTGTCACCAAGCTTATTTGGGAAAACATCATTCTTCCATCGAAGTCTCGAACGATCCCTCCAATAGTGAGACTAAAACTAATTTAGGCTACCACTAGTATCTTGCGGCCATGACTAATTTCGTAGAATCCAATGATGAAGTGGTGGTAGCTTCTCCCATTTCAATAAGGACACAGAATGGGCATGCTTACTCTATTACTGACAAAGCAGAGTAGCACCTCATTTTCTTTTGAGTTGGTGCTTAGTTTTTCGTCCTTTGTGTTGACTTGATTCCTTTTGGCTAATCTATTGGTTTGTGCCTTTGGTTTTTATGGTGACTTTCCCTTGTTTGGTGTGAATGTGAAAGTTTTTTATATTGTGACAATGACACCTTTTGGAAGGCTGGTCGGTCTTCTCCAGCTAATAGTTTTTGGAATTCTATGTTTTTTCGTTCCTGGGTCTAGCAAATGATTACTTTTAACTATCTGGGGAATAGCTTGAAATTCAAGTGAAATTATTTTTGAAATGAAAGTGAAATTCAATTGTAATTCAGCCTAATTCTTGTTGCTCCCTTGTCCTATAAAATGAATTTCAAGGTTGATTACAAAAGCTGAGTTGGCAATTTTTTGAAGGGGTCATACAGAAATAGAAAAGAATATTAAACTTCCTGGTAGTATGTTTTAGAGATAAAGTGTTTCAATATGTACATGTTTTTCTAATAACGATAGTGATAATATATATGACAGTAGTATAGAGTATCTACAGTTTTCTCTCCTATGTACTAGTTCTGCAAACTGTGAATAATATAACCAATGGTTATCTTATTTGTCTTTATTGGTTTCCAATGGATGTACTATTCTATTCTTTCTCATTAATTCAATGAATGGATGTAAATTCTTGAGTATAATTGTAGGTTTGTAATAATTCATGTATGAGGATGTTAGTAAGAAGTAAATGGTTGAGATGTTAAGTGGGAATACTGCATTGTAGTGTTTTCAAGGTTTTGGGTATTGTCATGTATGAAAATTGTTATCAAATCATGTGGGTATTAGTATTGAGTTCATTCCAAGGATATGGCGCCAATTTAAGTAAGGTAATTATATTGCAATTGTGATGACCAATTCAACAACTGATCAAAAAATTAAAATTATTTTTCTTATAATCTTTGTATGGTTGTGTTTGTGAGCTTTAATGAATTGCATCTCTCATGTTTGAATTAGACACTACCATGGTCAACCAAAACTTTATGGTACTAGGTAGTTTAAAAAATTTGAGGAGAATCATCTATTTACTTTATGTTTTATTCTTAGACACACAAGTATCTACAAACACACTATTGGGATCAGCATCCTAGGTTTCACAAAGGCCAAAGTGAAGAAGTAAGGACCTCAGAATTATAACTTAATTTTTGGCTAATCTCGACCCTTGCTAATGATTGAATTATGGTAGATTCATAGGGAAGTGGTAAGATTAAGTTTGGTTCATAAAAAATAACCAACATAAATTGTGACTCTACTGGGGAATGACCTAAGAAAATTCTGATAGGAGATCATCTTTCCTTAAAGAGTCAAATATTTGTTAGAGAAGTATATTTCCAAATCTAGCTTTGTGTTAATGAGTCAATCCTCTGAGATGTTCAAGGATTTTGTTGTGTCTCCTTTGAAAACTTGCAAATTTTGTCAAGATATACTACAAGTCCACCATAATCTTAAAATTTCTCAATAGATGTGGGTGGCGAATCCGAAGATCTTTGTGCCAGTGTGAATTATTTGAGAGATTCTAGTAAAATAAAAAGTTGTTGGAGACAAAATAAAAGTATACCGGACATATGTGTGAATCTGTTGATTAAGGAAGCTTAAAGTGAAATCAACTCATGAAAGAGACTTCATATTATTGAATTTTGTTCCTCTACAAAGGAGGTGGTGATTCTATACAATGAACCTGATGAAGACATGAAGAAAGTTGCAGATCTGCAAGGTTTTCCATGTCAAGAACATAATTCAGAATAACTGCAGTGTATCCAGGTATTTTACCCTATTTTGTTTTCAAGAAGAGATAAATCCATGTGAAAACCATATTGAAATGATTTTATAAAAAAATTGTTTCCCTATTATGTTAATTAAGCACAAAGAGAGGGAATAGTGATTTTTTAACATAGTTTCTAAGGTTAAATTTGTAATATCTAAGTTGGGTTGAACGAGTATGCTTATTTTTGAAATCTTCCTTTTAGAAGTTTTTAAAGCATGAATGTGTTTGAGCTATGAAATTTGAAAATGAGGCAATTGATAATCAACTTGAAGTTGATTTGTAAGGATTGAATAGGGATATAAGAGAAATGTATCATTCCCCTGTATTACCTCGTGGAACTTCAAGTAAAAGTATGCAGGGAATGCAGTTCTTATCATGCCATCAAAGGAAATTCTCTATAGAGAGATATAAGCCATTAATTTTAATGGTATTCAAGGATTTTCTAATAAGATTCCCATTGGTACTAGGAAACATTTTCCCAAATTTACAAGGTAAAAATTTGAGTCAGCTTCCAAACATCTAGAGACTGATCATGAGGATGTTGTCATGAAGATTTTTGCTTAGCCTTTCAAGGAAAATGCTAGAGACTGGTTCTCATATTTACCAGTGTGTTCTATAGCTTCATGGGATGATTTCATGATATCATTTTGGAACAATTTGGTGAAAGGATTAGTCCCAATCTAATACGAAAAGTATTTAGGGAAATCCAACAAGATGAAGATGAGTTGGTCCCTACCTTTAACCTCAGATTTGTGAGAGTAGTAAAAGATATTCCCGAACACTTGAGACCTAGTGATGTAGAATGTTTGATTGTATATCTAGGTGCATTTGATCATGAAATGAGCTATTTGATAAGGGATAAGGAACCCACAAAATTACATCAAGAATGCCACATTGCCATGGATATTGAAAATACTATGAAATACTCAATGATGAGGGGATATATGGTTGCAAGTGTTTGTTGTCCTAATGCACATCATATGAGTGGAATAACTAAGGATGAAAAGGATGATCGAGGTAAAATTACTTTTGATGCCTTATCTTGTTCACCCTCATAACATGCTAATCATTGGAAGATTTAGGATGGAATTCAACAAATTTTAAGTAATAATGATTAGGTGTTGTTAGTTCAAAGACTGTCAAGCATGAAGAGACATGAGGGGGAATTTACATATGATTTGTTAGCAAGGTTCTTAGATTCCTTTCAATAAATTCCTAAAAAGTTACGACCTAAAAATTCAATATGCATTGATATATTATGTGACATTTATGAGCTAGGGCTCAATTCCTTGCCCAAGGAATTGAAACCTTGGTATTTTGATCAGAATTGTTGAGGCTAAGTATGATTATATGAAAAGAATGAGGTCTCAAGCTCATAGTGGTGATTTCCCTATTGAAGTTCAAATTTCTACCTAAGCAATGGATAAGGATCTTGTAGAAGATGAATTTCTATGTAGCAATATAGATGATGGTATTGTTGCGCTTGTGAGTACTATTGTTGTACTTTTGAAGGTTGATAACCAAGATAATAAAGTTTTGAATTATGTTTATTCTTATGAGGAAACTGAATCTTTTAGTGAGAATGACCTAAAGGAATTTTTCTTGATAGAAATAGATAACAATAATGATGCTCATGAGGTTTTTCTCTTACATTTCAAAGAATGAATCCCATGTGATGGATACTGGGAATGCAATCTATTGGCTTCAAAACTGGAATATCCTGGCAATGTGATTGGTGATGAATTTGAAGATAAGAATGCTTGTGCCCAACATAATGAGTTTGAATTTAGTATTAAAAATGATGGGATTAATGATGTTTGACATCAGGGTCATGTTTTTGAATGCTTGTATGAAATAGAAATGGGATGTACAAGTTTTATGGTAGAGATGGACAAGATTGTTTTCAGCAAAAATTATGTTGAGGAAGGAAATGAAAAAAATATGCTTAGTTGAACATAAGGAATGTTCAAATTGCAACCAATCCTGCACACATGAGTCAACATACCTATCAATGGATGGTGTATTTGAATACCCTACTAATAATCATATCAATCTTGAACTAGTTGATTCAGCCTTAGAAGCATTTTGTTTCAAGTTGAGCAATAATTAGAAGGGAGGATTGGACTATGTTAATGACCTTGAGACAAAAATATTTTTTCATGCCTGGGATGGTATGAATGATGCTATTTATGGGAATGACCTTGATCTAAGTGAAATAAAAAGTGTTAGGGGATCTAATGAACCACTTTCCTAGGGAAGTGTAGCATTTGGTAGCATAACTAGTTTATACTGCTTTGATGAACAAGAGCACCAATTTGAACAAAACCTATATATGAAAATTTCTTGTTCATGCCACAAGGTAAATATGTGATTGGTGTGGAACAAAAGATAGATAGAAAGGACCCTAAAATAATTGAAATAAGAGTGCAGCACCACTTTGAAGAGATAAGGTGTGTGTCCTTGAATGCTCATCCAGAAAGAAGTATGTATGGGAGTTTTTAGTTTGATGATCAAATTAAACTTGATATTAGCCCTTATGGTGATAGTGATCAAATGGATTATGAATATTTCTAATTCCCTATCCTGTTAGAGGAGCACTTGCTAGGGTATGATTTTGAACTAAACAAGACAAAATGCTACATTGATTATGGATTCCAATTAGCATCTGATTATGGTTTCCAGTTAGATAGGGTTAATCATGATAGTACTAAGTTCATGCATATGCCCATAGTGGTTGACTGCAGAGAATGCAACATGATCTATAGGTGGGTGATCCATGAGAATATTTGCAGTCTTGACATGATACAGATAATGGAAAACAAGGTTTTTGATAGGGGAAAGTATTAGCCCTAAGTTTAGTGGCCTAGGAACACCAAGAAAAATTGAATCTTGGTGGAATTGTAGGGTGTAGACTGAAAAATTGTGCCTCAAAGGAAGGTTTCAAAGAAGATGGAGATTGAATATCTTGTTTTAAGTTTTGTAGCCTATGTAAATACTGTGCATATGTTGGTTGTTTTGGTTTGGTCTTCTTGCCTAGTCTGGGCAGGTCCTGGTTTTATTTTCTATGTTTGGTTTGCTTCAACCTGAGGTTCTTAGATCTCACCTTGCCTACAAGAGGCATGTGTCCCCAACAGGAGCCACTGATGGAACCCCTCAAAAAATTTCATGGTTCCATTTTAAATCTTGCAAAATTGGGTTGAATCCCTTGACCTATGGCTTAGGGTTATGTTCCTCATCATTGTTTTAGGGTTTGTATTGTCAAAAGACTTCTGAATTAACCTTTGAATCTAAAGTTTCCTAATTGGTGTTCTATTTTTTTGTTCACCTTCTGATACAGTTTCCCAATTTTCTAGGTTGTGACTCATGCCATCAAGTTCATTCTTTTACCAGCCTCTAGGTTCTAATGTTACCGGTCGGTGCCCATGGTAATTTTAAATTATTGTCATTTTTCTCTGGGGTCAGTATCCTTCAGGTTTAATTTTCCTAAGTCTATGATTGGGTCTTAATATTTCCTAGGGTCTTAATCCATATATTTAAGTCCTTGACTACCATCTTCCTAGTAATGGAACTCTTTTAAAAACTAACATTTGCGGCATGTGCATAATTAAGTTTTGTGAAAATCGTTCAATCATCGTGAACCAATCATAGTCATTCCCACATGCCCAAGCCTTTTTATTACCTATTATTTTATTCAAACAGGGTATTGAGTGTAAGCCATGCATCTTTTACTTTGTTGGGCCTAGCCCCCTTGATAAAGATAGTAGGTGGTATTAAAAGGAGATCAATGGCTGTCATTAAGTGATGTGGCTTCATCTTGGCCACTCCCCATGAGCCCGTTTGATTTCATTTTTCATTAAAAGAATCAAGTGGGTTAATGAGCGGTTGTTGCATGTCATGTCTGATGCTGGCACCATTTCTCCCAAAGGGTCAACAGGCAGATCTTTGAGAAGGATTGACAACCGATATCGCAACATGTGTCTTCTTATGGGATATTCCCAATGTGCGCATCAAATTTTATTTGGTATTTATAAAATGTCACGGGCTAGCGAGTGGATTGACACCTCTTGTTTCATGGAGGGACCCACAAGGCTTTAGAGAAGGTGAATGTTTTATTAAAAAATACATCAATAGTTGATGGTGGTTGACATGGGTCAATCCTGACCACTCCTCGCCATCCTATGATGGGCCCACTTGTACCTCCCATTTCTCTGCGGGTGAGTGGGTGACTACCACATGGAAAATTTTAGGGGATCAAGAATTTACTAGAGATAAATCATTGCTAAAATTTGGCCAAGAAAACACTAAGATTAAAGTGGTACCATATTAGAACTAGTTACTTTTGGCACGTGTTTCAGATTTGGGAAATGCTTTTGACTGCGGCCATCAATTATGTCAGATGTTGGTATCTGTGGGAAGGTGAAATTGGAGTAAGGAAAAGTACAAGCTAATATTTTGAGATCAAATCAAGATCACTCCCTCTTGTCTTAATGTGATGAATTGAAAGTAAATTAATTCCCATAAGAGAGCGGGTAAATATGACATGATAGGTTTTATTAAATGCTAAGTATGTGATTAAATATGCAGATAGAGTGGGTGTCTATCCACTTGGTTTTTTCTGATTAAGAAAAGGAGTCAAGCACATGCAATTAACTTTGCTCAATATAATGAGGACTGATAGCCATATTTTTCTTCATAGTTTGCAATTAATTTGCTAAAAATTGAGCTTAATTTCATGAGAAGGTTGGAAAAGAGTGTCTTTGGTAAAAGGTTGTAGAGGTATCATGATAAAATTTCCCTTGGGCCTTGTTATTGTCCTAATCATTGTGAAAATGAGTAAGCCAAGTGAGTTTGTCATCCCAATCCTAAGGTCCAGGAGACTCAATCTCCTTGATTCTCAAGGTGACATTGCCAAGAATGAGGAAGATGTGCCTAAAGTTCCTGTTACTCTGAAGAAGAGAACAAAAGCTGGTAAGAAATCTACATGGGGCATTGTCAAGAACACTTATCATCTGAGAAGCATAATTGTGTCTAAGGAATTGGTCAAGGGGAAAGAGAAGAAAATTGATAGGACTTAGAGGGATGAAATGAGGAGGAATAAGTATCATCGAGCTTATCTACATAAACATCATTCTCCCATCGGAGTCTCTAATGATCCCTTGGATAGTGAGACTGAGACTAATTCAAGCTATCGCTAGTATCTTGTGGCCATGACTGATTTGGTAGAATCTAATGATGAGGTGGTGGTAGCCTCTCCCATTTCAATAAGGACACTGAGTGGGAATACTTACTCTGCTGCTAATAAAGCAGACTAGCACCTCATTGTCTTTTGAATGGTGCTTGGTTTTTGGTCCTTTGTGCTAACTTAGTTCCTTTTGTTTGACCTATTTGTTTGTGCCTTTGGTGTTGATGGTGACATTCACTAGTTTGGTGTGAACATGCAAGTTTTTGATGCTATGATAATGACACCTTTTGGAAGGGTAGTGGGTCTTCTCCAACAAACAATTTTTTGAATTCTATGTTTTTCTTTCCCCTATCTAGAAAATGATTAATTTTAACTATCTGGGGAATATCTTGAAATTTAGGTGAAATTAGTTTTGAAATGAAAATGAAATTATGGTGTAATTCAACATGATTCTTGTTGCTCCCTTGTCCTATAAAATGAATTTAAAGGTTGATTACAAAAGGTGAGTTGGTAGTTTTTTGAAGGGGACATACAAAAATAGAAAAGAATATTGAACTTCCTAGTAGTATGTTTTAGGGATAAACTCTTTCAATATGCTCATGGTTTTCTAATAATGATAGTGATAATATATATGACATAGTAGTATAAATTCTCTACAATTTTCTCTCCTATGTACTAGTTATAAAAAATATGAATAATATAATCAATGGTTATCTTATTTGTCTCTGCTGGTTTCCAATGGATGTATGGTTCTCTTCTTGCTCATTAATTCAATGAATGGATGTAAATGCTTGAGTATAACTATAGGTTTGTAATAAGTCATATATGAGGATGCTAGTAAGAAGTAAATGGTTGAGATGTTAAGTTGGAATAGTGTATTGCAGTGTTTTCAAGGCTTTGGGTATTTTCATGTATGAAAATTGTTGTCAAATCGTGTGGGTATTAGGATTGACTCTGTTCCAAGGATATGGAACTGGTTTAAGTAAGTTAATTATATTGCAATTGTGATGACCAATGCAACAACTGATCACAAAATTAAAATCATTTTACTTATCAGTCTATGTATGGTTGTGTGTGGGCTTTAATGAATTTCATCTCTCATGTTTGAATTAAACACAGTCATGAAGGTCAGCTAAACCTTTAGGGTACTAGGTCTTTTAAACAATTTGAGGATAATCATTTGTTTAATTTGTATTTGATTCTTAGATACATAAGTATCTACAAACATACTATTGGCATCACCCTCCTAGGTTTCACAAAGCCCAAAGTGAAGAAGTAAGGACCATAGAATTCTTACTTATGTGTTGGTCAATCCTAACCCTTGCTAACTATTGAATTATGTTAGCTTCATAGAGAAGTGGTAAGATTAAGTTTGGTTCATAAGAAGTAACCAATAGTGTGAACAAGGATACTCCTATCTATTTGCTAAGTCAAATTACATGGCACTAGATACCACTGCATCCTTGTTGTCTATACCTTGATGCATCGTATCTATGTGTGTTATCAAACATAAGGAAATTTAAGCTCTTTACATCCCCAATCCTTGATAAGCAACAAATAATCATCACTAATCATCATATCTAATAAATTATTGATGACTCATAGACTTCTTGGAATCCTACATCTTCTTAGAATCAAGGGTTGATCCCTCTCCTTCTTCTATTATCTCCACGTACTAACATGGTATCATGACATTCTAAAAAAATCTATCTGCATCCATCCTACATCACCATACATATCATAATAGGAAACATCATCCATCTATTGCATTTTCATTTAATTTGTTTAGCATAATATAGATTTGTTATTTTAAGCATCTTAAATTCATCACATTTTACACCATTCATACATACATCTTGCATCACCATATGGAAAAGATATACTAAAAAGACAAACATATACATTACATTAAATTCCATCTCACATGCATTGCATCATCATTTAAAGTGTTTAGCATAACATAGATTTGTTATTCTAAGCATCTCATAACCACACATTTGCATTATCATCAATTGTTTAACCATATAAATGCATCCATAGGAATAAATCCATCATATATTACATGTGCATTCATATCATACATCGATAGCATCACATATATCATATCTTAAAACATAAGACATCATAGGATGATCATTAATTGTGTCCATCCATATCATATGTGTCCATACATCCATAACACGTAAGGTAAAATAAAACATCACATCATATAAATCACATCATAGTCATCTCATATATATATATATATATATATATATATATATATAAAGCTGAATTTCATGATAAAATCAGAATTGGATATGTAATGTCATAATACAGAATATACAAGAGGCTAATCAAAACTCAACCAATGAATGTATATACATCATAAATCAGGTTATACATCAAAAGAGTGTCTAAGCACTATCAGTGCCCTGAGCTTGCCTCTCACCATTGATCACTGTGTTGGTTGCCACAACTCTAATGGTGCAACCCTAATGGTTTACTTGATGGCCCCTTGTGAGACCTGCTCAATGCAACCTAGCTAATATAGGAGAAATTTGGCTCCCAATGCTCATGTTCATAGGCTCTCTAATACAAATTCCTATAATATGAGGCCTCCTAAATTGCCTGCCCATACATCTTTGTGGGGACTATGGCATGTCCCTACACCTACTATGTTGTTACCTCTAGTTGTTGTCTGTGACCAGTCTAAAATGCCAAACTGAGGCCAGCATCCTATCTCATCTGGCACTCTTATGCCACCTCCTATCTCATCTGATACCTCTCTTGGGTCAAGGTCTAAATCTAAGTTGTCACCTGCTGTAACAGCCCTATTAATAGCTTAACCTACACCTACAACACTGCTATCTATCTATCATGTGGATCAGGACTTGGCGGTGGTTGTTGGGGTCGCTATTCTGGTGCCCTCTTTCTCATGAGTGACACTAAGGGAAGAACTTGTCCATCATTCCCATCATTTTTTTCGTGCCCAACATGCCCATCCTAATCATCTTGTGTCTGATGAGGGGGCTAGTATGGAACCTATCTAATCTGGGTTCCTCTTACCCATCCCCTGCTTGCTTCTGGTACAATCATAAATGACAGTCTATTAGGAGCATGGGTTGGCGATTATGCATCATGAGCCTGTATAGTGCCCGCATCTGTGGGACCATCAAAGTATACCCAAGGCTGCATGACCAGCTATCTAAAATCATCAATAGCTAACTAGGGCTAGACCCATTGCCCCTAGGCTCTCTCTTGAGAACATCTTGAAAATATGGCTCTATAAGCTAAATCAGGTGCATCTTGCACCTCTCTGAGTTATCGAGCAACCCTATTAAGGAGATGCCATTCAATAATGTGATGCTCTCATCCTTGCATATATCTAGTTTGATGAAAATAGAATAAATGGTCGTCATCATCGTGCCACCTATGAAAATAGAGCCAAGGCCTCCATTAGTAGACTATCATCTCATCAATAACCTACCTCTAGTCTGAGATCCCTGTAATTCCTATGTAGTGGAGGGTGGTCATACCCCCATATCTGTAGACCACAGGATCATCACAATCTATCTAAACATATTCTATTGTGGGCCTTAATACAACAATGTTCTTTTATGCTTAGACATGGAGAAGTGTCACCCCAGCCCCATTGTTATGAGCCCCATAGTAGATTACCTAGTGCATGTTGTGATATAATGAGACAAGGAAAACTAGACCCATGCATAAATGGTCATCTCCTCCATCATCTGGGACCAAAAAATTCCCCCTTCCAATGTTGTAGCCTCTAGATCATCTATCAGGAACAAGGACTCAAAAGATTAGTGCACCGATGAATAATGTCAAATTTGGGGCAATCCCCACATGTCAATCAACGTCAAGCTTCCCACTATCCACCTAATACTGGTCAACACTAAACAACTAGAAAATGGCATCACCCCTAGACTCAACATCATAAATGATCCCCTCATCCTATATGGGGATCCATAGGATCCGCCATACGTCCTCCAAGGTAACTACGGCCTCCCCTGTTGGTAAGTGGAATGATGATGTCTTGCTCTACCATCTCTCCACCAGCACTATCATCATAGCCAAGTGCATCCTAACTGCAGACATCTACACCACATGGTTGAATTCGATCAAACCCAGGAAAAATAGAGCATCATCACTCAAGTGCCTCGCTCAATGTAGTATCTGACCACTGTGCTCCTTCTAGTTGAGCACTCAAAGGACCTCTTACATTCAAAATTCCCATGACATCAAATTTAATCAACCTAACGCATTTTCAAAAATTAAAAATCCCTCAAAAGGAAAGTCAGCTTTTCCAAAGGCAGTGCTCTTTGTTTTCACAAAGGTGACGCTATATTCATAAGCAACACCATATCACAAAGGTGAATTGACATTTTTGGGCAACACTTGACTCTTCTACCCTCACCCGATGCTCCATTGCAAAGGTAGGTCAGCATTCCTTGCATGACCCTAAGACCTCACAGTGTTGTGCAAAGCTATCCTACAAAGGTGGGTCAACATCAACAAAAGTGATGTCGACCAAATCAATTGTGATGCCCTAGACAGTCGCTTTTGGCCAACCTAATGGGACCCTAATAAATGCACCAAAAATGCAAAAGAATGATAAAAGTTTTGAAATGCATACCTAGGGTCCTACGTCTGGAGTCCACTAGAACTCTCAAACCTGCGCCATCTCATGTCTTGGAAGCACACGAGCCACCATTTCATCAAAACCTTAGAGAAAATTTGCATGAATTCTAGAAGGTCAAGTGTGCAAATGATTTGAAAATGACCCCTTCATCCCTATTTATGCCAAAATTTTAGGGTTTTTGGGGTATTTTCTAGGGTTTTTGAGCCCATTAATCTATTTTTTACCTAACGAAGCCTATTTTGAGCCATTTTTGTCATCATGAGCCTATTTTCATGTCCCATAGGCTATTTTCTACACCTGGAACCTTGTTCAATATTTTTTGCAAGCTCGACCCAAAATTGAAATTTTTCGCCTAATCTCTCAAGGGGGCAGTGTAGCAGCATAAATTCTTCCATTAGGGTAGTAGTGGGGCATCTAAAAAATTATATTTTTTTCAAATTTTGATATCAATATTGTTATTCTTTGAACCAACACAACAGGTACCTTGCTTCAAAGAGGGGAAAAATCTATACACTTAAATAAACCTGAATGATATTATGCATCTAATTCTGATTAATTAACATCACTTCTTCCTAAATCACTTTGGACTAACTAATTGATTAAATATTAATTCACCTTTTTTTTTACTAATGTTCATATTTAATTAATTCAAATTATTTAGTTAATCCACATAAAATCCTCTCATTTGATTAAATAAATCAAATGTCATAAATCCCCTAACCCACTCAAGTTGATCAATTCTTAATTAATTAACTTTAAATCACTTTCTAATCATCATTAACAAATCCTCTAGGTTTTAACTCCTCAAAAGTTAAATCAACTCATGGTCAACTAACTAAGTTGCACATGAAATTTTTTTCTTTTAATTATCTAATTCCTCTATTTATCCTCACAAAGGCATATTCCTAAGAATGTTCCTCCCAACTACTTCCTAAATCAATTTCCCTCCAAAGGTTTGAAATAACCTCTTACACATTCATAAATACCTCTTACAATTCATTTACTTCTTACATCCTCTCACATCCTCAACCACATTCATTTAAGTTTCTTCTTACATCCTTTCAAATCCCCAACCATTCTCATTTAGTCCTCTTACATCTCCTTTACTCAACACATTCCCCAAAATGTGCTTCGCCCTCATCTAATGGAATTATGACAAGTGTCACATTCCTATTTGTTAGAACTAGCTATAGCTACCAAGATCTTGAGACCAAATGGAAAGCACAAAGAGAGAGAATAGAATGTGAAAAGAATAAATTGTATTCTTATCAATATGATTCAATGATATGATTGTGATGTACAATATATTAGAGACCCCTTGTTTATATAGCCAAGGTGAGATACAAGATGTCGTAGGATTATAAAAAGTGTCTTAATCATATGACATTAGACAACTAATCACACTTATCTAGGTTCACATGTGTTACAAGTCAAAAGATAAGATAACAACTAATGACAACTAACATCTTCTAGAAAGATTCCTTCCTATGACCTAAGTAAACCCAACATGTGTAAATAAGTCCCCTAGTAATGAATTAACTAGGTACAAGACTTTATTTACACCTACACCCCACCTTAAGTACAACTTAGGTAGTAGAATATTATTATGCAAATGACACAAAGATGCAAGTATGGGTCTTAGCTACTAGGCCATGTTAGGTACCCATGTACAATGCATTCTCTCACAACCAGATAAAAGGAAAAAACCCAGTGGGACAAAACTCCTCACCAAAAGAGAGATGAAATACAAAAAAAAATATGTTCTCAATGATGCATGAGAAAGCCAAAACCCCATGTGAGAAAAAATATCTCAACATAAGAGAGAAGAAGAGAGACAAGGCATCCCCCCCTCAATGTTGAGTCTCCTACAATGATGGTAGAAGCTTGACATTGAATGTTGAATATGATCTAATCTCATAGAACAAAATTCCCCCCCTTAGGAAGAAAAAAAACCATGAATGTATGCAAGATGTTAGGAATATGGATAATATGAGATGATGTCTCTGAAGCATGCTCAATTTTCTCCATGTCAATGTTGAAAGATGACACAATCCAAATAGGAATTCTAGGCCACACTACTAAAGAGGACAATCCAGAACCTAATAGAGATGAATATATCTAACATGATCCAAAGATAAAGATATCCCCTCTAAAGACAAAGAATCCTCCTCCAAATGTTGTCCAAAATTATCCACAGTCATGTCAATCTGTGAAGAATGATCATGTAGAGATTGAACAATAGGGTCAAGGTGTTCCCTCACAAGAACTGAAGAAGAAGCATCTTCATCAAAGAGAAGATGAATTTTATCAATGATCTCCCCAAAATCTACAATATGAGACTCCACAAAAATTCTAAAATACCTTTCAAGAAGCCATCCAAAGTAGCCGAATATGGAAGAAAATGAAGTGTGTCCTACTGTACTAAATCACAAGCATCCTTAGGTACAATAGTAGATGGATGAGATGAAATACATGACTCAAGAATCGAATCTTATGTGAGAACTCCCAAGTTCAAGAATCCAAATGTCTCCTCTAAATCATGGTTCATACTAGAAGTATGATCAACAGCTGAAGGAACAATGTCCTCATCAGAAGAAAAATGTGCAAAGGTATATAGCTGAGATGAATGATTAACCACCCTAATAGAAATGATCTCTCAACTCTCCAAGTATCGAATGATGACTAAATTAGGAGTGAACTCCCCAATTCTACCATCTCCACCATGTGAAATATGGTATATGGAAAGAATATTGTTCGTCAAACGAGGAACACCCATGTATGTATTGTTTCCCATCAAGATAGGAGACATATTACAAGGCTAAAATGAAGAGAATATAGACTACAAAGATATCATATGATGAGATGCTCTTGAATCTAGAAGTCATCGCCCTAATCCTAGACCTAAAAAATGCACAAAGAGCTTGTCCTTTATTTCCTAATGTAGATGCTTGACCTTTGTCCTTTTTAGATTGTTTTGAAGAAGGAGGTGGTTCAGACATTCTAGAAGGAAAAGCAATGTGATTCCTTTTGAGAATATTTTTCAACTCATCAATATCCTTCTTGTAACACTAGTTTTCTCCATGTCCATCTTGCTTGAAATATGCACAAAAAGGCCTCTCCTTAAATGATTCTCCTTTATATTGAGAGAATTATAATTCTTTATGTGGCTTGTTGTTTTTCTTCTTTTGATTCTTATCAAGATTCCCTAATTTTTTCTACACCTTTGAATCACTAGCCATCAATGTTTGTGACTTGGAAGACTTTATTAGACCCATGTTCATTAACTTAGCTTCCTCTTGGATTAGGAGATTTTCAAATCCATCAAACTTAGGATCAAAATATGATGCTCCCATAGAAATTCAATCAGTATGAAAGCCAAAAACAAACACTGAATACTCAAGACCAAGCTTGGATAACACATTCAGAATCAATTGTAAATCCTCTTTATCAATGTTGCATTCTTTCAACTATGTTATTAGTTGCTTGATTTTGGAGATGTAGTCTTGGATGTGGTAAAAGAAAAATTGGATCAAGATTCATCAAATGATTATCAATCTGATATCCCCTAATCTTATCTGTTTTACCATACAGTTTTTCAAAAGTCTCCCAAGCCTCTTTAGGTGTTTTACATGATTCAATATGAAATTGAAAATCAAGTGAGACAAATGAACATATGTTTTCTCATGATTAATCTCCCATCTTGCCAATTCTGAAGCATCTGTAGGTTGAGAAATGGTTTCCTTTAGATAGCCTATTAGTCCTTTTCCCATGAGATAGTTCCATACTAATTTTTTCTATGTAGCATAATTATGTGGAGTTGGGAGTTCAATTTGAGATTTCCCCATTGTAGGAACACAATCCAAGTAAGAGAATGCAATCAACCATTGCAATATTACCCCCCAAAATTACTCAATCAAAAAATCTCCCAAGCAATATTTGATTTGGCACTTTATACTTAGTGCGTTTACAGTTGCCACTTTCCAAAAAAACAAAGTGGTATTTGATCTTGGTGCTTAAAAATTACAAAACAGACCACAAAATTAAGTACAATTTTTGGTACAAGATGAGATCAATCTAATCATACCACTGAAAATTACATGAAAGATAATGCACTTTCAAAAAAACTGCACCCAAAAATGTTACAATAGGCGCAAGATATGAGCTCTCAAAGTTCCCAAAATGAGGATGAAGCAACAACACCTGTCAGAATATGCAAATTCTAGAAAATGTAGACACCAAAACCAAAAACCAATTGCACCACTATGAAGAGCATGAAATTTTGGCCCAAATCAAAAAAAAAAAACAAAATCTTGAGAAAAGGAGTCAAAATGACTGAGTTATGAGCATTTGAAAATTGATTGCAAAATAAAAAATGCAAATGGGAGGGGGCAGGAAAAATTCTTTAGAATGTTGACGTATTCAAATATCCCAACTTAAATTTGATAGGTAGGTGACTATCATGCACTGTAGTTGACTTAAATTTTATGTCTAAATGGACATCAAAGTTCACGATGCTCCATGTCGAAATATTCTTCAAAATTGTTGAAATCTTCTTAACCTGGCCCCTAGAATATACTCAAAATCTTCAATGGAATCTTTTACGGCCAATATGAAGAAGATAGACGAATTTTATTTTTTGTTTGTTGGTTTATAAAATTTGAATGTTGGTTTTTAGTTTACTAGTTGTGCTAGGTATGAGAGGTCACAGTAGGACAAATGATTTCCTACCACATGGCTATCAGTGAGGGGCCCACACATACTGTAATTTTGTAGAAGTACAATCTGTGGTTCCTTTTCTGCAAAAAATTAAATTTCTAATTTTTGATTTTTTAACAAAAACTTTTGGATGCAAATATATCAACTATAATTCAATTTTTTTTATAAAGAAATGTCATTCAATAAGAAAATATATATATATATTTAAAATCATAGCGATGACACAATTATGATGACCCAAGGGTCATACGACTCCCCAAGAAAAAACATTTCATCTCACCAAACAACTGCTCCAAAATGGATGATTGATAGTCAATCTTAGGGTTTTTGGCCCTTCTGGACGTGATGACAAGGTCAGATTTGACCCAAAATGCTCCAAAAATGCAACTACCTTTTGGATATGACAACCACTCTTCAGCTTCATACCGTCATAAATGTTGCCTCATATGTCCGATTTGGATGAAACAAAAGGAAAAATTGACTATCTCAAACCTTCTGGATGCAATGGTGAGCTTAGATTTTCTCCAAAAATCTCTAATTTGAACATGCAATAAAGAGACACAAAATGGAAACCTCCCTAATCATATGCCCATGGTTGGGCCACTAGTTGTTTGAAATTGTCAACTACCTCAGAGGCAAGAATTTATCACCCCCAAGCACCTTGTGATACTATACGACCAAAAATGGCAACATAATAATCATTTGTTCTATCCTGTACCTCCCCAAACTATCACTAAACTCATCTAGGTAGATATTGCTCAATCATGGTATGCTCCTGCCCCTACATAAATCGATCCTGGTGGGAAAAGAATAATTGTTTTACATCATCGACCCATCTAGGCTGACCAAGGTAAGGACACCATGTAAACACTATCATCTCGTCAATAGTGAGGGATCTCATGCTCACCTATGTGTGTGAAGGACACACCACCCCTATAGTGCCAAACCAATGGATCATCTAGTCTGACAGACACTGGAACAATTTGCAGCCGAAGAACAAAGATGTGCTCCCATGACCACACATGAAGAAGTGCGACACCTGCACCAAGTGCTCGGCCACCCAAGTATGCATACTCATGTAAATCTATGTAAATGGAGGCAAGAAGAATTGGACCCCATGCAAAATGGACTAGTCGGTCATGAACCATCCACTCCCAGTAAAGTCCCCAGCCAAGACTGAAATATCAGCCTCGTCGATCTGGGGCAACAAGACTTGAAATTATAGCTACTATCACTAGATGGAATGGTGATGTGAGCAACCAATGATGCTCCAGCTCTATCTAGCCCTCGTAAAACCTGGCCTCATCTATGGCCAGGACTACATGGTAGGCATCCCATCTGGCATCCAAATCATAAATAACTCAATAACCATGAATCAACAATCTAAGGATGTGCCACACATCCTCCAAGGTAATGGTGGCCTCACCAATAGGAAGATGAAAGGATGATGTCTCACTATGCCATATCTCGGAAAGCACAAACATCATGCCAAGGTGGGTCCGTACAGGTTCTACATAGGCAATATACCATAGCCCCATCTCTCATAGTCGATCCTGCTCCCTGTCAGTCTAATGAGGGCGCAACCCGAGACTTAGAAAATAACCCACAAAAAAGAGAATAATTTTATTGTTCAGAAAATAGAGTTTCTTACATGGAGAGGATCTCAAATCCCTATGTTCTACAACACATGCAAGTTACAGAAAGCTACAGAACCACCCTTTCACAATATGTGAGCTTGTTCCCAAAAAGTTACCCAAAAATTAGAAACCTGCCCATAAATAGAGCTCCCCTATAGTTTGGAGCCAAAACAACATTCAATTTTGAGTTTAGGTGGTTTGGCGATGAAAAATTTACAACTTGAAGTTCAAATTTCAAAAGAACATTTGCAATTGTATATTCTAGAAAGTGTGCCAACTTCCCGGGGCCATAACTTTTGATCTGGGGCTCCGATTTGTGAACCGTTTCAACCGTTGGAAAGGTCT
This sequence comes from Sequoia sempervirens, assembly GCA_007258455.2. Lineage (NCBI taxonomy): Eukaryota > Viridiplantae > Streptophyta > Pinopsida > Cupressales > Cupressaceae > Sequoia > Sequoia sempervirens. Next base: position 277,299,719 of record VDFB02271358.1, read on the forward strand.
TGAAGTCAAGAATGCGCTCAAAATTATTATGCCAATTTTGGAAAGTTTTGGGGCCATTCTAAGAAATCTAAGTGCCTCAAATCTAACTCAGAAGATTTTTAGGTGCAAATCTGGGAAACTAAAACTGCAATATTTTTCCACCCAGGAATAGAAAATAAAAATCATCAATTGAAAATTTCATTATGACGAAAAGGGTATCCAAAAATGTAAAAACATCTAAAAACCGAGAAACTTGAAATTTAACTATTTTTGGGTGATGCAAGATTGCCCTTACACCACTAGATGCTCCTACATCAGACACCCAAGGTAATTTGAGAAGTGACCCTATCACACCTTAGATGGTGGAGGAAAAACCTAAATAGTCAACCTCTACCTTAGGCAACTAGGATGAATCTTCAACAGGCCTTCATTTCCATTTCACCAGATATTCTTCATACTGCCTGTTCCTAGTACTCCTTCCCACACAACTATCTAGGATTTCTTCAATCTCCTCTTTTTTCTAAAGTAGGTGCTGGAATCCCACACTGTTCCATCACTAGTACTTCCTCTGCGCCACCTTTATGATACACTGTCAAATCTAAAATTTTGAACATAGGGGAAATGTTGAATCCATCTGGCAACTCTACCTCATATGCATTCCCTGAATCATGCCTCTTCAAAATTTTACAGTGACCGAACCTCTTCATCTTCAATTTGTTATATGTTCCCACTAGAAACCTTTCTTTCCTCAAGTGGACCATCACTTCATCACCAATCTAAAACTCCTTATACCTCCTGTTATGATCTACCTTAGCCTTATACTACATATTCATCTTGTTAATATGTTCTCTTACCTTCTCATGTATATCCTTGATGTGTTCTGCAAAATCTTCAGCTTCAACACTTATTTTCTTCTCTTGGTCCATCTTCCTCAATTCTAGAGCTGTTTTAGGGCTACCTTCATACACAATCTGGAATGGTGATCTACCAGTGCTTCTGTTGATAGAATTGTTGTAAGAAAATTTTTCCTGGGGTAAAATCAAGTCCCATCCCTTGGGTTTATCTCCTACCAAACATCTGAGTAGGTTACCTAGACTCCTGTTAACAACCTTTGTCTGCCCATCTGTTTGTGGATGGTGTGCAGAACTAAACTTCAACTCTGTCTTCAGCTTCTTCCACAAGGTCCTCCAAAACTACCCCACAAATTTGGTGTCACCATTTGAAACAATACTCTTTGGCAGACCATTTAGCCTCACCACCTCTTTGAAGAACAAGTCAGCAATGTGGACTGCATCATGGGTCTTTTGACATGGAATGAAATGTGTCATCTTTGAAAACCTATCAACCACCACAAAGACTGAATCATTCCCTCGTTGTGTCCTTGGAAAACCAAGAACAAAGTCCATACTTATACCCTCACATGGCCTCTCTGGTATAGGTAAGGGATGATATAAGCCTATATTATGGCTCACTCCTTTAGCCATCTGACATACCCTACAACTTTGTACAAATTTCTTCACATCCTGTGACAACAGAGGCCAATAATAATGCTCACTGATAATGGCAATGGTCTTATCCTGACCAAAATGTCCTGCCATTCCTCCACTATGCTTCTTCTTTATCAGGTTCTCCCTCATGGAACTCCTTGGGATACACAATTGACTTCCCTTAAATAACATGCCATCCTAGATTATAAAATATAGCCACCTTGTCTTGTCCACTGTAACAAGTTCCTTACAAGTTTTCCAAGCCTCTGTGAAATCAAGATCTTTTGCATATAGTGTCTTGAGTTCATTGAACCCAACCACTTCAACCTGCATCTTTTTCATCAATGTATGCCTCCTACTTAAGGCATCTGCAACCCTATTTGACTTCCCACTCCTATGTTTCAAAAAAAAGGTATAACTTTGCAAAAACTCTATGCATTTCATATGCCTCTGATTTAATTTTCCCTGACTATTTAGGTACTGCAATGACTGATGATCAGTATATAGAAAAAATTCCTTTAGCAACAAATAATGTCTCCATTTCTTTAATGCTTGAACTATTGTATAAAATTCCTGATCATATACAGAATACTTTCTCTTGGCATCATTTAACTTTTCACTGAAATAGGCAATGGGCTTACCTTCTTGGCTCAACACTGCTCCAATGGCACAACCACTGGCATCACAATCCACCTAAAACACCTTGTTGAAATTTGTGAGGGATAGAATAGGTTGCTCTGTCACCTTTTGCTTCAATAGTTCAAACTTTTTGCTGCTCCACTACTCCACTTGAATTCTTTTCTATCCCCTCTCATTGTTTCAGTCAGGGGTCCACAAATACTACTGAAGTTTCTAATGAAATTTCTATAAAAACTAGCCAAACCATGGAAAGAGCTCACCTCGGTAGTATTTCTTGGGGTAGGCCATTCCAAAATAGCCTTCACCTTCTCGAGATCCATCTTGAGACCTTCTGCTGAGATAAAAAAAACCCAAGTATACTAACTCCCTCTTCACAAGACTGCACTTCTTTAGATTAATCAACAGTTTCTCTTCTCTTAACTTCTCAAAGGCTCTCCGAATATGCATCAGATGCTCATCCAACATCTTACTAAAAATAAAAATATCATCTAAATACACAATAACAAAACTTCCCAGAAATTCTTTTAGTACCTCATTCATGAGCCTCATGAATGTGCTCGGTCCATTGTTTAGCCCAAAAGGCATGACTAACCACTCGTACAGACCCTCTTTGGTCTTGAAGACAGTCTTCCATTCATCCCCCTCTCGAATCCAGATCTTGTGATATCCACTCTTCAGATCAATCTTTGTGAAGTACTGAGCTCCACTCAAACAATCCATCAGGTCATCCATTCTTGGTAGGGGAAATCTATACTTGATTGTTATCTTGGTTATGGCTCAGAAATCTATACACATCCTCCACTCCCCATCCTTCTTTGGTGCTAGTACTGCAGGTACTGCATATGGACTCAAACTCTCCTATATAAAACCCTTTCTCAACAACTCTTGAACTTTTCTGTTCAACTCATCATTTTCTACTGGAGTCATTCTATGAGCTGCCTTATTTGGCAAACTGGCTCCAGGAATCAAGTCAATTTGATGACTGATCTTCCTTATTGGTGGTAAACCCTTAGGTACATTATAAAAAAAAATATCCTAAAACTCATCCAACATCCCAAAAGCTTCTTCTGGAACCTTCTCACTATCGCTCTTACTCACTCTAGGAATCAATGCATAACACACATGTTCATGCTTTATACCTTCTAAAAAATTTCTTCAATCTACATAACAAATTCTAGCACTACTACATACCTTTTCTTCGGTCTCTTTCAAGGGTTTCAACTTGTGACGAACCCCATCCTTTGTCAAGGAATAAGTGTTTGCATGGACATTATGTATAGCTCGCCTATCGAACTACCACGGCCTCCCCAACAATATGTGATATGCATCCATGGGGATGATATCACAGAGTACCTCATCATGGTAGCTCCCAATCTTGAACTTTACTAAGCACTATTCATTGACCAAAACTTTGTGGTCTTTCTGCAACTAGGCAATCTGATACGGATGTGGGTGCCTTTCCCTCTTCAGCTTCAACTTTGTGACCATCTCTTCTGACACCAGATTATCGGTGCTCCCACTGTCAATAATGACATCACAGCATTTTCCTTCACACTTGCACCTTGTGTGAAATAGATTCTTCCTCTATTCTGGTTCCTTTTACTCAGTCACCAGGGCTCTCCTAATCACTAAGGCTTCTCCAATTTCAGCATCATCTGAATGTTCAGATTGGGCCTCCTCATCTTCATTCGCAACGCTTACATGACCTTCTGGCCTTTTGTCTACCCTTTCTTGTTGTTTTGAACATTCATAGGCTCGATGCCCTTCTTCACCACATTGGAAACACGTTCCTTTGAAACCACCTCTTCCAGATCCTTGTCCATATCTCCCTCATCCTCTACCTCTTTGATCACCACTATTTTGATCATGAGGGTGGTAGAAGTTGTCATTCCTTTGGCTTCGGTTGGTACCCACATCTTCACTTTTCATCATCACTGAAGGTCTTCCACTACCCTTCCACTTTGATCTCCTCGTCTTTTGCTTGCCATCAAATCTTTGTTTAGCTTCTCTTCCACCTTTAGAGCAAACAATACACATCCTTAATAGTGGTCATTCTGACTAGACTTAACTCCTCTTGAATGCTCGGTTGTAACCCATTAAGATATCGGCTACCTTCTCCTTATTGGCCTCTGTGTGGCCCGTTCTAATGACTATCTTATGAAATTCTTCAGTATATTCTTTCACACGTCTACTTCCTTGCTTCAACCCTTGCAATTTCTTCAACAAATCTAACTTGTACTCCATTGGTATGAACTGCTTCTTCAGTTTCTCTACCATGCGATCCCATCTGGTGATATTTCCTTTTTCTCTTTGATTTCTTTCCAACTGGACCTCTTTCCACAAAATACTGGTGTGGCCTTTCAATTTCATTTTTGCAAACTTAACCTGATCTAGGTCCTCTATTTCCTCATACTCAAAATATTCTTCTAGCTCATTGATCCAGTCGATCAACTCTTCTGGGTTCAGACTTCCAGAATAACTGGGGACTTTTGCTCTAGGTCTTTTCCCGATCTTTGAAATGGCCCTTATTAGCCGCATTTGGTCTTGATCAATTACTTCTTCTTCCTCTTCTACATTTGAACCTTCTTCTCTCTCCTTCATCCTCACTTTCCTCCCTTGGGTTTAACCCTCTTCTCAACCGCTCTTGTAACACATCAATCTGTCTCCTCGGAGGGCTGCCAATGCATCTCTTCCACCATCATTTATGCTGCCTCGACCACCTCTGGCACCACACGCCACCAGTGCATCACTCTTAATGGCATATTTCTTGACCTTGACCCATAACCACAATCCTAGTACGAACTGCCTCACGATCGACGATCTATCCACACGCTCAAGAAAACCTTGCTCGGATACCACTTGATGAGGGCACAACCCGAGACTTAGAAAATAACCCACAAACAACAGAATAATTTTATTATTCAGAAAATAGAGTTTCTTACATGCGAAGGATCTCAAATCCCCAAGTTCTACAACACATGCAAGTTACAGAAAGCTACAGAACCACCCTTTCACAATATGCGAGCTTGTCCCCAAAAAGTTACACAAAAATTAGAAACCTGCCCATAAATAGAGCTCCCCTTAAGTTTGGAGCCAAAACAACATTTAATTTTGAGTTTAGGCGGTTTGGCACCAAAAAAATTACAACTTGAAGTTCAAATTTCAAAAGAACATTTGCAATTGTATCTTCTAGAAAGTGTGCCAACTTCCCGAGGCCATAACTTTTGATCCGGGGCCCCGATTCGTGAACCGTTTGAACGTTGGAAAGGCCTCGAAGTCAAGAATGCGCCCAAAATTTCATGCTTATTTTAGAAAGTTTTGGGGCTAATCCGGGAACTCTAGTGCCTCAAATCTAACTCGAAGATTTTTTAGGTGCAAATCTGGGAAACTAAAACTACAATATCTTTCCACCCAGGAATAGAAAATAAAAATCATAAATTGGGAATTTCATTACGACGAAAAGGGTATCCAAAAATGTAAAAACATCTAAAAACTGAGAAACTTGAAATTTAACTATTTTTGGGTGATGCAAGATTGCCCTTACACCACTGGATGCTCCTGCATCAGACACCCAGGGTAAATTGAGAAGTGACCCTATCATAGCTCAGATGGTGGAGGAAAAACTTAAATAGTCAACCTCTACCTTAGGCAACCAGGGTGAATCTTCAATAGGCCTTCCTTTCCATTTCACTAGATATTCTTCATACTGCCTATTCCTAGTTCTCCTTCCCGCATGACTATCTAGGATTTATTCAATCTCCTCCTTTTCTGAAGAAGGTGCTGGAATCTCACACTATTCCATTGTTGGTACTTCCTCTGTGCCACCTTCATGATACTCTATCGAATCTAAAATGTTGAACACAAGGGAAATGTTGAATCCATCCGGCAACTCTACCTCATATGCATTCCCTGAATCATGCCTATTCAAAATTTTACAGGGACTGAACTTCATCTTCAATTTGTTATATGTTCCCACTGGAAACCTTTCTTTCCTCAAGTGGACCATCACTTCATCACCAATCTAAAACTCCTTATACCCCCTCTTCTGATCTACCTTAGCCTTATACTACATATTCATCTTGTTAATATGTTCTCTTACCTTCTCATGTATATCCTTGATGTCTTCTGCAAAATATTTGGCTTCAGCACTTATTTTCTTCTCTTGGTCCATCTTCCTCAATTTTGGAGCTGTTCTGGGGCTACCTCCATACACAATCTAGAATGGTGATCTACCAGTGCTTCTGTTGACAGAATTGTTGTAAGAAAACTCTACCTAGGGTAAGATCAAGTCCCATCCCTTGGGTTTATCTGCTACCAAACATCTCAGTAGGTTACCCAGACTCCTGTTAACAACCTTTGTCTACCCATCTATTTTTGGATGGTGTGCAGAACTGAACTTCAACTCTATCTTTAGCTTCTTCCACAAGGTCCTCCAAAAGTACCCACAAATTTGGTGTCATGATCTAAAACAATACTCTTTGGCAGACCATGTAGCCTCACCACCTCTTTGAAGAATAAGTCAGCAATGTGGATTGCATCATGGGTCTTTTGACATGGAATGAAATGTGTCATATTTGAAAATCTATCAACCACCACAAAGATTGAATCATTCCCTTGTTGTGTCCTTGGCAAACCAAGAACAAAGTCCATACTTATATCCTCCCATGGCCTCTCTGGTACAGGTAAGGGATAATATAAGCCTGTGTTCTGGCTCACTCCTTTAGCCATCTGACATACCCTATAGCTTTGTAAAAACTTCTTCACATCCTATGACAACTGAGGCCAATAATAATGCTCACTGATAATGGCAATGGTCTTATCCCGACCAAAATGTCCTGCCATTCCTCCACTATGCTTCTCCTCAGGTTCTCCCTCATGGAACTCCTTGGGATACACAATTGACTTCCCTTAAATAACATGCCATCCTAGATTATAAAATCTAGCCACCTTGTCCTATCCACTATAACAAGTTCCTTGCAAGCTTTCCAAGCCTCTGCGAAATCAGGATCTTCTGCATACAGTGTCTTGAGTTCTTTGAACCCAACCACTTCAACCTGCATCTTTTTCATCAATGTATGCCTCCTACTTAAGGCATCTACAACCCTATTTGACTTCCCACTCCTATGTTTCAAAATAAAGGTATAACTCTAGAAAAACTCTACCCATTTCATATGCCTCTGATTTAATTTTCCCTGACTATTTAGGTAATGCAATGCCTGATGATCAATATATAGAAAAAATTCCTTCAGCAACAAATAATGTCTCCATTTCTTTAATCTTTGAACTATTGCATAAAATTCCTGATCATATATAGAATACTTTCTCTTGGCATCATTTAAATTTTCACTGAAATAGGCAATGGGCTTACCTTCTTGGCTCAACACTACTCCAATGGCACAACCACTGGCATCACAATCCACATGAAACATCTTGTACAAATCTAGGAGGGCTAAAACAGGTTGCTCTGTCACTTTTTGCTTCAACAGTTCAAAACTTTTTGCTGCTCCACTGTTCCACTTGAATTCTTTTCTATCCCCTCTCATTGTTTCAGTCAGGGGTCCACAAATACTACTGAAGCTTCTAATGAACTTTCTATAAAAACTAGCCAAACCATGGAAAGATCTCACCTCGGTAGTAGTTCTTGGGGTAGGTCATTCTAGAATAGCCTTCACCTTCTCTGGGTCCATCTTGAGACCTTCTGTTAAGACAACAAACCTCAAGTATACTAACTCCCTCTTCACAAAACTGCATTTCATTAGATTAATCAACAGTTTCTCTTCTCTTAACTTCTCAAAGGCTCTCTGAATATGCATCAGATGCTCATCCGAGGTCTTACTAAAAATAAAAATATCATCTAAATACACAATAACAAAACTTTCCAGAAATTCTTTTAGTACCTCATTCATGAGCCACATGAATGTGCTCGGTGAATTGGTTAGCCCAAAAGGCATGACTAACCACTCATACAAGCCATCTTTGGTCTTGAAGGTAGTCTTCCATTCATCCCCCTCTCGAATCTAGATCTGGTGATATCCACTCTTCATATAAATCTTTTTGAAGTACTGAGCTCCACTAAAACAATCCATTAGGTCATCCATTCTTGGTAGGGGAAATCTGTACTTGATCGTTATCTTGTTTATGGCTCAGGAATCTGTACACATCCTCCACTCCCCATACTTCTTTGGTGCTAGTACTGTAGGTACTGCACATGGACTCAAACTGTCCTGTATCAAACTATTTCTCAACAACTCTTGAACTTTTCTATTCAACTCATCATTTTCTGTTGGAGTCATTCGATGAGCTGCCTTATTTAACAAACTAGCTCCAGGAATCAAGTCAATCTGATGACTGATCTTCCTTATTGGTGGTAAACCCTCAGGTACATTATCAGAAACAATATCCTAAAACTCATCCAACATCCCAAAAACTTCTTCTAGAACCTTCTCACTATCCTCCTTACTCACTCTAGGAATCAATGCATAACACACACGCTCGTGCTTTATACCTTCTAAAAAATTTCTTCAATCTACATAACAAATTCTAGCACTACTGCATACCTTTTCTTCAGTCTCTTTCAAGGGTTTCAACTTGTGATGAACCCCATCCTTTGTCAAGGAATAAGTGTTTGCATGACCATCATGTATAGCTTTCCTATCCAATTGCCATGACCTCCCCAACAATATGTGACATGCATCCATGGGGATGATATCACAGAGTACCTCATCATGGTAGCTTCCAATCTTGAACTTTACTAGGCACTGTTCATTGACCAAAACTTTGTGGTCTTTCTACAACTAGGCAATCTGATACAAATATGGGTTCCTTTCCCTCTTCAGCTTCAACTTTGTGACTATCTCTTCTGACACCAGATTATCGGTGCTCCCACCATCAATAATGACATCACAACATTTTCCTTCACACTTGCACCTTGTTCCTTTTCCTCAGTCACCAGGGCTCTCCTAATCACTAGGGCTTCTCCCCTTTTAGCATCATCTAAACATTTAGATTGGGCCTTCTCATCTGCATGGACAAACCTTCCATGACCTTTTGGCCTTTTTTCTGCCATTCCTTGGTGTTTTGGACATTCATAGGCTTGATGCCCTTCTTCACCACACTGGAAACACGTTCCTTTGAAACCACCTTTTCTAGATCCTTGTCCATATCTCCCTCATCCTCTACCTCTTTGATCACCACTTTTTTGATCATGAGGGTGGTAGAAGTTGTCATTCCTTTGGCTTTGGCTGGTACCCACATCTTCACTTTTCTTTTCATCATCATTTTGGCTTCCTAAAGGTCTTCTATTGCCCCTTCCACTTTGATCTCCTCATCCTTTTTGCTTGCCATCAAATCTTTTGTTCAGCTTCTCTTCCAGCTTCAGAGCAAACTGATACACATCCTCAATAGTGGTCATTCTGACTATACTTAACTCCTCCTAAATGCTCGGTTGTAACCCATTAAGATATCAGGCTACCTTCTCCTTATTGGCCTCTGTGTGGCCCGTTCTGATGATTATCTTGTGAAATTCTTCAGTATATTCTTTTACAGATTTGCTTCCTTGCTTAAACCCTTACAATTTCTTCAACAAATCTAACTCGTACTCCACTAGTATGAACTGCTTCTTCAGTTTCTCTACCATGCAATCCCATCTAGTGATATTTCCTTTTCCTCTTCGATTTCTTTCCAATTGGACTTCTTTCCACAAAATACTGGCATGGCCTTTCAGTTTTATTTTTTCAAACTTAACCTGATCTGGGTCCTCTATTTCCTCATACTCAAAATATTCTTCTAGCTCGTTGATCCAGTCGATCAACTCTTCTGGGTTCAGATTTCTAGAATAACTAGGGACTTCTGCTCTAGGTCCTTTCCTAATCTTTGAAATGGCCCTTATTAGCCACATTTGGTCTTGATCAATTGCTTCTTCTTCCTCTTCTACATTTGAACCTTCTTCCTCTCCTTCATCCTCAATTTCCTCCCTCGGGTTTAACCCTCTTCTCAACTGCTCCCGTAACGCATCAATCTGTCTGTGGAGGGCTGCCAGTGCATCTCTTCCACCAGCATTTCTACCACCTCGACCACCTCTGGAACCACCATTCCTACCAATCATCACTCTTGTAGGAATCTTTCTTGACCTCGACCCACAACCATGGTCCTGGTACGAATTGCCTCACTATCGGCGATCTATCCACACGCTCAAGAAAACCTTGCTCTGATACCACTTGATGAGGGCACAACCCGAGACTTAGAAAATAACCCACAAACAATAAAATAATTTTATTATTTCAGAAAATGGAGTTTTTTAAATGCAGAGGATCTCAAATCCCCAAGTTCTACAACACATGCAAGTTACAGAAAGCTATAGAACCACCCTTTTGCAATATGCGAGCTTGTCCCCAAAAAGTTACCCAAAAATTAGAAACCCGCCCATAAATAGAGCTCCCCTTTAGTTTGGAGCCAAAAAAACATTCAATTTTGAGTTTAGGTGGTTTGGCACTGAAAAAATTACAACTTGAAGTTCAAATTTCAAAAGAACATTTGCAATTGTATCTTCTAGAAAGCGCACCAACTTCCTACGGCCATAACTTTTGATCCGGGGCTCTGATTCGCAAACCGTTTGAACCATTGGAAAAGCCTCAAAGTCAAGAACGCACTAAAAATTTCAATGCTAATTTTGGCAAGTTTTGGGCCGATCTGGGAACTCTAAGTGCCTCAAATCTAACTCAGAAGATTTTTAGGTGCAAATCTGGGAAACTAAAACTGCAATATCTTTCCACCCAAGAATAGAAAATAAAAACCATAAATTTGAAATTTCATTATGATGAAAAGGGTATTCAAAAATGTAAAAAACATCTAAAAACTGAGAAACTTGAAATTTAACTATTTTTGGGTGATGCAAGATTTCCCTTACACCACTGGATGCTCCTGCATCACAGTCAGATCTTACAAATAACCAAATATCTCCCTCAATTTTTTCTCATGAAAATAGAGCTCCCTCGCCCCCTCCTGCATCAAGAAAGATCATCATGTTAAAATCATCAAAAAATTTATCCCGAGCATTCAAAAAACTAGTCTAGCATTGCAAACTGTGAAGGCATCGCAGTTTAAAATTTACAAATAGTGACACGGGGGTCTCAAAATCCCAAACTGCACTATAGAGGTGCACTTTTCATAAACACACTGAACCCTAATTCTAAATTTCACCACGGCATCATAGTTTGAGGAATCTTCTCAAACTCCAAACTCCACCGTGTTGGTCCATCTTGTGATGGGTGCTCAGTTTGGAGGACCGAGTGGTCCAATTTGAAACTTGAGCAGTGCTATATAGCACTGCTGCAATTAACCTAGTTCTAAAAGAAATAAATAAGCATGTAAAATAAAAAATAAAGCTCAAGTAAGGATCACATATTGGTGCCCCAATGTGAGGAGGTCGCTGGTATGTCTATACTCGGTCAGAGATATGTAATGGGAGTTTTCGTTGTGCCATCTCATCAGGGCATCAAGGCTCGAATCACAAAATCTCTTAAGGTTCAATGTGTTCAAATGAACTAGAAGTGGCCCCTCGAGGCCTATTTAAGCCTGAAAATTAGGTTTTTTTTACCCCGTTTGGCCATCTTGCTAGGGTTTTGGACCCCCAATCCCATTTTTGTCTTTCTAAAGCTTATTTCACACCATTTTTTGGTCCTTTACCTTCTTTTTGACCTCCCAGAGTCTTTTTGGACCTATCAGGTACATTTTCCTCTTTTTCGCAAAATCACCCAAAAAATTGGAATTTTCGTCTGATCTCTTGAGGGGGCAGTATGCTATCATAATTTCCTTCATTGGGGCAATAGTGAGGCAATTTAAAAAAAAAAAAAATTTGGAATTCATTGAGACCATTTATTCTTTGAACCAACGCAACGAGTCCACTACTTCAAAGAGGGGAAAAATGTAGACACGTAAAATATACTAATTGACATTGCACATTTGATCCCAACCATTAACATCACTTCATCATAAATAATCCCTCAGTCTAACCATTTAATCAAATACCTTTATTTGATTAAATTCATCAATGTTCCTCTCTTAATTGAATAAATTGTTTATCTAATTAATTCATCCTTTCTTGTTAATTAAATCAATCAATCTAATCTAATTATCCCTATTTAATTAAATAATCAATTTTATTTGATTAAATTCTTGAAATCTACCTCATTAAATTAAATAAATTAAAACCTTATCTAACTTCATCTCCTTGGTTAAATAAAACAAAAATCTTTATTTAACCTTGAAATCATATTCTTCTCATATTTTGATTTAAATCAATCCATAAATCTAAATCAATATGTCACATCATTCTAATCTCTCATTAAATTAATTAAACTTGATTACTTTAATCTCCTCTCATGTCCCATCCTCTAGCTTTTGCAACTTGCACAAGAAAATAGATTTAGCTCATTTATTAAAACTCTATTCTCTCCCAAAAGGCATAATAAAGGGATATTCCTCAAATTTGAATTCAAAATCCAAGTGGACTTTGTCCTTCCAACAAGGCATTTACTCCACCTAGAAATTCATTTTTCTTTGAGCCAAGTGGCATTCAATGCACCTTCTTTCCCTCTTACATGTCATTTCAACAATTTCAAATTTCAAATATATGCATTTATTGACATATTCTCCAAAATTTGCACATCCTGCATCCATTCACATGTTGACAACTAGCATCTTGCCATTTGTTGATTCTTAGTCCCATGTTTCTTTATTTTTGACATCTCCTCAACTTGACATTCTATAAATACGAGGCTCCATTCTTCATTTGATCATCCACAACTTGAGTCAACTTACTATATTCAAATTCATAGCAATCTTCATCCATCTTATTGAGTTTTATAGCTAGGTTATGTAGATTTTGTTTTGGAACACTAATCAATCTTCAACAAAGTGGATCACAATCTCCATCAAATCATCAAATCTAGCATTGGAGTTTGGAAAGGGCCAATTTTCACATCAAATTGGCACCAACTCCATCAAGAGATCAATATTTTTCTTTTATTTAGGATAGGATTTGATATTCTAGCTTTAAGTTTGTTGTGTTCTTCATGTTATTCCTTTTCTCTCACATTCAAATGGATTTCTTACAGGTATAGAATCTAGGTTCACATTTTGGTGCTAGAAGGAGGGCAAACTAGGAGATCAAATCAAGTTTTTTGAAAAAAAATTGTGCTTTTTGTGTGTTTACAGAAAACTCCACCAATGGAAGCTCAATGTCACTATTTAGCACCACTGAGAATTTAGCATTGCCATATAGCACCACTAAAAAGTTCAAACTATGATGCTTCAAACTTCTAACCCAAATTCAAAATTTTAAATAGAATCGTTGATGCTTTCTTGCTCATTGGAATCTTTTCAGAATCCAAACTGCACTGCTGATCAAAATAGTGTCGCCTTCATGCTCACTGGTCTAGTTGCAGAGCAATGTTGACTGGTAAGAGACCCTATACAACACCACTGGTGAATTCAAACTATGCCGCCTTCGTGGATTGCACCACTGGGTGGAAGTGAAAAGTGAAAATTTATTTCTAACATGTGTTTTTTTATCAAATTCTGGTTATTTGGCATGTTTTCTACTTTCTTGACCTCTATTTTTGCAAAATTTGATTGATTTTCTTGTAGATGGTATTGGTCAAAGGTGAATAAGAAAATAACCATGATGACTTCATCTCGTGATACCAAGTGTTTTTAAAGACTATAGTGTTTTTTCAACACTTTTAGAGGATTCACTATTCCTCTTAAATAAAAATTTGCAATCTTTCACACTTAGGACTTGCTAGTTTCATTTTGGGCCATAAAAAGAACATTTTTAATTCTTGCTAAAAAAGGAGGTTAAAATGAACTTTAGGACACAAACTCACTAGATTTTGTTTGGGGCTAATAATTGAACAAGGAAAATTCTCACACTTCATTTGGTGCTATAAAAATAAATCATTATTTCTTTTGTTGGATTAAAAAGAACATGTGCAATTTTTCTTTGTGATTACTTAAAATAATTCCATCAAAAAGATGTATGTACTTCTCTCGCACCTCATGATGATCTTGAGAATCAAAAGAATTTTTGATGTTCTTAAGGTGGGATAAAGTGATCACCTCCACATTTCATTTTGGGGATTAAAATTGAATAAAACATTGTGTGAGTGTGAGTAAATCTATTGCATGTGTTCTCCCTTTGTTTCTAAATGAAGGTTGATCGAACTATGAATATGTTTGCTCACTTTTGTTTATCTTAGAGGGCCTACCTTGGGGAAAAAGTACTCACCCAAGGGAATGACTCAACTAGTAACACTCTAAAACCAAGAGTATTTCTAGCCAGGATATAAATGTGGATATTGGAATAAATGCCAGTATCACGTGGTTAGCTCTGATGAGAAGGGCAGCAATGGTCTCTCACCACATTGGGTCAACTCCTACAAACATAAATTCTGAATTAAAACCCTTGTTGTAGAAAGCGAAAAATCCCTATATATTTGTTGGTGCAAGAATGGTCATTCTAAAGCTGACCCAAACTTTTACGGTCTTTAGTAGAAATGGAAAGCATGCCATGGGAGTTTCATGGGTGTTGATGCTTGGCTGCCCCATATAAGTGAGTTTCATCAAGGGGAGCCAGTGGGGTCTAGCATCTAACCATTCGCTAAAGATAAGAATAGCTAGACTTGTCCAAGTGGGGACTCAACAAATATAGTCTTTCATATCCATAAGGTTGTGCTTGTTCTTGGTTACAAAAAAAAATTCTTGTTCGAAAACATTTGGAAAACAAACATTTAACATCATAATCAAAATTTCAAACCCTTTAGGAGGTAAATCCAATTGACAAAATTCATGTACTATTGCTTTCCCTTTGTATTGTATCCTTAGAGGTTTCTAAACACTTGGATTTTCATCTCAATTTTCCTACTAAAGTTAAACAATAGGTAACCCTTTCCTTGATTTCATCAAAATTCCACATAACATACTTTGGGTGGATTTGAAGAAATTAAGACATTGGACATCTAGTTTGGAAAACTAATAAAAAAAGTGTTTGTGGTAAAAAAAAATTACTAAGCAAAGATAAGCAAAATTTTCTCTCATACATGTGTTAGTTCCTCATGATTTCCAAGAAAGTCAAAATACCAAAACAAAAGTCTTTGAGAAAAAGTTCAAAATTTAGGAGTCACACTTGAAAGGTCATCAAGAAATACATTAGGAAGTGCAATCAAAGGCAACATATCAAAATAAGCAAAAAATTTACAAGGTTCTATAGACTCATTCATTTGAAAAATCTAGAAATGTATGCTCAGTTTGAGCCACTTCTTACTTATAAAGGTCCGTAGAAGTATTGTATGTTATTCAATACCGAGTTCTAGTAAACAAGTGTCTTTTTAGGTACATTCTAGGATCAAAATCAAATCTTTGCCATCCATCCTTGAACATCAAACCAAAAAATCACCTCACCATCATCTTTTGAAAAAACTTGAAATTATCCTCCATGCTAGGCTTTTTTGGGCAAAAAATCAAAAACATCAAGCAAAATCCTTGAAATCTCTTAATCAAAACATCAAATCATCTTTGGATAGGTTTGTGTAGATGCATCCTTTTGCATATTCCTAGTCAAAATTATCAAACCATCTTGTTTAGCTAGGCATATGTAGATGCATCCTTCTTCATATGCTTGATTAAATTATCATTTTGTTTGAATAGGTGTAGGTAGATGCATCCTTCTCCCTACGCATATTCAAATTATCATCCTTTGAGAAAGTCTATCCCTTAGATAATCATCCACCATCTTAGGGTCTATTTGTTCATAAATCCAAAAACAAATCCAAAATCCAAAACAAATCCAATAACAAATCCAAAAATTCCTAAGAATTCTAGCATCCCCTTAAGATTTCTGAAAAGTTCAAACATCCACATCAACCATATTTTACATCATCCCCACCATATCACCTTTGATCCTTGGAAACATCCTAAATTTTCTCTTTTTTGTGCCTAAGATTAGATCAATCCAAAAGAATTAGAGATTCATCTCCCGTATTCTTCAAAATTGATCCCTATTTTATGGTGCAAACTAGATCTCAACACAAGAGGAACATGCAAGCCAACAAAGAAACATCCACTACAAGTGACCTAAGTCAAATTTTTTTTGAAACAAATCCCATTGAATCAAGTGATCCTCTGATCAAATTTCCTACATCATCACAAAACCCTCAAGAGGAGGTAGAGGATCATACCAATAATCTCTTTGGAATGTCACACGAGGAAGTCACCAAAATGATTCAAAATCTGAAAAATCATAAGATTATCAATATCATGATGAGACTCGTTCCTTCACTATACATGGTTGAATTAGCAAAGCAATGGGCTAAACTACCTTCTGATTTTGATGTAAGCTCTATAGTGGAACCATCCTTGGAGGTCATGCCCCCAATTTCATCTACACTCCCCATCTCATCTACACCCCTATCCCAAAGTATCACTCAAAACATCCCACAAATCACAACATCCATTGGTCGAACTCAACCTAGTGTTAACAAGGGAAGTACATTTCTCAATTCAATACAAACACAATCCCTTCTCAATAATCAAGACTTGGATGCAAACATTATTTTGGGGAAAAATGTACCCCAAAATCCATTACATAAATATGCCCCTCTCACTTTCCATGATCTGAATGATCCATCATCATCATCCTTATGTACAACACCCCAAACCTCTCTCCCCATAACCTCGCAAGGAGAGGGTGACATATTTGGACCAGGGGGAATTTTTGACACCACACCATCTCCTCAAAAGATTGCATCTATCACATTTTCACAACTTCCACCATTTCCATCATCATCCACACCACTTCTTGTCTTAGGGCTTCCCCCTTTACCAAATATCAATCAAAATCAAACCAACATCTTGAACATCAATCAAAGCATCATACTAAAATCTCAAAACTTGTCATCAACATCACAACAATAGATTACAATTACACAAGCAATCACCACATCATCAAACACCCCCCTAACATCTCAAAACATGATCTCTCAAGGACCAACCACATCGATCACCCCATCCACCACTAAAACTCCAATATCTAATACGAAAACACCTCTCACCACCACAAAACTATTATGAATCCACCACCACCTCCACCACCACCAAGCTCCAACATATCAAGCTAATATAGTATGGCATTGTAAGCTGCTCAAAAAAATTCCTATCAAAAGGAATTTTTGCAAGTACAAAAACAACAAGCCACACAACTAGCTACTCAAAAAGCCACATAGCTAGCTACTCAACAAGCTACACAATTAGCTGCCCAACAAGCTACTCAAGTCATCCAAGTTGCTCAAGTTTCCCAAGCTACATTACAAGCACAATAGGCTGCCCAAGCCCAAATATTATTGAAAAAACAAGAACAACAAAAAAAAGCTCAAGCTCAAGCTCAAGCTCAAGCTCAGGCTCAAGCTCAAGTACACGCTCAAGATCAAGCCCAATGTCAAGCACAACAAGCGCAAGCACAAGCACAGTATCTTGCACAACAACATGTAGTGCAACAACAAGCATATCAACAAATGGTAAAGTAATATCAAGAACAACAAGAAATATCCAAATTAGGAGCTCAACAACAAGTGTTGTTAGCACAACAACAATAGGCTCAGCAATAGGAAATCCTAACATAGCAACAACAAGAAAAATGTCAAGTATTGTTGATACAACAAGTGCAAGCATACATGGCTCAGTAGAATGTGCAAATACCACCAATCAACACATCAACCAATCCACCCATCACACCCATAAGCGAGCCACCTTAGAACACTTTCATCCCACCTCCTAATCCACAAAAGGATGTCGTAGCACAAATAAAATTACTCTCACAACAACTATTCAATATTCAATTAGGGTGAACCACAAAAACATCCAGCAACTTGTGTCCTTATCTATTTGACAAGAGCCTTGTGATGAAACCATTCCCAAAGGGATTTGAGATCCCCAAGTTTTACAAGTACCGTGGGATGGGAAACCCTGAAGATCACATTAGGGAATTCCAAGTTCATTGCATGGAAGTCGCATATGACGATACCTATCTAATACGACTATTTCCTAGGAGTTTGGTTGGCCATGCGATGGAATGGTTCTCTTGCCTACCTATAGGCATCTAGACATTCCAAGAAATCATAGACGTAGTCATCAAAAACTATGCATGCATTATCGCCATGGATGTCAGTCTTGAGGAAGTATCAGCTTTGAAACAAGGTAAGAATGAATCATTTGCTTCATTCCTACAACAATGGTGATCCAAGGCCAATCAGATAAAATGGGTCATGCCTAAGGAACAATAAGTGTGCACTATCATATCCAACTTGGATGGCCTCTTGGCATTTCATCTCAAGGTCCAAGGTATCACCACATACAATCAGTTGATTTCTAAGGTGCTCAGCATCGAACGAGCCCTTATGACACAACCTAGAGGATCAACTTCATATCCTGAACAAAAAAATAATCACCCACCCACCAATTACAATGACAAACCTCACACATGGGCAAGAAACAAAAATATATACCAACGATGGTGTCTTTGATGCTAAAGTTCTCATGAGTGCTCGTAGGAAAAACACACCTACACCACAACAAAAAAATCCAAAACCATCATTAAAATAACCATCTAGCGAACACAACAACATAGAAACCAAACAATCAAATGATCAATAACATCAATGATCAAAGGGGACAGCCCCAACAAAACAAGAACTTCAGTAAGTAGAAGTACACCTCCCTTGGGGAACCACTTGAAGTCATCATGAAGAAACTAATAAACAAAAAACCTCATCAAGATTCCCACCTATGAGAACTACCAAGAACTAGATGTAAAACCTCCTTGGTAGAACAAAAATCAGCTCTATGACTTCCACAAAATCAAAGGACACACCAGTAATAGTTTCATGAGGTTAAAGAACATAGTCCAAGAACTTATTGATCAAAGAATCATAAATGTGGAACAATCAATAGGGAATAAGAATCTCAAAATGTACACAAATTTGATGCCTCACCATAAGGGGAAAAATAACACTGATAAGGGGAAAGGCACCTTCAAGAACATGAATCATGTTTATAACCATGTTGTTGCATCCCTGGATGACTACTGCACTACCATCACTATCAAAGGAGCTCATGCCGATTGTGGAGTCACCACAAGAGGTGGAAAAGTTACCATCATAGGGTCATCTCAGCCAAACAAAGCACCCAACCCCAAATTTTTTTCCAATGGTTACAATTTCCTTGATTAGCTAAAAAAAACCCTAGCACAAATTTCCATCATTGAGTTACTAAAAATCTCATCCGCCCATAAGAAAATCCTTGAGGAAGCATTGGCTTCATCCACTATCCCCGCAGATCTTTATGCAGAACAATTTTAAGCTATGGTTGGAAACATCATCACTCCAAACCTCCTTACATTCTCTAACCAATATTTTCCTGCTCAAACATCTCATAACCATGCACTCCATTTAGAGGTCCTAGTGCAAAAAAATAAAGTCAAGCAAGTATCAGTGGATGGAGGTGTAGGCTTGAATATTTTTTCCCTCAAGCTCATTAAGAACCTAAAAATCTTGAAGGAATCCATCAACAAAGGTAAATGTATTACAATTAGAGCATATGATGATCAGGAAAGAGTGTCCCAAGGCACAATTCAAATCCCTATTCAAGTAGGGCCAGCTATCATGGAAACTACCTGTCAGGTCCTAGATCTTGACTTGCCTTATAACATTCTTCTAGGACGTCCATGGATCCATGCAATGCAAGTAGTAGCATCAACCTTCCATCAATGTGTCAAATTCACATATAAACGACAAGACATCACCATCCATGGGGATCCTAAACCATTCTCCTACTGCAAAAGCCTTGAGGTAAAATACTACAAAATACCTCAAGTACCTAAAAATGATGGAGGCCCATCAACACCATACATTGATCCAACTACTCTCACCTCCACTTCTACGACAGAGACACCCATCATTCCCTCCATCCCCACCATCTCTAATATCAAATTCATCATTTAGGATAATATATGCATAAATTATATGCTTCCCAAAAATGCCTTTGTGGTAGGAGAGTTACCAAAATCTCCTAGATCATGAGGAAGTCCACAATTAAATCAAGCCTCCACTTCCCAAACATCCCCTGAATATCCCAACTTCATAATTTGGGGAGATCTCAGTCGAGAATTCATAGAAGAGGACCCATCTCATCTCCTATACCAAGATAATAGACTAGCAGCTAATCTACCAATGGATGGCAGAAGTAAAGGTTTACAAATGATGCTCACAATGGGCTATGACAGAAATTGGAAACTAGGGGAAAATGATAATGGGATTATAATACCCCTCATTTCTGAGATGTGAATGAGAAATATTGGCCTCGTATGTACCCCTCTGAGTATAACCATACATGGATGAGGTCCCCTAGTTAAAGCATCCAAGACTCGCTATGAACCAACACTAGTTGAGCTTCACTTACTCGTATCCACTGGCCGCGTCTTAGATAATTTCACTTTTGATATAACTAATTTTTGTAGTAGCAACGATGATGAGGATCCCATAACCAACTTACCTAGGCTCTTGAGGATACCACCCTTCTCATGATCAGCACACTATCTTATGAGTTTGAAAACCAAAACCATGAAACTTGTCTAGTTTACCCACAACTCATCGATTATGACCAATGAGGAGCACCAATTCTTGACACATTCAAAAATGATGAGGCACTCTCAGAAATCATGGGATTACGAGATAATATTCTATATTGGGATCACAAAGCAAGATTCATCATTGAGCTAGATACACAGGCCTATTATTGGGAAATGATTGAATCCCTCAGTTGCAAAAGTGAGAAATTAAGAATAATATCTAAGTCCTTGAGTGAAAACTACACTGCGGCACTCTCCGACATGGAAAAAGTAAAAAGAAAGGATGCATCCAATGGTGAAAACTTCTTCGAGGAACGTAAGATGGGGGATTCAATATTCCTTTCAGAGCTCCTCATCAAGAAAAATTCATAGTCCTAGTAGAAAAATGCAATCCAGTTAATCTAGGAACAAAGGAGACCCTGCACATCACATTCTATGTAGAGTCATTATTATTAGAAGAACAAGAGCTCCTAGCAGCCTTCTTAAGAGAAAGACAAGATAATTTTGCATGGAGCTATGTAGAGATTCCTAGGCTTGATCCAGAAATCATAGTTCATCACCTAGCAGTATATTCTAAAGCAAAGTCTGTCCAAAAAAAAGCTCAAGAAAATGCATCCTCAAATTGCCCTACTAGTCAAAATGGAACTAAAGAAACTATTGAACATAGGATTCATTTGACCAATTGACTACCCTCAATGGGTATCAAATCTGGTTCCTATTTCAAAACCAGATGGGGGCATCAAAATTTGCATAGATTTTAGGGACTTAACAAAGCATGTCCAAAAGATGATTTTCCATTTCCCAACATCGACATGATTGTAGACATGATGGCAAGACATGAAATGCTTTCCTTGATGGACAGTTTCTTGGGATACACCCAGATAATGATTGCTAAAGAAAACTAACATAAAATAGCGTTCACTTGTCCACAGGCGACTTACTACTAGAATATGATGCCATTCGTCTTGAAGAATGCAAGAGCAACATACCAAAGAGCCATGACATTAATCTTCCATGACATGATTCATAAAACTATCAAAGACTATGTCGATGACATACTAGCTAAATCCAAAAAGAGGAAGCATCACATAGAAACCTTAAGTGCCACTTTTGATAGCTTGGAGGAATACAAGGTCCAATTAAATCCAAAGAAGTACGTCTTTAGCATACAATCAAGAAAATTTATAGGATACATAGTGTCAATGAGAGGTATTGAGGTTGATCTACAAAAAGTAAAAGTAATTCTTGAGATGGAGGCACCCAAAACACCGAAACAATTGAGAGCTCTCCAAGGTAGGCTTTAGTCCATCTGAAGGTTCATAGCACAGTTGGCAGATAAATAGAATCCATACTCTCACCTACTTCACAAGGGAGTAGTGTACAAGTGCGATAACAAGTGTGAAGAATCCTTCAATAAGATCAAATAATATATGCTTACACCACCATTCCTCATGCCACTAATCCCAAGAAAGCCATTAATTCTCTATGTTAGCAACAACAATAGCCTTTGGAGCTCTCCTAGCTCAACATGATGAAAATGGGATAGAAAGGGTCATCTATTATATCAGTAGCACAATGGTTGGACATGAGTTAAATTACTCATTTATTTAGAAAGCATGTCTAGTAGTAGTGTTTGCTTCACAAAAATTTAGACATTACATGTTGGCACACAAAATAAAACTCATCACCAAAATTGACCCTTTCAATTACTTACTATCAAAAGAAATGCTCACTGGAAGGATGGCTAAATGGCTCATGATATTATTAGAGTATGACATTGAATATGTGGAACAGAAAGCAATTAAAGGCCAAGTCATCATAGATCATCTTGCAAAAGCACCAATCTATTCAGAGAATCCTCTCATCTCAGAGTTTCCAGATGAATCCATCTTCAATCTCAACATAGCTGACCATTGGAAACTTTACTTTGATGGCTCATACATGCAACATGGATTAGGGGTCGGTATCTTCTTTATCACTCCACAAGGGGACTACATACCTAGATCATATAAATTGGCATTCCCTTGCACCAACAACATTGCAGAATACGAGGATTTAACCATAGGTCTTAGAATAGCAGTGAAATGGCACATCATGGCTCTCAAAGTATACAGAGACTCCCAATTGATAGTAAATCAAGTGAATGGTCAATACTAGACTAAGGATGATAAGCTCACCCAATACAAGAAACTAGTGGAGACTCTCAAGGAATCCATTATCGATATCACATTTGAGCAGATTCCCATAGCAAACAACAGAGCTACAAATGCCATGGAAATGATTGGATCCCTGTTGGACGTCCCTCGCAATGTCCTAAAACATGAATTCTTGGTAGAGCAGATTCTCATGCCCACATTCAAGGTACCAAACTCAGAATTTGTGTGCAAAATTGTTGGTCTTGGAGATCCCTGGTATCATGACATTTATACCTACCTACGAATAGGTGTCTTACCTGATGACTTATCCTCAAGCTTAAAAAGAACTTTTATTAAAAATTCCTCTAGGTTTGTCATCCTATGAAATACCTTATACTGTAGAAGCATAGAGGGAACCTTATTGCACTGCCTTAATACTAACAAAGCCTTGACCGCTTTAACTGAGGTGCACAACAGGACTTGTGGTTCACACTCGAGTGGAGTGAACTTGGCCAAGAAACTATTGAGGATGGGGTATTATTGGCCCACTATGGAGAAAGAGGCACACAACTACGTCAGAAGGTTTCTACAATGTCAATAGCATGGCGACCTCATCCATGCTCCAGCTCAATAGCTCCATCCCATCATTACACCATGGCCCTTCTCACAATGGGGGCTCAATCTCATTGGAAAAATCACTCCCACTTCATCTAATGGCCACAAGTTCATCATAACCACCACTGAGTACTTTACCAAGTGGGTGGAAGCCATACCCATGACATATATAACTAGGAAGCATATATCAAAGTTTATCTTGAACTATCTCATTTGTCGCTATGGTGTTCCCCAAGCTATTATCTCAAATAATGGAACACCATTCAAGAATTAGGATGTCTGTGACTTGTGTGAAAACTTCAAAATCCAACATTGCATCTCCACCCCATACTAACCCCAAGGCAATGGCCAATCAGAAGGCACAAATAAAACCATTTTAAAGATCCTCAAGAAAGTAGTCAATGTGCAGGTTGTGTCTGGCATCTATAGCTCAATCCTACCCTCTAGACCTACCAAACCAGCATCTGCACACCCACTGGCACCACCCCCTTCTCCCTAGTCTACGAAGTAGAAGCAGTAATCCCCATTGAGATCGAGCTCCCATCACTAAGAATATCATTGCAAAACCTCATCACGAATGAAGAATACTGAGTATCAAGACTGGATGAGTAGTGTATAGATGCTTTAAATCATTTTCAATTCTATCATAATAGACTCAAGAGAAGCTATAACAAGAAAATTAGAAACATGACTTTTCAAGTTGGAGAACTAGTACTAAAGGAAAATCAAAAGAAAGTCCCAAATCCAAATAGTAAAGAAAAATTTCAACCCAATTGGTTGGGACCATTTCTTTTCATAGCAAGCTATAAGTCAAGGGCATATCAGTTATCAAAACCAGAAGGGGAACCTCTGAAAGAGCCCATTAACAACTCTCATCTCAAAAAAGTTTTATGCCTAATCTTTCAAGGTATAGAACCCAAAAAATAAAAAATAAAAAAATTAGAAAATGTCGTAAAAAATAGTTAACTTGGTGAAAACCTAGAAAATAGGCATCTTGGTGACAACAAAAAAATCAAAAAGAAAAAAATCCAAAAAAAATTAGAAAAAGTATTAAAAGCAGCAAAGAAAAAAATCTTCCTCTATTGAAAACCACTTTGGTGGCACTTTGGGCAAGTACCTTGGTGAAAACATGGAAAAATGCGCCTTGTGTAAATAAGCACTTTCCATCCACCAAAATATTTATGGCTTGTTCTGCATCATCCATCAATTACGCATCCATCGCATTCCATATCTCCATCCATCATCCACCTACATCCGCACCATAGCTTGGTCATGTATTTGTATCATGATCCCTCTTAGTACTACTTGGCCCATTCTCAAGGTTAATTTGTCTTGCCTTTATTAGAGTAGTCTATTGCAACACGTTGGGGCCATATTCTCATCAGATTGGATTTGTGTATATTCTTAAAGTCCTAAAATCAGAAAATCCAAAAACATCAAAATCCAAAAACATTCAAAACATATAAAAATCCCAAAACAAGTCAAATTTTCAAAAAATTCAAAAACAAAGTCGTCTTGTCAAACTACGGGTCTTTGAGCCTTGAACATAGGAAAGGTTGGTCTTTGATCATCCCCTGAGACACTTAGGTCAGTCCTTTAGGAGTCTGTCATAATAAACTGGCATTTCATCATGTATATCTTCATCTGTAAATCGATTGAGTTGTCAGTTGAACTACGTGGCCTCTGCATGTATAGCGTAGGCAAGGTGAATCTATTGATCAGCCCCTGAGGCCCCTAGGATAGGTCCTTAGGTTAGTCTCTTGGTCAAAATCTCAGAAAACCCCAAAAAATTTGAAAATTGAAAAGAAAAACATTAATAAAATTTCAAAAAATACCAAAAACAACCTCAAAATATTTCAAAACTCCAAAAACATCCAAATATTTGAAAGAAAAATCTATCTGTCCCATTCTGATTTCACCCGCAATAATATCATTCATAATAAACAATCATCATCCTCAACCTTTGGTAAAACAATTGGAAACAAGTCTAGTAGGTTAAAAAATGAAAACTCAAAACGTCAAAATATCAAAATCTAAGTTAGTACATAAACAAGTTGGTTAGCTCTTTGTTTCAATATCCTATCATCAAATCCATCCCATATCAAATCATCTGATATCATCATGTCCTAGGATGCATCCTTCCTACAATGGACATCAACATCAAGCATCACCATAGCTTAGTCTTGGCTAGAGGTATTGATGAACATTGACTTGTTTGTGTATTGGATCTTTTCTTTTGATTTATCTTATTTTACTCATTCCAAGGACCTCTCAATGATGTCCCCAATAAAGGGATTTAGAGAGATAGGAATGGGGCAATGATCATTACCTTTTTATCTGTTGTGCTTATCGGAAATTCTTGTAATATAACCTCGGCTAATACTTCCTTTATTTAGGTATGTACAAAGGGTGTTTTAGATAATTTGTTGACCACATTGGAAGGCTTTCCTTTCTATGTTTTGGTCTAAGATGTTTGAAGTACCTGAAGTACATCCTAGCAAGGTTTATGTATGTTAGGTGTGAACAAGAGTACTCCTATCTGATTATCGAGTCAAAGTCCATCACACTAAATGCAACATCATCCTAGTTCTTAACACTTTGATGCATTGTATTTATGTGTGTTATCAAACATAAGATAATTGGCCCTTTGAAAATCCCAACTCCACCGTAGATGTTCATCATCATCATCTTTTGTCTTGCTGAAATTTCTTCTTTCTTCCATTTTTCCTTCTTTTCACGCTAAAAAGGTACTATGATAGTTAATCACCACCATCATTAATCCTACATCCACAAATCAGCAACATAATGCATATCATAATATAAATATATATAAAAATTGATCATCTCATACGCATTTAATATAGATTTGTTATTCTAAGCATCTCATAAACATAGCATTACATATACATCTGCATCTAACCACCTCTTACAGGAAACATAAATAACCCATCATATCATCCATGGCATAATCATATAACCACCATCACATCACATAAATAGATTAGGCATTTGCATCCATTTGCATAAAGCAACATCATATAAACATACATATCATCCATCATCCATCTGTATCATATAGAACATCTCATAAATAACCACATCGCAATCATTTTGCATTTCATCTCATCAATCATCCCATATCATTATAAGCATCCAATGCACAATTAAGCAAAGCATAATAGGTACATAAACATTATCACAATAAATCATCTCCATACCATTTTGCATAACATATCACATCATATAAATATCATCATAAGCACATATCATACATGCCAAATCACATACATTCATCATTTCATAAGCCAAACATTAAGATCACTACATTCACATCATTGTCACTGTCATAACAGAAAAGGAAATTGAAAAAGAAATCAGTGCGTAAGTCATTGCATGTGCATCAACATACATAAATCATCATATAGATTGCATCATCATATAAACATACATATCATCTATCATCCATCCATATCATATATCATATAAATCCATTTTTCATATCATATATCATCATTCATTAGAAGCATAATATATAGATCTATTAGTCACATAACCATCACATAATGCGTATACACTAGCAGAAAGAAATACATCCATACATCCATCACATAACACCATAACATTATTGCATAGCATATAGAAATAGAACAATCTATAAATGCATAATAAATAAATGGTACCCATCATCATCTCATATATATCAACAGGTAACTATCATAGTACAAAATAATTGGGTCACTATACATGTGTATGTCAATAAGTACAAAAAGGCCCAACGGGCTATCAAAAATGAGCCCATATGGCACGAAAGAATAATATCTCAATCAAAATGAGGTCTAACCCTCCTATCTATTTCCCTCACCTCTGTCACTGTGACCCTTTCTCAATCTATGGCTGGTCTGTTATGAGTAATATGGGGTCCAAGCTACTCTAGGTAAGGCTCGATGATAAAGCAAATGATAATAATTTGCCTCCTGAATGGCCTTCCTATATGAACAAAGAGGAACTATGTTGTGAGAGGAGGAGGTCACCATACTCTCTAACTATTGTCTATTTCCCATCTTTACAGCCACCTGTACCTCTATGGCCTACCTCTGTAACACTTCCTAGTCCCTCTCTGCATGAGCCTGGTCTCTCTCTGTTGTCAAGGCCTGAACTTGGGCCTGCAACTATGCTATCATCTTGTCCCTCAGATCTGGCTAACCTATTGGCTATCCTGGTGGAGGTTGCACGTGAGGCTGGTCCTCATCCACAACTCATGGTGGTATGGTGGCTCAGTCTTGGTGCCCATCATGTCCAACCTTTGGGCCCTAATCTTGGTCTTGCATATGTACATCAACACGAGACTGATCCATCTGAACCTATCCCAAATGGACCTGTGTCAGTTGGACCTATGTGGAATGATCCTATGCTTGTTGTCTTGTTGGAGGACCACCACCTCCTCATCCTCGACTTGCTCCCCTACCCCTGGCTCTCCGTCAAATGGAGGGTGCACCTAGAACTGTCAAACACAAAGGTGGTTGGAATCAATCTCTATACGCTTGAGTAACTCCTAGATCAACAACCCCATGATCATATGCCAATGGTTGGGCCACCAATTTCCTGAAATTGTCAACTACCTTAGAGGTAGGAATGTATCACCCCCAGGCACCTTGTGAGTTTCTACAAGCAAAAATGGCCACATAATCATCATCTAGCATATCTCATACCTCCGCAAACTGTCTTTGAACTTGTCTGGGTAGATATTGCCCAATCATGGTATGCTCCTGCCCCTGCATAAATCGATCTTGGCAGGAAAAGAATAACTATTGTAAATCATCGGCCCATCCGGGCCGACCAAGGTAGGGGTTCCATATAAACACTATCATCTCATCAATAATCCTCCTCCAGTGATAGATCCCATGCTCACTTGTATGTGTGAAGGACACACTACCCCTATAGTTCCAAACCACTAGATCATCTGGTCTGACTGGCACTGGAACAATCCGTGACTAAAGAATGAAGATTTTCTCCCATTCCCACATGTGAAGAAGCGAGACACCTGTACCAAGTGCCCAGCCATCCAAGTATACATACTCAAGCAAATTCCTATAAAGGGAGGAAAGAAGAACCAGACCCCATGCAAAATGGATTGGTCAGTCACAAACCATCCACTCCTAGTAAAGCCCCTAGCTAGGACTAAAATACTAGCCTCATCGATCCAGGGCAACAAGACCTAAAATGATAGTGGCTATCACTAAACAGAATGGTGATGTGAGAAACCAATGATGCTCCAGCTCTATCTGGACCTCAAAAAACATGACCTCATAAGTGGCTAGGACTACATGGTAGGCATCCCATCTAGCATCCATATCATAAATAACTCACCGACCATGAATTAGAAATCTAAGGATGTGCCACACATCCTCCAAGGTAACAGTGGCCTCGCTAGTAGGAAGATGAAACGATGATGTATCATTGTGCCATCTCTCGACAAGTGTAGACATCATTCCAAGGTGGGTATGCATAGGTGTTGCATAGGAAATATACCATAGACCCATCTCTTGTAGTTGATCCTGCTCCCTATCAGTCAGATCTTGCAAATAACCAAATATCTCCTATGATCTGTGCTCATGAGAATAGAGCTCCCTCACCTCCTCCTACATCAAGAAAGATCACTGTGTTAAAATCATTGAGAAATTTTATCCTGAGCATTCAAAAAACTAGTCCAATGTTGCAAACTATGAAGGCATCGTAATTTAAAATTTGCAAACAGCAACGTTGGGGTCTCAAAATCCCAAACTGCACCATGGTGGTGCACTTTGCTTAAACACCCTGAACCCTAATTCTAAATTCCATTGCGATGTCATAGTTTGAAAGTCTAGCGCTCCATTTCATGAAGGCGTCAAAGTTTGAGGAATCTTCTCAAACTCCAAACTCCATTGTGGTGGTCCATCTTGTGAGGGTGGTTCAATTTGGAGGACCAAATGATCCAGTTTGAAATTTGAGTAGTGCTATATAGCACCACTACAAATAACCTAGTTCTAAAAGCAATAAATAAGCACGTAAAACAAAAATGAAGCTCAAGTAAGGATTGCATATCAGTGCCTTGATGCTAGGAGGTCACTGGTATGTCCGTACTCGGTTGGAGATATGCAATGGGAGTTGTCATTGTGCCATCTTTTTAGGGTATCAAGGCTCGAATCATGAAATCTCTTAAGGTTGAATGTGTTCAAATGAACTAGAAGTGGCCCCTTGAGGCCTATTTAAGCCTGAAAATTAGGGATTTTTGACCCCGTTCAGCCATCCTGCTAGGGTTTTGGACCCCTGATCTCGTTTTTGTCCATATGAAGCTCATTTCACACCATTTTTTGGTGTTTTACCTCATTCTTTGACCTCCCAAAGTATTTTTGGACCTGTTAGGTACACTGTCCTCTTTTTCATGAGATCACCCAAAAAATTAGAATTTTTGTTTGATCTCTCGAGGGGGAAGTATGTTGTCATAATTTCCTTCATCGGGGTAGTAGGGAGGAAATTTTAAAAAAATTAGAAATATTTAGGCTTTTGATTGAGATAGTTTATTCTTTGAACTAACACAACAAGTGCACTGCTTCAAAGAGGGGAAAAATGTAGACATGTAAAATATATTGATTGACATTGCACATCTGATGCTAACCACTGACATCGCTTCATCCTAAATCATCCCTTAGTCTAACCATTTAATCAAATATCTTTATTTGATTAAATTCATTAATGTTCCTCTCTTAATTGAATAAATCATTTATCTAATTAATTCATCATTTCTTATTAATTAAATCAATCAATCTGATCTAATTATCCCTATTTAATTAAATAATCAATTTTATTTGATTAAATTTGTGAAGTCTATGTCATTAAATTAAATAAATTAAAACCTAATCTAACTTCATCTCATTGGTTAAATAAAACAAAAATCTTTATTTAACCCTGAAATCATATTCTTCTCATATTTTGATTTAAATCAATCCATAAATCTAAATCAATATGTCACATCATTCTAATCTCTCATTAAATTAATTAACCTTGATTTATTTAATCTCCTCTCATGTCCCATCCTCTAGATTTTGCAACTTGCACAAGAAAATATATTTAACTCATTTATTAAAAATCTATTTTCTCCCAAAAGGCATAATAAAGGGATATTCCTCAAATTTGAATTCAAAATCCAAGTGGACTTTGTCCTTCCAACAAGGCATTTACTCCACCTAGAAAATCCTTTTTCCTTGAGCCAAGTGGCATTCCATGCACCTTCTTTCCCTCTTACATGTCATTTCAACAATTTCAAAATTCAAATATATGCATTTATTGACACATTCTCCAAAACTTGCACATCCTACATCCATTCACATGTTGACAACTGGCATCTTGCCATTTGTTGATTCTTATTTCCACATTGCTCTATTTTGGACATCTCCTCAACTTTACATTCTATAAATAGGAGGCTCCATTCCTCATTTGATCATCCATAACTTGAGTAAACTTACTATACTCAAATTCATAGCAATTTTCATCCATCTTATTGATTTTTATAGCTAGGTTATGCAGATTTTTTTTTGGAGAACTCATCAATCTTCAACAAAGTGGATCACAATCTTCATAAAATCATCAAAGCTAGCATTCAAGTTGGGAAACGACCAATTTTCACATCAAATTGGCACCAACTCCCTCAAGAGATCAAGAGTTTTCTTTTTTTTTAGGATAGAATTTGATATTCTAGCTTTAATTTTATTGTGTTCATGTTATTCCCTTTCTCTCACATTTAAATGGATTTCTTGGTGGATCTATATGCTAACTTGCATATGATCTTAGTAATGTGTTTTTTTATTGTGTTCTTGCAGGTATAGAATCTAGGTTCATAGATAGTGCATGTACAATAAGGTACAAAGTGATGTGCAAGATCCCATGAATCATGTACAGATAAAATGGAACTTTATTTTAGTGCATTTACATAATAAAAAGTGCATACAATGGGAGCCCATAATATCCAAAAAAAGACTACATGTTGAAAATATAGTTCTCTGACAAAAAATAGAGGAAACAGATAGCACCATGATGAAGTACATGAAAAAACATGCACTTTCAAAAAAAACTAAAAAATGTGTCTAGATATAGAGGATATGGCTCGTTGAAGTGTCCAAAATGAGAATTGAATAAAAAAAGCAATGAGAAAACTGAATTCTAGAAAAAAAAAGTAGAAACCAATATTAGAAAACACCTACATCATAGTGAAGAGCTTGAAATTCCACCATGTTTCAAAAAAAAAATCACTAAAAAATATCATCGTATGACCAAGATATGGCCTTGGGAAGATAGGATGCAAATCTTAGAAACCCAATGGAGAGGGGCTGAGTAGGGAAAAAGAAAACTCATCCATATTTGTCAAAAATACCTCTAGAAATAGAGGCCTACCAAAATAATGGTGCTAGAAAAAAAAATCCTCCAATATAGTGCATTTATTTTGCAAAAAAAAAGCAAAATTTGACTATTTTATTTTAAAGTTAAAAATGCCAAAAAACTATTATATTTTTTTAAATTAAAAACATATAAAAAACTCATTTTTATTAAAAAAAAACTCATTATATATTTAAAATATATATATATATATATTAATTTTTTATTTTTTTAAAGTTAAAAATGTAGTCTACACCCTTTGAGGCCAGTCGTACTAATGGTACTTTGTGGTGGAAGTGGCGGTGGTCAAGGGGGCCAGCCAAACTTAAAATATTTTTAATTAAAAATGTGAAAAAAAACATGTGTGCCTTTGAAAAGGTTTTTCAATATATTTTTGTATTTGATTTTTTTTGAAAAATGTTTTTTCATGTAGGGGATTTTTTTTTTTCAAAAAAAAATTCACCTTGATTGGCCATACAACCTCACTAGCAGAAAAAAATTTCCTCTAAAACTCCCAACATGGATTTTGGCAATTTGATAGGCAATTTTAAGGTTTTTGGGCCTTTTGAGTGTGATGGAAACCTCTATTTTGGCTCAAAATGCACAAAAAATGCAACTAACCTCTAAATCTGGAAACAAAGCAACCACTTCAAATCCTCATAGATATGATGTCAGGAACCCAAATCAGGCAAAACAAAAGCCAAATCTAACTTTCTCGAAAGCTCTAAATGGAATGGAAAGGTCTTCTTCACACAAAAATGGAATAAAAAATGTCCACCTCCAAAATTTGCAAAAAAGTAAAGGGGATTCATATTTGAAGCTTGTAACCCTTCTTGAAGAAAAATATCTCAAATCAAGAAGGGGTTTGCTGAACCACGCTCTAATACCATGTTAGAATTGTGAAACAAGCACAAAACCACGAGCCATGAGATCAAACAACGGAAAAATACACCTTCCACACAAGAGATCTACAAAAAATATATGCAATATTCCTCAGCAAGAAAAAGCTACAGAAGCAAGAGACTCTCAAGAAGATATGAAAGCTCAAGATATAATTACAATGAGGGTTGAGTGCTTATAAGAGAAAAACCCTAAATCAGAAAGGGATCAAATTATGACAAGTGTCAAAATTGCATGAGATGAGATATAATAATCTAATATTAGCTCAAATAATAAAAAGCATTAAAACACTCCTAAGTTTAGCTTAAGTGCATGAGAATAAATTAGACTAATAATCAATTAAAGATTAATTAATTATTAGCTAATGCATGACAACTCTAATAGTACATAGTGCAAAACCCCTAGCTTTCCTTGAGTTGTATCACATGGGTTGAGGATGGATGTTGTGTTCCAAACTTTGGATGAGTTTCCACTTGGGCTATAGATGCCACAAATATCGTATATTCAGAGACATGGGTATTTGGTGCAGTGTTCTTGGGATATCATTATTGGTCTATTCACATATAAGTAATGGTTCAACTAGTCATGGTCCACGAGTAGTGTTGGAAATAGAGGGAGAAGAATGCAATTGTTTAATTTTTATTATCTAGTATTTATTGAAAAATATTAAATGACAAATTCACCTAGGCTTGTGACAATAGAGCATTACGACATTTCTTGGGTTATAGAATTTACAGTGAATACATGATAGAGTTATTTGGTGGTGAATGATGTTCTCTTGGATAAGATTCAATGTACATATAGTTTCTATTACAAGATACTTCATATATATATGATTATGGCTATTTGGTTGGAATTTCATGGGTTGTGTGGGACTATGCTTGGTTACAAAATGGATATTTTGTGGTTTGATACCACCATATTATTATATTCTTAAATGGTTTGAGACCACTATGTTTTTCTAGCTATGTGGTTTGGGAACCACCATTCCCCTCCATCCCTCGAGTGGCTTGAAGAAGTCACAGAGTGCATGTAATGTGCCAATCTTTGTGAAATGTGTATTATTTTTTAAGTTTTTTTTAGCATTGTTGCCAATAGTATTGTACCTTTGGAATATTTAATTTATGTGGTCCTTTTTTCCTCAGGACTTAATTTGATTAAAATATTTTTCAATTGAAATTGAGAGGTTTTCTTATGTACTTTGTTTACTCTTTACTTTTCTCAAGGTTTTTATTGTAAACTTTGAAAATTTATTTTATCTTCTTAATTTTGAGGCTCTTAAATATTTTATACTACTGGAATATGTGTTGTGATGTGAACTCTATAAACTGCTATATCCAGGAGTGATCCCTGGCAAGTCATATGGGGGTGCATAGGTGCTAGGGAATTTATATTTTGAGGATGGGGATGTAAAAGGGACTAGTATGGGACAATCATAATCCATTCTCCCCTAGATTTTGTGTGTGAATCTTATGTGCCTTCCCTCTTGGAGGCTAACCCCATTACACAAACAAGAGGAAGGTACTAGGAAATATATATGTGTGTGTGTATAGTGTAGTCATTAATAATCATATGAGTGATATATAAAGTAATGTGGAATTGACATATGTGAAATGTGAATAAATCATCCTTGGGTTGTGTTATTTATAAAGTTTACCCCAATATTCCATAATACTTTGGAAGATAAATTTTTTTATTAACATACTCAGAAATTATCTTTACATAAAGGGTTATTGCCAAGAATTTATGTTTACCCTCACTTTTGGGGACTTCCTGGAGGAAGCCCAATCCCAGGGGGGGTGTAACACCCCATATCTTGTAGTCTTGTTGATCCTATTAGTTATTGATGGTTATGTCCTATAGTTTATGTTATTCTATGTTAGATAATATGCATGAGTGATGGTTGTTGTTATACCACAAAGATGTTCATCTTCTTGATTAATTTTATCTAATGGTTGTTGTGATTTCTTGTGATAGTAAAATGAGTTTCATCCCTTGTCTACGTAAGTATGCAATGA
The DNA here is from genome assembly GCA_007258455.2 of Sequoia sempervirens. Classification (NCBI taxonomy): domain Eukaryota; kingdom Viridiplantae; phylum Streptophyta; class Pinopsida; order Cupressales; family Cupressaceae; genus Sequoia; species Sequoia sempervirens. The sequence goes on from VDFB02271358.1 coordinate 277,334,577, forward strand.
TCAAGATGCTTAGTTATTGGTAATATTATCTTTAGTAATGTAAGCAAGGGTGGTAATAAATATAAGTATTGAGAGAGGTATTAACATTTAATTGGGCATTTAATGAAGGTGGTATTAAGATATAACAGTAATGTTAAGGATACTATTATTATAACCTTTACTTATCAAGGAAATAATAGTGTCAATATTAATGATGTTAGTGAATGTGAATATAAAAATGGAATGATAAGGAATAAAGGTAAATATAGTACTAAATTGAATATTATTAAAATCAATAACATTAGGAATATTTAATACTAACCTTATCATTAGTATGTTACTATGTATGTTTGTGTTTAGAAATTATTATTGTTTTTACACATTCATTCAAAACAATTTAGTGGTTGTGTATTATTTATTCGTTTTAAATTTGGGGCTTGAAAACATCCATCCATCAAAATCTATGGCAACCTGTGTGAGATCACTTCATCAAGGGTTTCACATCAAGGCAACATTATCATTTGTCATTTATCAATTTCAGTCAATTATTATTGTTTTGGTCTCTACCTAGCCTAGGGCATGCCATCTTGATCATCATCAATTATTGTAAGTGGAGGTAGAAATACCAACACGAGGTTTGACTTAGGCACTTGCCCTTATACAACACAACATTTTCTCTATTTTCATGAATGCATGTCAAATATGGAGGTTTCAACACATGAAAGTCTTAGAAAACAGAGTACAAACCTTAATCCACCATTTAGAATTTTTAGATCCAAAAAAGTAGGAGTTCAGTCTGTGGTGCACCATGCCCTAGACCAACTATTTCAGGCTCAAATTCATAGTGCAGGTCCCTCGCTATTTTCATTTGTCAGATCCAGGTCAATTGTATAACTTGGGTAAGTGCAAGAAGTTGGGTCCACAAAGAGGGGAAGTTTTGCCATAGAAAAAGCCAAAAGGAACAAGAACCCATTTTTAAAAAAATGGGTACCCATTTAGGAACAAGGTCCCAAGCCTTAGATTGGGATCTCGTTCCTAAATGGGTTCCTATTCTAAAAATAGAATGAGTGCCTGCTTTAACCCGTTCTAAAAAAATTGAATTTCCAAGCAAATTTTTTCATTGGTTTTAGGCTCGGGAAAGGTTTGGCAACCCAACCCTTAGCCTTTGACTTGCAACTAAAAAACTAAGACAATGCCAAGAGAAATGTTTGATGTTGGCAATATAGCTATTAGGTTTTTTTTTAAGAATTTATTTATGAAATTAAAACCCATTATAGATCATGATGTCTATTTTCTAAATATATAATTATTAATGATTGGATTTTTTTTTATATTTTTAAATTAATTTCTAAGAAAATTGGTCCATAAACTTGAAATATCAAGTTTTTTAGTTTTTTAATAACTTTTAGTCTGTTGATTTTTTTGTAAAAAAAATTATATGACATCAATGTACAAAACATATCTACACAATAATTTTTTTCTCAAAAAATGATTAGTTTAGGTCAAATTATGGTGTTTGTACACGCTGATTTTCAAAAACAACAATTAGGTCCACTAAAAAATTAATGAAAAATGTAAATTCATTATATATATATATATCCTCATCAATCTTTAGTTTATTACACATCTTTCCCCTATAAGAATTTAAAAAAATACTTTTATTTAGGTAAAATTATAGTGTTCATACATGTGCATGGTATGGTCCTAATAAAGTGACTTTTAAAAAAATGTTTTTATACATGCCAATTAAAAAATAATTTGCATCACCTAGGTACTTGAATAAATTACATATTTGGAAACTAGACTCTAATTAATACGTTTCATTTTACTTTTTTTTTTTAAGATTCAATGTGTAAATGCTTAAAATTTTCAGTCCAATTATGACAAATTCTAAAAAAAAAAAACCAAACACTTCCACTTTTTGAGCTTTCTATGGACCCAACTTCTTCCACATGCCCACTTTCCTTTTCTGTTTGTCTGATAATTTATAGTTTAAAATCTAGGGATACATGTCAAATAGGCTTTTCAAAACACACATCAAATTTATCATCCTCACAACTCAAAACAAATATAAATCCTAGGAGGTTAGATCTCCCTTGTGGCAGAAAGTCAATCAATATAAAACCCTAGTCAATTTATGTTTAAATTTTGAGTCGAGTGAAGACGAGATAATCCTTGTTAATTTAATTGGATCTAGGATCACTTTTTCCTACTCAAAATTTTATAAAGTAGGGGATAAATGTAGCATCAAAAAATTGTCACCCTTGACAATTTCACAATAGGTTTAGCTGCCCCCTGTAATGACGGAAAAAAGGTCCCTGCTAACATGGCCTTGATTTAGTGTTGCAATGTGTCTAACATATTCACATTAGGTCTTGGGCCATTGTGAACTAAATGAGCTTATTGCTGCCTTATTTGGAGTGTTGTAAAGTTTTGTAACACACTTTCACACTTTTCTAGGGTTTTATTTAATAATTGGGATTCTTTATGCTTTAATTCGCCTTATTTTGCATCCACAAGCCTTATTTAATGCATCTTTTTTAAGATAATCCTAACACAAGTCAACATCCAATCATAATTCAAGTGTTTTTAGGTTGTGTGGCCTAGATTTAGTGGTGTGGGACTCATTCGCCACCTTGGGCATATGAGTCCCACCTAGTTTTTTGGGTCCCAAACCTGGTTTCACACCTTTCTAAGCATTTTTAAAGTTGGTCCCATAAATTATGCCTAATGGGACTCATTTGCCACCTTGGTTGAATGAGTCCTATGTGGCCCAAAATCAAAATTAATTCAATTTTTTGGTAGGATTTTATCATCCTAGATATGATGTCAACTCGTAGTGTTCTGATTTCAGGAACTCTTGCATAATTAAGTATAAATACAAGTTTCTTTCACTCATTTTACACCTAGCAAGTTGAATGAGCATCCTTATAGTAAGTTTGAGTTCACAAGAGCATTAAAGTTTTTATAAGAGCATTCAAAAGCATTCAAAAGTAGATTATCAAGCATTTTAGAGTATTCTTCAAGCAACAAGTATCATGAAAAATTCTTCATACATCATGTTTGTTTTTTAGCAAACAATTGTGTTGTATGGTTTTATGATTCAATCTAGCATTTCATTCAAGATATATCAAATTCAAGCAAGAGCCAAGGTCTACATCCATTGGAGCCATTTCATACATGTTTGCAACACTTCATTGCTAGGGTTTGGTGAGTTGCAATATCATATTTTGTTCATTCATCATTCTCCATCCCTATTTCATCTTATTTCAAGGTTTGATTTCCAAAATGAGGTTTGACCAAGGCAACCCCCTTTCCACTAATAAAACAACATTTTTCCCTCTCTTTAATGTGTGGTTTATAGGTTTAGATTGAAGATACATTGAAGAGAAAGTTTGGAGAAAGTTTTCAAAGTTCCTAAAGTTGTCAAAGTTGTCACCTTATGTTGGAGATACTTGGAGTACTTCTACAAGTTGCAAATCAGGGTTTAAGATCCAAAAACTAGTTGGGAAGCACATAGAAGACCTTGAAGCCTAGATTCGCACTTTGAAGTTCCAAAAAAATCTAACTAGACTGATTCACCACTTCTAGTGTATGAGTCCTAGTTTAGGTCAAAAATCAACTTTTTACATATTTGAATACCCATTTGTCGAATTCTTGTTTTTGCACAGAAACTAAGATTTGGGACTAATTTTCCCAACTTGGCATATGAGTCCTAGTCAGAATTAAAGTTAGAATAATTTCCAACATTTCAAAGCTCCATCCAGTCATCTTCAAATTTCCAGGTGCATACATTCCATCCTGTAGCTTTCTATTTTGTTTTACATATTTTTCTAGGTCATTTGGTGAAGCATTGCATCATATTAGGTTTTAGCATTATATCTTGCATTTTATTTATTTTTCCAAGCCCTAGCTTGGTGGTGAACCCCTCTTTAATCATTAATAATACCCTAGGGCATTCCCTTTCCATATCTCTTTCTCTCATTCTCATCATTTGATTGAGATCTCTAGGGCATCCTTGAATGTGGAGCATAGAAAGTTTGTTTCCCTAGTTCCTAAAACCCTAGTGGAGACAATTTTCTATCTTACACCCCCTATATCCTTGGACCTAATTATGTGTGAATTACCCATTTTATAAACATCTTCAAGAAATCAAACATGAGAAATGAAATTATACTTTTTTTTTATTTTTCCCCTTACACTTTTGGCCCCAAAAAAGCATGAATCTATTCTAGGGTACCCCATTCCCTAGACCAGCACTTTTGGCTCCAAATTTGAATATGTTGATGTTAGTATTTTATTATTTTCATTTTGAATTTCACTTATTGACTATCGACATTTGATTTTTAGGAAATTAGAAGAATTGCATATAAATACTAGTCATTTTGACCATTTGAAATCCTAGAAAAAATATTGAGCAAATTGAAGATCCTAAAATCAGTCAAGGGTGGTCAAGGGAGGATTTAGAAACATTATTACATCTCTTTCATCAATCAAGTTCAAGCTTACAAGATATCAAGGGGAATGCAAAAATTATGTTCAAGGAGCTATTATGATCAATCATGCCAAATTATGAAGATGTATTGAGTTGTCCTCTACATGCTAGTTGCAACAACCTATTATGTTTTGGGAATTAACCATTTGCAAGTCTATCAATAAATCAATCCATCCATCCATCAAAATTTGTGGCAACTTATGTGACATCACTTCATCAATTATTTCACATCAAGGTAATGTTATCATTTGTCATTTGTAAATTTTAGTCAATTATTATTGTTTTAGTCTCTGCCCATCCTAGGGCATGCCCTCTTGATCATCATCAATAATTGTACATGGAGGTAGAAATACTAACCCAAGATTTTACTTAGGCATGCTCCTATACAAAGAAACCTCTTCCCCATTTTCATGTGTGTAGGCCAAATCTGAAGGTTTTAGCAAGTGAAAGTCTAAGAAAACATACTATAGATCTTAATCCATAGTTCAAACTATTTAGATCCAAACAATTAGGAGTTCAATATGGGGAACACCATGCCCAAGACCAGCCATTTTAGACTCAAATTCATAGTGCAGGTCCCTCTCTATTGTCATTTCTCATATCTAGGTCATTTTTTGTAACTTTTTGTTTTCATTTGTCTACTAATTTATAGTTTTAGATATAGGGCTACATGTTAAATAGGCTTCTTAAAAAACACATCAAGTTTATCATCCTCACAACTAAAAACAAACATAAATCCTACGAGGTTGGCTCTCCCTTGTGGCAACAAATCAATCATAAAAACCTAGTCGATTTATGTTTAAATTGAGTCAAGTAAAAAGGAGATAATCCTAATTAATCTAATTGGATCTAGGATCACTTTTTTCTACTCAACATTTTGTAAAGTAGGGGCTAAATGTAGCATTGAAAATTATCACCCTAATGCAGAGCATCTGCAACCTTCAACAAACTTCAAGGGTTCTCATGACCCAAAACAGAAAACTTGAGGAGATCTTTGAACAATCACTAAAACTTCACTTATCTTTCAACAAAATCCCTTCATTTTCCACTTGTTTCCATATGGAAAAAAGACATCAATTCAACAAATATTGCTTCTTTTCTCTTACCATACCTTAAAAATCTCTTATTTGACTGAACAAAGCAAAAACCCACTAAGAAAATTTTGAATTCAATCAACTCATCCAAACATACTTACCCAAGTCACTTTTCTTCAAAAATTCACTATAATGTAACATGATTCTTCTTGGTTTCAATTCACCAAACTACCCAATTAGGTGTCCAAACTCATATCAGACCCCCAAAAAAATTTAAACATCATTATTTTATAGGTTCAAAACAAAAAGCACTCATTTATAACTCAGACTCTTCAATTTCTCCATTCCATCCACACAAAGACCAATTTTCCTTGTAGTAGTCCAACATGACTAAACCGGGTATAATTCTTAACCCATTTTGAATATTCACAAACCAAATACATATTCAAGAACCCATTTTTACCAATTTTAACATAACAAAAGCTTTGATGGTCTTGTTTTGAAAAATTTGTGAGAACAATTGACTATCTTCCACTGAAAGAGCCCCAGTTAGGCCTAAAATATAAAGCAAGTGCTAGTAAATCAACTAAAACCCATCCAATCACCATAAACAGTCTTGTATCATGTTCTAAAACATCATAAAATACAAAATTTTGACCCCTTAAGCCTTTCCAAAGGCCACAAATCTCAAACCCTTGATGTTGACTTCCCTAGGCTCAAATCAATGAAGGTTTATTGAAAAGATGTATTCCAAACCTTCAATCAGCTTTCCACTACTTCAATCACCTTTGGATAGGTCTGCACAATCTCTAGGAACCATTTCCAATCCTCCTTGATTGCATTTTCATCAAATTCCACCTTGGAGCCATCAAATTTTAGGGAAAACTATAAAATTTTTGAGAGAACAACAACCAAACTCTATTTTTCACCTTCCTGCATCTGCACATACACAAATAACACAAAAAAAACTAAATATATTCTTTAATAACCCATTCCACTGATCTACTAAGCCTACATTGGTGAGATGGTAGACAAAATCTTCACTAGACTCTCAAAACCCTTGTATTGGGTTTGCAAAATAGTTTATAGAAAGATGATTCAAACACACTATATATTCAACAAGTTACTCACAACTCAACTTAATTTGTAGGATTACACACTATTCAACTAAAAACAACAACTAAAAAATCTTGGTGAAGTTATTCAGGTCGTACAAGGCCTTAAAATGATAGTGAAAATGATGCTACAATAGATAAGGATATTTTTAATACAAAATCTGACTCAAGATACAAAGTTCTAAGTTTTTATTACCCTTAAATTGCTTATAAAGATGTTTTCATTAGTTTTCATTACTACCTCTTCAACTTCCATCATTCAAACCTTCTTGTTTCACCTATGACTCTTCATCTTCCTCTTTTAATTTTTCACTTTTGCATCTTTTACAATAAAATGACATTTTTTGCAAACTTACTTAATTGACCCCCTAGAGACCTAATGGAGACTCAAATACATTAGAATAGATCTTCACATGACCTTTTTTATAGACATTCCATGGTGATAATTCAAATTTCACAAAATTTCCTATTGGAGGCATAATTTTACTAGGTGCACCTGCACCAAACAACCGGCCTAAAATTTTTCCAAGTCCCTTTGGAAATGTATTGTTGTGGATCATTCTTCTTCACATCTACATACGTTCTTGAATGTTTTCTTGGACTACTTCCTCTTGAAACCATTCTCTTTCCTTTTCCAAACATCTTCAATCACTTGATCATTTTCCCTCATTCTTTTTTTCACTTGTCTTAGCCTTTTTCCTTATCTTTCTTTTCCCATTAGGTTCACCAATCATTGTTCTCAATCAAAGGACACATGATTTCCCTTTCACATTGCTTTGTAAGCAATCTTTCCTCTTTTTCAACTAACTCATCCTTGACCTTCTCTGACCAATCATCTTTTCTTCAAACTGAATTCCAACTTTGTAATGGTTGCAAACTCTTCAAGTGCTTCTCAGATAGATATCCATCTCCATCACTGCTTTACAGACTCACAATAACAAACTATCCATCTTACCCACAGTAGATCCTAGAAGATGCAATTACCCACTCTCTCTCCTCAGTGGTGTAACTCACTCTCGACACCTTCTCCCCAGCTTAATCTCTATTGGAGGACAATGAACATAGAATTTTCCTTATCTGTAGCCAACACACTCTCTAGAAACTCCTCTCTTGCAGCTTTAAGATGGAAAAAGCACCTGCACCCAACAACTCAATAAACCAGCTTCAACAAACTAACAACTCAATAAATCACCAGAATTAGCTAGCTCTATTACCAATTGATGCAAAGCATCTACACCCTTCAACAAAATTCAAGGGTACTCATGACCCAAAACATAAAACTTGAGGAGATCTCTGAACAATCACTAAAACTTCACTTATCTTTCAGCAAAATCCCTTCATTTTCCACTTGTTTCCATATGGAAAAAATACATTAATTCAACAAATCTTGCTTCTTTTTTCTTACCAGACCTTAAAAATATCTGATTTGACTAAAAAAAGAAAAAAAACACTAAGAAAACTTTGAATTTAATCAACTCATCCAAACATACTTACCCAAGTCACTTTTCTTCAAAAATTCACTACAATGTAACAAGATTCTTCTTGGTTTCAATTCACCAAACCACCCAATCAGGTGTCCAAACTCATATCATACCCCAAAATAATTTTAAACATCATTATTTTATAGGGTCAAAACAAAAGACACCCATTTATAATTCAAACTCTTTAGTTTCTCCATTTTATGCTCACAAAGACCAATTTTCCTTGTAGTAGTCCATCATGACTCAACCAGGTATAATTCTTAAACCATTTTGAATCTTAAAAAATAAAAACATATTCAGGAACCCATTTTGACCAATTTTAACATAACAAAATCTTTGATGGTGTTATTTTGAAAAATATGTCAAAACAATTGTTGTTTGCCACCAAAAGAGCCCCAATTAGGCCTAAAATACAAAGCAAGTGTTATTAAATCAACTCCAAACCATACAATCACCATAAAAAGTCTTGTATCATGTTCTAAAACATCATAATCTACAAAAAAATTACCCATTAAGCCTTTCCAAAGGCCACAAATCTCAAACCCTTGATTTTGACTTCCCTAGGCTCAAATCAATGAGGGTTTATTGAAAATATGTATTCCAAACCTTCAATCAGCTTGCCACTACTTCAATCACCTTGGGATAGGTTTTCACAAGCTCTAGGAACTGTTTCCCATCCTCCTTGAATGCATTTCATCAGATTCCACCTTGGAGCCATCAAATTTCAAGGAAAACTCTATAATTTCTAAGAGCACGGCAACCAAACTCTGTATTTTTCACCTTCCTGCATAAATGCACACACACTCATAGCATAAGACACACTAAATAAATTATTTAATAACCCATCCCATTTATCCACTAAGCCTACATTGGTGAGATGATAGATAATATCTTCACTAGACTCTTAAAACCCTTGTATTGGGTTTACAAAATAGTTCGTAGAAAGAGGATTCAAACACACTATATATTCAACAAGTTACTCATAACTCAACTTAATTTTCAGGATTACACACCATTCAACTAAAAACAACAACTAACAAATATTGGTGGAGTTATTTAGGCCGTAAAAGGCCTTAAAATGAAATTGAAAATGATGCTACAGTAGATCAGGATATTTTTAATACAAAATCTGACTAAAGATACAAAGTTCTAAGTTTTGCTCACCCTTACATTGCTTATAAAGATTTTTTCATCAGTTTTCTTGACTTCCTCTTCAACTTCCAACTTTCAAACCTTCTTGTTTCACCTATCTCTTCATCTTCCTCTTTCAATTTTGCACTTTTGCATCTTTTGTAATAAAATGACATTTTTTTGCAAACTTACTTAATTTACCCCCTAAGGACCTAATGGAGACTCAAATAAATTAGAATAGATCTTCACATGACCTTTTTTACATATATTCCATGGTGATAATTCAAATTTAACAAAATTTCCTATTGGAGGCATAATTTTACTAGGTGCTCCTGCACCACACCCTTGACAATTTCACACTAGGTTTAGCTCCCCCTTATGTGCTTGGGCCTAATTATGCGTTAATTTCCCTTTTATAAACACCTTTGGAAAATCAAACATGGAAAATTAAATTATGCATTTTATATTTTTCCCCAACACTTTTGGACCTAATAAACCATGAATCTAGTTTTGTTTAGGTCAAATTATGTTGGTCATACACATGCATGTTTTGGCACAAAACATATAATTCTATAAATTTTACTTTTGTATGTTGTATACAAAACCAACTTTTTTGATCTAGGTTTTAGAATAAATTACATATTTTAAAAACGTAAACAAAATCCTGCATTTCATTTTTTTACATAGATTTAATATTCTATGTGTAAGTGCTTCAAATTTTTACATCAACTATGAAAAACTTTGATTTTTACAATAAAAATTTCCATTTTTTGGCCAAATAGTGGACCCATTATCTTGCACTTACCTTGAGGCTATATTCTTCAATGGTATTTACTAGTAAGGGGGAATGACTCTTTTTATGTCTTTTTATCTTATCATCCTTTAAATGGCACTACATAATGCTAATTTATATTATAATGATCTTAGTATTGTGTTTCTAATTCTTGACCTACCAACATCCTCCTAGAGCTTAATCCTTTGTCTTGTCCTCAAGACATCTTCCTCCAATAAAAGAGAAGAAACTATTTTTTTATCAAAAATATTGAATCATATGATGATAGATGTCTATAAGATATCTTTATCTAGTCATGAATTGTCCTATATTAACACCATGCATTGGATTAATTGTACCCAACTAACAACTTGATGTAGGGTAAACCCACAATAGTGAGTCTTAAACTTAAGAAATTATATTTTTCAATTTGGATGAGGGTGAAAAATAGGAAATTCCTTTGTTTGAATGCGAGTAAAAGAAAAAACTTCAAATGAACATGAACCTTCATTTGAATGTGTGTGTGTATATATATATAGAGAGAGAGAGAAGGAAGGAGGGAAGGAGGTAGGGAGAAAGAGAAGTAGAGAGAGGTGAGATAGAAATAATTAGAAATCGAGGGAGAGAGAGAGAGACATGGGTGAAGAGGTAGAGAGGTAGTTATTGAGCTCAAGGGAGAGAGTGGTAGACAAAGGTTTGGAGATAATGAGAGAGAGGTCTAGAGTGTAAGCGATAAAAGAGTGAGATAGAGAGAGAGAGAGAGAGAGAGAGAGAGAGAGAGAGAGAGAGAGAGAGAGAGAGAGAGAGAGAGAGAATGATAGAGCTTGTTGATTACTAAAATTTGACCTCCTATTACTAAAATTTGACTTGTTGATTATTGAATTTTGACTAATTCTAAAAAATTATAAGATCTTCCAAAACTTAGAATTTTTATTATAATTCCTAGAAATCCAAAAAAAATCTCAAACATCTTGAAACTATATACATGAAATGTAACTTGAAGTATATGAAAGTATATGTCCATATATAAATGTCACTTATACTTCATTTCATGTATATAGTTTCACCGTAAGAGAAAGAGAAAGAGAAATTTCAAAAGTAAACAATAATGCGAGCATGTTATAACATGCTCACATTATGTGAATGCAATCACATAACATGAGCACATTACATACTCATACTATGTGAATGCAATCACATAACACAATTGCATTATAACACACTCATGTTATGGCTTGGTAATGCCCGAGCCTAGGCTTGGTCACAACCAATCCATAATGCAATTGTGTTTCATTATAACACACTCATGTTTTCTCTTTTATGGGACCAAAAAGTGGGGTGGCCACTTTTTGGTCCCCCATCTTGGTGCACATTCCCTGCCATCAACTTGATATCAACACTACTTTTGTATGCCTAGCCTACTCCCAAGCCAAAATTTCCTTAAAGTAACTATTTTTTCTTTTTGGCATAACTTCGGCATATGGTATCAAGATTTAAGAACTTTCTACTAGTAAATAATTATTTTTCAGATTTTTTACTTGTACATTTTATCATCTATCAAATTCATATCTTCTTTCTTGACTCTCTTATAAATTTTTTCTAGACCTCTATTTTTCATGATACACCTCTTCACAACTATTCATGCATATTTTTTAAAATTTTACTTAGGTATATTTTATTTAGTTTTTCATTATTTCACATATTGGTCGATTACTTAAATATTTTGATACTTGGAAAAATTATGTTTGCATGAGATGATTTCATTTGAGTTTATATATATTGTAAGTGTGGAATAAGTAAATAAGTAAAAAAACTAAAACACTTCTTAACGAAACATTATATCAAGATTTAACATGAATTAAACTAATTTAAAGCACAAAAAACTTGAAAGTGTCTCATTGTCTCTTATCTCCAAAGATTTATCAAGTCACGGAAGGCTCTCAAATTTGGTAAGTAGTGTGACTGTTTAAAATGCCAATCTAGAGAATGGAGTGGTGCTAAATGCAAGGATCTAGTGATTGATAATGATTTATAAATGATATTGATGCTACTATAATCTATTCTAACATGAAATCTAATAAATGGAAGCTATAGTAAAAACTATGATGCAATTGTGATTCTAATTCTATAGATGCTATGATTGCTATGATGTTAAGATGATATTGCTATTGCTTGATTGCTTGATTGCTTGATTGCTATTCCTGTAGAGTAAGTTTGCACAAAGTTGGGATTTTCTCTTTGCTTCAGAAGGCTGTATTTATAGATTTACAGTAGCACATTTGCATAGGGGCAGCATAGCAAAGGCTTGGATTCAATCTGGAGAATTGAGTGGCGAGAGATTGAGAAGCTTGAGCTGATCGTGGGAATGGTTTCTCCCCATGAAAACATCAGACAAGATGATAGGAAGAATCAGAGCAATGAGATTGAGAGGATTTCCTACAAGTTTGTCTCTGAAGCTTTCCCATGGATGCTAGTTGAATTAATTATATTTGAAAAATCTAATTTTATTGGTGAGTGATTAAAGGAATATTGCTTTATTTGAATATTTTTTATTTATTCAAATTTTAGCAAAGTAAGAAGATATTTAATTAAATGAAACAAATATTTGATATTTGCTTATTTAATAAAAAGGGATATGATAATTAAATAAGAATTTAAGATATCTTTATTTAATTAAGAGGAAATATGATAAGATAATTAAATAATCAAAACTATTGAAGTTTGTTTACTTAATAAATAGATAAAATATAGAAGAAATAATGATGATAATAATTAAATAAAACAAAGTATTTAATTTTGTTTATTTAATTAAGAGGAAATGATATGGTAAAATAGAAGAATTAAAAGTGAACTTAATATAAATAAATATTTCTATTTATTTATTAAGTAGATGAATTTAAGGTTAATTAATCAAATAAATCATATTTAATTAATTATATTCCCCATACCATTTTAGGTGTATACAGTTTGCCCCTCTTTGAAGTGATGTGTTTAGACATTTTTTCAAAGAAAATTTTGATGTTGTTGCTAGTATCAACGAAAAAATTTCAGTATGCCCCTGACTTGCCCAAGACATTGATTTTACCTGATGATGGATATTTGCCCCCTCAGGAGATAAATTAATGATTTTTTTTTTTTTTATATATTTTTTTAGAATTTTTCAAATTTTTATGATTTATATGATGATTTGATGTAGATTTGTTGTTGAAATAATTTATCTCTTGATATAGAATGTAGAATTTTTCCCCTGGATGAATTTGTATTAATCTCCCCTTAAAAGAAATTAATTAATCCCATAAAAATCCCACCAAAAATAACCTTTAATAGGTCAAAAAGCTCATTTTCAAACTCATTTGTGCATTTGAATTTTTGAAATCTTTGTGAGAGAAATTTTGTGCAATTTGGAGTAAGATGTTGATTCGCTATCACACTCACCGATTTGAGTATGTATGATGTCACCAGCACCTGGCTACTTGCAGACCTCCGATACATACCCATAAACCCCCTCATTTTTCATGTTTTTTCAGGTTTTTAAAAATTTCCTTTCTTTTAGCACTTTCGCATTCCATTGTAGTGCTTAGGAATCCTATTTTAGCACTTAGGTCATTTGTTTTAGCACTTAGGTTAATTATTTTAGTGCATAGGTAGGATCAATTAGCACTTCCATAGGTTTAGTGCTTAGGTTTGAAACTTTAGCACTTTCATTTTTTGTTTTAGCACTTTGATTAGTTTAGCACTTTGACCCGATAGTTTAGCACATTGACCCAATAGAATAGCGCATATGATGAAATGGCACTTTGCCCGTCTGTTTTAGTGCTTTGGACTAATGAAATAGTGCATATAGTGTTTTAGCGCTTTGAATGCCTCTTTTAGCGAATCCAAGTTAGATTGATGAAGTTTGTCAAATTTTTCCTTGATTTTTTTTATTTTCAATCATGTCAGCCATTGGTTTGATATGATTGATTATCTTGATCAAGTAGATGATGTTCAACCTCATGATAGGTGAGGTATGATGTTTGATTGATGATTGACCTCATGATAGGTGAGGTTCTTTTGATGCTTTCTCATGAGATTCGATCAAAATTCTCATCAAGAGATGATTATATTTGATAGGATAATTGATGTGTGACGATTAACATGGAATACTGACTTTGATCCTTTCATGATAATAGGAGTCGTTGGAGAACCTTTAGGTTCGAGAGTGATTCTTGTGGACATTCAATATAATACCATAGTTGGTGCAGCCTGAGATGGCTATTATTACATGTTGTGGATTGTCTTCTCTTTTATCCATGCCCCAGATTAGGATTAATTGAGGTCTCCTAAAAACATTAGCTAAGAGGTGGCATAGTGAGCATAACACCTTTCACCTTGCTACTGGTGAGATAACAGTCACTCCAAAGGATACTTGGCAGATTTTGTAGATTCCCATTGTTGGAGATGTGGTCATTTATTATTCTACAGAGCAGGGTTGGACTGATTCTCTCCGTAGAGTGTTTCAGGATGACCAAATTTCTAGGTAGTGGATTCCTTGGTGTGAGATGGTGGATGCTTATGCCACCCTTCCTATAGTTTTGGCTAGATTCATTGGAGGGTTCTTTTGTCATGATCATAGGTCAAAGGGGCTTTCTATTGGCTGGGTCTATGTTGGAGAGCATGGTTGTTCATGGGATGATATTTTCTTGGGGAATGTGCATGCTTGCCCATCTATATCATGATTTGCATTCTATAGTTTACCTTTGAGGTTAGAGTTTGTCATCTGAAGCCACATTACAAGTACGGGTGTGGGAGCACATAGATGTCATGCATCTAGTGCTAGTGAGACAGAGACTAGCTATGAGACCATATGTGTATAGATATGCATGTCGCCTTACTCAATCTAGACTAGGTAAGTTAGAGCATTGGAGGAGAGTGATTGATGATATAGAGTCTATGGCATGGCATCCCTACCTTGATTGTGAGCATTGGGATGACGATGATATTTAGGTGCCTTTTCTTTTTCAGTTGATGCTACTAATTGGTCATAATTATTGGGTGCTAGAGAGATTTTTGATCAAACGAGTGTATAGATAGTATGGTTTGGTTCAGGGTATGCCCCAGGGTGTTGCTCATTACACCCTTCGTCAGTCAGATTCTACAAATTAGGGGCATGTTCTATCATATGATGTTGTTGTTCAGGAGTATCCGTCTTTGTAGCTGTTAGAGTGGGATATCCGTCTAGACATTGTTGAGCGACCTGTGACAGCAGATTATGTCGAGTATCTAGCTTTGCATCCTTTCCCATGCATTACCATTCCTGATGAGCTTTCCCTATTAACTATAGAGGAGGATGTTGGTGTTGCACATGGTCATAGGTGTAGGAGAGAGGAGGTTGGTGAGGTTGAGGTGGAGGATGTCAAGGTTGGTGGTGAGGAGGATGTTGGTGATGAGAAGGATTTCATTGGTGAGGAGGACAGTGGGGATGAGAGGAGTGGTGATGATTATGATTTTGATAGTGGAGATGTTATAGGTGGATTGGGTCCATCCTTAGATTTACATGAGCATACAGTGCCTTGTAAGAGGCAAGTAGTGGGAGATTTGACATAGAAGTTATAGATTGTGAGCCTTTAGGTGCAGTTAGCAACCATATAGGCTCAGCTTGTTCAAACTTAGGGTTTATTGGCATAGACCTATACTTAGATGCAGGCATAGGCTCGGTCACACACACAGGCTATAACATTAGTACACGCTCAATTGGCTGCAGCGCAGGCTCAGATTACAGCATTGACAACGAAGACAGATACTGCTAGGCAGACTGCAGAGGTAGCTCAGGGTCAAATTACATCATTGATAGCTAAGAGGGATGCCACCAGATTTACTACAAAGGGTGCTCAATCTACAATTGATAGATTACAGAGATTGGAAGATGGTACCTCTGTAGTAGATTATATGTGAGAGGTTTCCCATATTGGTGGGGAGGTGGAGTACTACAGAGGGAAATATTATGATGTGATTCCCTCAAAAAAAAGAGTGAGTTATAGGCATCATGATCTGGTAGGAATCATTCTAGGACTATTAGTGCGGGTGTGACTCAGCCTATCCTTAAAGACCTGAGAGATCCTAGTACATCTGGTGGTGGTGGAGGGCCTGGTCCTATAATTCCTACACCATCTGGAGCCAGCAACAACTAGTTTTGATGATGTGATCCCTCTTGTTCTATATTCTGATTACATCCATTTTTTATGTTATATCTCCCTTCATTTCAGACATCACTGTATACTTGATATTTTATGATTTTGAGATCTATATGATATGCAGCAGATTTTATTGATCTATCATGTGTGCTATATGATTGTATGTTGAATGCATTTATTTCTATGTTCTATATGTCATGTGATGATCCTTATATTATGATGTTATAGATGCAAATTATAATTATGATGACATGCTTTACGACCTATGATGTTCTATCTATGATGTGTATTATGATGATGTATTGTTGCATGATGTATGGATCTATATATGTATGATGATGGATATGATGTTTGATGTAAATGGGATATGTGCATTTTTATTCGTGTGATATCAATGAAAATTTATGATGTGATGAATGAATGATGAAAATGATATATGGGATGTTATTTTGAATGTATGATAATGATGTGATGAATAGATAAATGAAGACGTAATTACGTAATGATTTATTTTTTACTATTTATTTATTTTTATTTATTTATTTATTTTTTATTTTTTTTATGCAATTTTATATTATGTGATGCACATTCGAAGAAATGACATGAATAATGCAAATTATATGATTTAAATGATAAAATTAAATGTTTCAAAATGTATGCAATGATTATGTAGCTATGTGATAATGATGATGTTTTTGTTAATGTCAAGTATACTCAATCCTTTAATGAGAATAGATAACATCGTCATTGAATGATTCACCAATTTTGTAACAAATACTCTGTAGATGTAACACTTTTCATGAATGCAATCTATTTTAGCATGCAAATATACATGCAAACATTGGCATCTTAACAATCCTCTTATTGTTCTTTGTATCATCATGGAGCTTTTAAAATGTTGAAAGTGAGTACAAGCATCAATGGTATAATATAAACCAATGATGACCTGAGTATTACTTTCATGATTTTTTATATTGCAAGCTAACACAAGCATCGAGGTATAATTCTATCAGGATGACTTGAGCATTTCTTGCATAAACATACAAGAATTAATCACTTTCCTATGTGAATTGGAATGTCATCAGTGATACTCTGTAGAGCACATCTCACGATAATTCACATAGTAATTATGAATAATTTACAAACAGCAGATAAAGAAAAATACCATTCTTCTTCCTAGCTTCTCTAGTTCAATACATCTTCAATTTGCTCCAAAGAAATGATAATAAAGATCAAAGTACAACATATCCAACCTTTTCTTAAAGTATTTCAACCATTATTCAAATTAGCTCATCCATCCTAATTTTATGATGTTTTTTTATGTTTTCGAGAGTTTTGACCAAAGACCTAACCTTTGACCAAAGACCTAACCTAAAGACTTATTCTAGGGGCCTCGAGGGGAGAGCAAAGATTAGCCTTTCCTATGTTATACATGTAAAGACCATGTAGTTCGACTGACATAGACTCATGTTTTTTTTTGGCATTTTTTGATATCGACTTTTGACCTGTTTTTGAATTTTCGATATGATATGGATGTTTGATGTGTTTCTGATGGTGATTGATGTTTAATGTTGGATTTTTTTTTATCATTGTTTTTGTTGCATTTTTCATCCTGTTGTTTGTCCATTTCGCTAAGCTCGATGTTTATTTCCCCCAATGATGTCCAGATGTTTCCCCCAAGCTAGGGCGAGTCATGACCACTTGCAATGATATGATAATCGATGTAAAATGATGATGGAAATAATGACCATGACATGTGTCCAATAGATGGAAAATTTGGTTCAAATCACAAATAGTGTCTGTTTTTAGGTTTTCACTATTTATTTTTTACAGCACATTTTTAGTCTTTTTGAATTTTTTTAATTTTTTTTTTGTTTTCTAATTTTTTTTTGTATTTTTCTATTACCAAGACACCTGTTTACCAGGTTTTCATCAAGGTAACCATTTTCATAAACTAATCTATGCACTAGGTGTTTTAGGTGTAGAACTTTACAAGATGGATATTGTTGATAGGTTCATCGAACAGATCCCCTTCAGGTGTAGACAATTGATATGCTCCAAATCCATACACTGCTATGATGATAAAGGGACCTAGCTAGTTAGGTTCAAATTTCCCTTTCTTTTCTCTATCATGTTGATTTCTAGTGTTTTCCTTTAGGACCAAGTCTCCAACTTGAAAAACTCTAGGTTTGACCCTATGATTGTAGCTCCTTGACATTCTTTGTTGGTATGCTTTTAAATGATTGATAGCTTGTTGATGGTGTTCATCCAATGATTCTAGTTCTTGTAGTCTAGATATTCTATAATCTTCATTTGTAATGATACCCTTCAATGAGACATAGAGTGATGGTATTTCTACCTCAATAGGTAGGATGGCCTCTAATCCATATACCAAGGCATATGGTGTAGCTCTTGTTGGCATTCTGATGCTGGTTTTGTAGGCCCATAATGTAGGATTTAGTTGAAAATTCCAATCATGTCCAACATCATTAACTGTTTTCTTTAGTAGTTTTAGAAAATTCATGTTTGAGGCCTTTGCTTGGCCATTTCCTTGAGGATAATACGGTGTTGAGAAATGATGTTGGTTATGAATTTTTTCACACAATTCCTAGACGCCCTAGTTCTTAAATGGTCTTCCATTATTTGTAACAATGGACTAAGGTATGCCATACCAACAAATTATGTAGTTCAATATGAAAGACAACATTTTCTTTCCAATGATTATTGTTAAAGGAACAATTTCTATCCATTTTGTAAAGTATTTTATTGTTGTGATTATGAACTTGTGTCCATTGGATGAAGACAGGTTTATCTTTCCTACCAGGTCCAGTCCCCACTGAAAAAAGGGCCATGTTGATATAAATGGGTGTAATTCTTGTGCTGGTGCATGAATTAGATTTCCATGGATCTAGCATTTCTGACATTTCTTAACAAATTGATAAGACTCCTTTTCCATGTTCGGCCAGTAACCTGAAACAGAGGAGTTTCTTTGCTAGGGTTGGTCCACTTGAATGAATTCCACAAATACCTTCATGAACCTCATGCAAGGCTGATTTAGATTCATTGTGTTCTAAACAGTGAAGAAGGGTACCATCTAGACCTTGACAGTAAAGGATATCAGCAATCAATGTATGGCAAGCGGATTGGCGGATGAAGTTACACTTTTGGTTTCTAGATAGATTAGGAGGAAGGATATTATCCTTAAGGTAAGTATAGATCTCTCCATATAGTGAGTTTTGAATGTCGGCTATTTGACATATGGTTTGTGATTCAGGATTATCATAGGCAGGATTAGATACGTGTTCTACCATAAACTCATAATGACCTTGTTTTTCTAGTAATTGCAAGAGGGAAGCAATTGTCGCCGTGGCATCTACAACTTTGTTCTATTCCCTTGGTATCTATTTGAACTTGATCTCCAAAAAGTAATTTTTAAGATCATCTATCATTTTCTTATATGGCATGAGTTTTTCATCCTTTTACTGATACTCATCATTTACCTGATAGATGACAAGTTGTGAGTCCCCATACACTTGTATTTTGTGATGTTCCATTCAATAGCCACTTTGATGCCAATTATCAATGCCTCATACTTAGCCACATTATTGGTACATAGAAACATTAGTCTATAGGATCATGGGATTGTATGTCCCTAAAGTGTAACAAATAGAATTCCCACACTAAACCCTCTTTGTGTGTATGATCCATCAAAATAAAGTCTTTGTTGTTGTGGTAATATTGAGAATGTTCACATCCAAAAATTCAATGTTCATTGGATGATTATCCTATAACTGAGCTTCAACTAATTGATCATCTATCACTTGTCCTTTGATGGCTTTCCGTTCTACATATTGGATGTTGAAGTCACTTAATATCATGACCCATTTTGCTAGTCTCCCTATTAGAGCCGCTTTGCTGAGTAGATATTTTAATGGGTATATTTTAGCTATGAGTTTGATTGTATGAGTCAACCTGTAGTGTCGTAGTTGTTGGGTTGTGAATTCCACTACCAAACAAGCTTTTTCTATGAATGTGTAATTTATTTCATAACCATTGAGAGTCTTGTTGATGTAGTAAATAGCTTGTTCCTTTTCCCTTAGAATCTTCTTGTGCTAAGATAGACCCTAAGGAAATTTCTATTGTTGCGATATAGAGTAATAATGGTTTCTCTACTGTAGGTGGCATGAGTATTGGAAGCAACATCAAATATTGCTTTATCTGGTTAAAATTTGTTTTGCATTCATGATCCCACTTGAATGAGATATTCTTATGAAGTAGATGATTGAATGGGTGGCTTTTGTCCGCCAACTGGGAGATAAATCTCCTGATGGATTGTAGCCTACCTTGTAGGGACCATAATTAACTGATGTTTTTAGGTAGTGACATCTCCATTATTGCTTTGATCTTAGTTGGATCCACTTCTATTCCTTTCTCTGATACTATGTATCGAAGGAGTTTTGTTGATGTTACTCTAAACACACATTTCTTTGAGTTTAATCTGACATTGAATTTTTCTAGTCTAGTAAAGATTTTGTCAAGGATCTCCAGATGTCCTTTGGTGTATTATTTTGCTAAGTTTTCATTAACATAATCTTCCATCAAAGTATGCATCATATCATGAAAAATTGTAGTCATCGTCCGTTGATATGTTGAACTTGCATTTTTCTTCCCAAAGGGCATGACATTCCAATAGAATGTACCCCAAGGACAAGTGAATGTTGTCTTTTCTTGATCTTTAGGTGCTTTCTTTATTTGGTTGTACCCTGAGAAATCATCCATTAATGACAACATGGCATGGTCTGCTGTTAGATCCACAATGATGTCAATGCTCAGTAGAGGAAAAACATCTTTCGGGCACACCTTATTTAGATCTCTAAAATTTGTGCATATCCTGATGTTGTTATTTGGTTTAGATATGGGAACAATATTTAAAATCCATTCTACATAATCGATAGACCTAATAAATCTTGCATCCAATAATTTATTTAGCTTAGCTTTTACCATAAGGGCAATGTGAGGATGCATTTTTCTCAATTTTTGGTTGACTAGTTTGATTCTGATTGGTAGAGATAGATGGTGCATCAGGAGATCTAGATCTAATCCTAGCATATCAAAATAAGACCAAGTAAAATTGATCATAGTTTCTCTTCAAAGAATTTGGTGAATGTGGGATTCTCCTATTCTGTCATAGATGTTGCCAAATGTAGAATCTTTATCTTTTTAGTTGTTCCAAGATTTATGGATTGTACTGGTTCTACCAATATTGATGATCTATCATGGTAATGTTGCGGAAGGGTGTCAA
The DNA here is from genome assembly GCA_007258455.2 of Sequoia sempervirens. Taxonomy (NCBI): domain Eukaryota; kingdom Viridiplantae; phylum Streptophyta; class Pinopsida; order Cupressales; family Cupressaceae; genus Sequoia; species Sequoia sempervirens. Next base: position 277,356,059 of record VDFB02271358.1, read on the forward strand.
ATCCTCAATCTTTTAGAGCGTCAGAAAGGTTTTCACTGTTAGATATGTTCTTTATTTTTACTTTTTCCAAATCTAATGGTGCCCCAGAATGGTTTTCTCCATTAGATCTATTTTTCTTGTTGTCATTTTTTCAACTGGAAGATTTGGCACCCTCCCTATTTGAAGTATCATTATGAGTGTTATAGGTAGAACTTGTATCAATTTCATCACTACAAAGAAAATTTATGATGACATCGTCATTTGAAAATATTGGTATGTGAATAGGTTCAGTGGGTTCCCAGTCAATAAGCTCGAGATGTATCAAGGGTAATAAGTCATCAGGTTAAGCAAGGTCGATGGTTGTAAGTGTTTTGATAGCTAGGTGGTCAAAATTCTTAGTGGGAAGGTCAAGGTCTATGATATTACGCTCCTCTGAGTTGTCTAGTTCACTCGATGTCTATTCATCCTCACTTGAATCATCGATATTTTTTTGTTCCAAAACAAGTGGTCTAGTTCCTGAACTATGTCCCTCCTCTTGCATGGGTGTATATGCTTGGATGATGTCAATTTGTTTTTTAGTGTATGATGTTCTAGATAGACAATCTCATTCATATTCATTTGAATCTGTTTTAGATTTTCCCCTCATTTGTAGAATCCTTTCTACCACTTTCTAAGTTACTTCTTATTTTGATTCTCCTATGTAGCCTAATCTTTTTTTGTCCTTAGGATGAAGTGTTAGTGGTTGAATAGGTTCTATAATACTATATTTTCTCTGTCTGATTGGTCCTTGTCCTTCGTAGCCCATTTTTTCCAAGATTTCCTTCCCTTTTCCATATTGATCTATTTTAATGATGATGTTTTTTGATGTAGAGGCCTCCTCATCTTTATAAAGAAAATTGAGAATGGCTTTGTCTTCTGATTCATCTTCAAGGGTACCTACTTTTACAAATATTTCATTTAGAGTTGTGAGAGGCTATGATGAGCATGATGTGTTTGATGTGGGATGTCCATATGATTTTGGTGATGGTAGCAATTTTGATAGACACAAAGATTTCTCAAGGGAATAAATTGTCCTAAGCCTTTGTCCTTCAATTGGATATTGTCTATAAATTATTGTGATAAATTTTTCATGGGTCTTTCATTATTTGATACAGTTGAGTCAACCATAGTTGTTTCCTTTGCCCGGTCCTTCTTTTCAACCCATTTGGATATAAAATTGAGTTTCTTTTCACCATTGGATGAAGAAGATATGTTAGTATCTCTATTGTATGGTATCAGTGTCTTGATTTTCCTTAATCATGTTACAAGTCTGAGGATTATTGTTGTCTGCTAAAATTGTGACCTCTTGTTCATTGACAAGAAATTTCAAACATTGATGATATGTCGATGGTACCGCTTGCATTTCATGGATCCATGGTCATCCCAAGAGTATTTTATATGTTAGATCCTTATCTAACACTTGGCAAACAATATTTTTGACAATCGGTCCCACTTGAATTGGTAGCACAACCAGCCCCTTGCAAGACCTTTCCTCTTCATCGTATGCTTTTATTTTTATCTTTCTCCTAGCATCAATGGAATTGTCGAAATACCCTAGTGCATGAATTAGTTTTAAAGTAAAAATATTTAATCTAGCTCCTGCATCTATTAAGACGCGCTTGACACAGTGTGTATGGATTAGAACTTCTATATGTAAGGCCACATTGTGTGGGTGATTCAGTGACACATAATCCTATTTAGAGAATGACAGACAATGAGGTGTGGTCAGATGTCCCACCATAGCTTGAAAGTGACAAACATCCAAATTATTGGGTACCATAGTGGCTACCAGAGCCTATTCGAGAACCTCTTTATGTGATGGTGAAATTTTAAGAAGTTCCAGTATGGATATCTATGCAAGTATCTTTTGTATTTGATCCACAATGTTGTATTGATGTGATGGGGGGGTAGTGTTTTTAGATAAGATTCCTTTCAGTATCAATTTGGACTTCCCCCTTATTGTTACATGGACTAGTTGATGGTCTTGTGTTTCCCTAATGTTTAGGACATTGATTTGATTGTCAAATGTGTTTGTGCTTGGTATCATATTTAGGGATTCAATGTCACTAATGTTTATGGTATTTATTTGATTATCAATGTTATCTTTCTCAACCTTAGAAATGGAAAGAATGGTGGTGTCATAGATATAGTCTATACTTTTTCCTTTACTACTTAAAGAAGACTCTCCTTTTTTTTAGTTGGGTAAAGGATTTATAAACATGTTGTGATCGTTGTTTTTTTTAAGTCCTTCAATGAACACCTTATTTGTTTCAATCAAGTCTTGTATTAGGTGTTTTAATTGCATACAATCATTTTTTTTATGTCCTTTGTTTTTATGAAAGTTGCAATAGTCAGCATCATTCCTCCAAGATGGTTTCACTTTCGGCTCCTAATTTTGTGCTTTTGGTAGAGTAATAAGTTTATTTACAATAAGCTCTCTCATTGTTGATTCCAAAGTTTTTCCTAATGGTGTAAATCTTCATCGATTGGATTGTCTTTGATAGGGTGGTGGTTGAGATTCTCCATTATTTAGATTATTGCCTTGAGTGGTACCTTGATGTTGTTTTGGTTTTCATTCTAATTTATTTTCATAGGTGTTGTTGTCAAATTGAATACTAGTTTTGTATTTTGTGTGCTATTTGTAGCATCATTATTTCTAGTAGTTTTGTTTTTTTGCCAGAATTTAGGCTTATCATTGTTTCCTTAATGATTTAGGAATTTTTATTGTTCGATGTATCATTGTAATGTTTAATCACTCCTCTTTTGAATAAAGCTTCTTTAATTTTAATCCCATTCAAAATCACCTTTTCAAATGTTGGGGGACATTGTAAATCTAGTTTATAACTCATGTCATTAGTTAAGTTGTCAATAAATAATTCAATCTTTTCCTCTTCAAGTATAGATCGAGGATATCTAGCGAAATTTTTTTGCCAACATTGTAAGAATGATAGGAATGTTTCTCCCTTCTTTTGTTTCATGTTGTACAGATCTTTTATGGTTATGTTATGATGAATGTTGAAGGAGAACTGTGTGATAAATATGTTAACTAGTTCTTCAAAGGATTGAATCCCTAGTTGTAATTTGGAGAACCATTCCATACAGTGTGCTCCTAAACTCCTAGCAAATAACCTCATTAGGTAAGTATCCTCTTGTGAAAACTCGAGGCTCATTGTTCTGAATTCCTTTATATGGCCAATCGGATTCAGTTTTCCATTGTAATTCCACAATGCCTAGGGAATGTTATCATGTCAACACTCGGATGAAAGGGATAAGGACAAATGTCATGTAATGGATACCTCTTTCTGGTTCCCTTTTGCATATCTTGAATATGTTGTAAATTTTGCATTTGGGTCATTAGAGCAACCACTTGATTTGTGTCTTGCATGTTGGGTGGTTCTATTTCATTATTTCTAAGTGCTTCCTTCAATCAATTCATGTCAAAATCTTTCAAAATTTTCGTGCCTAATTCCGCTAACATCAAGAGATATTTTTCCATGTCTTGTTCTAGGACCTTTTCCATGAATTTATGAAAATTGGATCCTATTGGGCGTGTTGTATATCTTCTTGAGTTATTTCATTGTTATCATGTTGTTTGAATATATAAAAATTGTTTTCTTTAGCCATTATGTTTGGTGTTTCTATTTCCTTTTCTCTAAGTTTTTGTCTTTGTAACCTTGTTAAAATTGACATACAAATGTTTGTTTTTCTCCCTAAACTTTGATCTTATTTGTTTGGATAAGTGTCAAATGGATTTTACCAAATTCAAATAGGATGATATATCCTATTGATGAGACTAATTTAAAAAATCTAATTATTATGTTTCATTTCGTGATGGTAGGATGATAATATCTTGATGAAGAAACTTAATCTAATAATCAATATTTTGTGTTTGATTTGTGGAAACTTTTAGAGTTTGCAAGATCTAGGTTTAATTTGAAAAAGTTTTGATTTGTATCATCCTATTTGATTTAGGTTTAAGACTCTATTGGGACTGTTGAAAATATTTCTAACTGGTAAAAACCTAAGTTTTCGATGTCTATAATCTGACAGATGTTTCTAACAGCTCTCTATTTTTTAGTTCTATGGATGTGCTAATACAGAGGGCATAAGCGCTAAAACAGACATTATATGCACTAAAAGATCTAGTAAAAGCATTGTCAAATAGTGTAGATGTGCTAAAATAGTGGTCAGAAGATCTAAAGCTTTTGGTAATTTTGTCACTAGTAAAAAATCTATTTTTGACAAACTTTGGATGGGCTATGATTTTTGTCAGATGCATTGAAATAGATAGTGTAAGCGCTAAAATAGGCAATATATGCGCTATCAGATAGGGTGTATGCACTAAGATAGATCATGGATGCGCTATAATTTCTAGTATTTTTCTGACACTAGTGGATGTTTATGAAAAACTATAGATACACTAAAATAGTGGGAAGAATCGCTAAAAGAGACTATGGATGCGTTGTTTTAGGACTTTTCAATTTTTGTCTGGGTTTTCAATGAATGGATTGATTTTTTTGAATAAATCTGAGGTATTTTGACAGAGTATTTTTGCTAGTAAATTTCTTGATTCTGATAGCAAGCCTAGAGTTTCAAATGTTTCCTCTATTATATGAATTGATCTGGCCTATTAGAATACTTTTTCATTGGTTGTGGAATGGATGATGGAAAAATAGGTTGACTATGATTATGTTTATGTGAAAGAGCTCTTCTTTGAAATTAGGCTTGTGAATATAAGGGCTCTAAAGCATAATCATTTGTGTATCCCCTAGAAAAATCATGAAATATTTGGATGAAGGTTCTATGATGAAGTAGGACTTTCCTACTTTCATACAAAAAAATCTTTTTTTCAATAGTTTCTTTTAAATAAGTTGTTTTTTTAGTTTTTTGACTCTTTTTGTAATGATTTTCTTGAAAATTTTTGTGGAATTCCAATCCCTAATCATAATTTTTCATGGAATGACTTTTCAACTTGTTTTTGTGTTCTTTTTGGATGATCTTTATCTGATTTAATTATTCAAAGATAGCAAGAAATTGTAGAACAAATGTTTTTAAGTCCTAAGATCTAAACAGTAAGTGTATGTTCAAGCATCAAATAGATGCTTCTTGATTTTCATAGGTTTATTGACAAAAAGACACTTCAAACAAACTCACTCTTAAGGATAAGTAGGTCATCATTATACTCAATCAGCCCATAGCTTAAAATTGTGTTGACTCACATAGTCGTGTCACCCCCTAGAGGGCGCCTATGTTTTTTTTTCCAAGTGCGTACTCAAGGTTATATTTCTCGATCCCCTAAGCAAACGGTCCTTGGAAATTATATGGTGAGTGTCTTGGGGATAGCTTCTTCCATTCCTCAACACTACTGAGTATTACAATGTTTGGAAATTGACAAGTTGGATACTACACTATGGTTTGTAGATAGGGTTTCCATTCATAGCGGAAATAATAAACTCCCTCAGGAGACCTCCCAACCTTTATAACAAAGGCTTTGGGGATGGTTATCTAGCACACTTCCAGAAAATGAGGATTTATCCAGATTTACTTTTATTTTATAGTGGGTTGGAAAAACTGGCCTTGGTTGTTCCCACTCAGGTCATTCCTGTAGGGTGAGTACTTTTTCCCACTATGGTAGGCCTTCTAAAGGATTTAATAAAGCTTTGAAATTTGCATATAATAAAGGATGAGTCTAGAATTTTGATCACCCAGTTAAGGGAGAACATATGCCTATCACCACACAACCACAGTAATCAATTGTTCAATTTTAGAGCCCAAACAACAATTTGCTATCTATGTGAAGATATTGCTTCACAAAAAGAGATGGTGTTAATTTTTAATCCCAAATTGAAATGATTGGTGACTACCCTAGATTGATATATTTTAACTTAAGTGACTATCCTACGATTGATTCATTTTAAATCCAATTCAAAAAAATAAAAAATGAAGTTTACTAGCCACAATCACGTCGGATCTAGATAATAGCTACAAAAGCACTATAATAGAGGTTATAAGTGCTATAGAAATGCTCAGATGCGCTGTAGAAATCATTGGAAAGGCTATAGGATTTGGAAAAAATGTTGCATAATTCATCGCATGCACTAAAATAGTGTTGAATGTGAGTCATCTGCCTGTGCTAAAAACCTTTTGGTCGAAGTGCTAAAACAGTCTTCAGAAGCACTACAGTTTTCGTTGGAAGTGCTAAAATAGTCAGAAGCGCTATAGTTTGGGTCAGATGCATTGTAGAATCTTCTGATCATGATAAAAGAAAGCACACCTGTATCCTGTATGAACACTTTTCAGAAAATTTGTTAATAACATGGGGTTAAGCCCCATGATGGGGGCCAAATTGTAAGTGTGGAATAATTAAATAAGTAAAACAACTAAAACACTTCTTAATGAAACATTATATCAAGATTTAACATGAATTAAACTAATTTAAAGCATAGAAAACTTGAAAGTGTCTCATTGTCTCCTATCTCCAAAGATTTATCAAGTCACGGAAGGCTCTCAGATTTGGTAAGTAGTGTGACTATTTAAAATGCCAATATAGAGAATGGAGTGATGCTAAATGCAATTATCTAATGATTGATAATTATTTCTAAATGATATTTATTCTACTATAATCTATTTTGACATGAAATCTGATAAATGGAAGCTATAGTAAAAACTATGATGCAGTTGTGACTCTAATTCTACTAATGCTATGATTGCTATGATGCTAAGATGCTAGTGATATTGCTTAATTGCTTGATTGCTTGATTGCTATTGCTTGATTTTTATTCCTACACAGTAAGTTTGCACAAAGTTGGGATTTTCTCTTTGCTTCAGAAGGTTGTATTTATAGATTTACGGTAACACATTTGCATAGGGGCAGTATAGCAAAGGCTTGGATTCAATCTAGAGAATTGAGTGGTGAGAGATTGAGAAGCTTGAGTTGATCATGGGAATGGTTTATCCCCATGAAAAGATTAGGCAAGATGATAGGAAGAATCAGAGGAATGAGATTGAGAGGATTTCCTACAAGTTTTTCTTTGAAGCTTTCCCGTGAATGCCAATTGAATTAATTAGATTTGAAAAATATAATTTCATTGGTGAGTGAATAAAGGGATATTACTTTATTTGAATATTTTTTATTTATTAAAATTTTAGCAAAGTAAGAAGATATTTAATTAAATGAAACAAATATTTGATATTTTCTTATTTAATAAAAAGGGATATGATAATTAAATAAGACTTTAAGATATCTTTATTTAATTAAGAGGAAATATGATAAGATAATTAAATAATAAAAACTATTGAAGTTTGCTTATTTAATAAATGTATAAAATATAGAAGAAATAATGATGATAATAATTAAATAAAACAAAGTATTTAATTTTGTTTATTTAATTAAGAGGAAATGATATGGTAAAATAGAAGAATTAAAAGTGAACTTAATATAAATAAATATTTCTATATATTTATTAAGTAGATGAATTTAAGGATAATTAATCAAATAAATCATATTTAATTAATTATATTCTCTAGACCATTTTTAGGTGTATATATATATATATATATATTTCTATCATTTAGTTATTTCTAAGTATTGAATGCATTTTTTATTTGTAGATGCTCGAAATTAAAGAGACACAATTATACATGCACTTAGGGTATTTATTTATTAGAACTAGATTCTCCCTAAGTTGCATTTAAGGGGGTCATTAGAGTAAATTGGTATTTACCTAATTAATTATTTAATTAATTAGTCCCTTTTCATGCTATCTACCTAAGATTACCTAGATCATATGCTTTTTTTGGCTCAAGTCATATAATTGGGACACATATCATGATCTATTTTTTCCCCTCACCTAGGGTTTCATCTAGGCTTTTTTTATTTTTCATTTTATATAAATTTGTTATTATATCATTCATTGTGGAAGCATATTCATAATGATTCATATTCTGTTGGATCAATAGTCTCTTTTTCCTCCATAGCAATTTTTTTGTTTCTTCTCTCTTTATATGATGGATGCTTAATTGTAGGTGATTTCTAGGAGTTATAGGATTGAGAAATTAACTCCAACAAAATGATGTCAGGAGACCAAAAAAACTAGTCACCAACTAGTAAATTAAAATCTCATTGGGAAATCACCTCAATTTAAGAAAATTGCATAACTGGTTGGATTTTTGTGTAGAGCACAAACTTTTTACATAGATCCTATGACAACCTATCGTACAAAATATGATCTTGTAATGGCACAAATTTACATCCTAGGTAAATTTCCCATTTATTCACCCTTACTTTAGAATTAGAAGTATGAAGATGCATAAAATTTCCATCATCTTCTGGATATTCCTACATGTCCTTTTCATTTTGCAATGGTGGAGGAATATTCTCCGAGGATGCACGTGTCTTCTTTTCTTGTTGTCGTCCTGACAAATTCCTATCTCTAAAATTCGCATAAGTGTTATGTTTCCTAGTTGAACATGAAGGTAGCATCCTTTGTGAAGTGTTTCCTAATGAAAAATGAATCCTTTCCTCCATTTTTCTCATTCAAACTCATTATTTCACTCTCTCCGGCAAGCTTTTGCATTCCAACTCATTTCTCTCACATTCTCTATTCACTTCTAGATCAGTTTTGCTTCTCCATCGCTCTAACTTACTACTACCATAATTTTAATTGTCTCTCTTCTTGCTTGAACACCATCATCATTGTAATTTTACAAAGTTATATCTCCTCAACATGGTGGTTCAGTGTTATATTATTTTCTTTATCGACTTTGAGTGCTTATAGCAAGGAAGATAACATTGTGTCTTTTCATTTTTGCATCTACCGTATTATAGAGTAGCATTCAGGTTTTCATTGCTCTCTAGATTATTGTGTCATTTACATTCTTTATTTTATTGATTTTTCTCTATATCATTTCATATTTGGCTATTTGTGGAAGTGGGAACACCAAAATGAGGGTCTGGCTAAGGCAGATCTCAAAACATAGCTTAACATTTTTCTCATTTTTGTGTGTGTAGGTGCAAATTCGTGTACTCAAAGTTAGTTGGAGAAATGGATTATGCATGAGTGGTATCTTTTCCTATTCTTTACTTATCATTTTCTTCATTAGAATAATTCCTTTCCATTATTCTTCTTGTTGTACTATTTATTTCCATATTTTCATATTAAACTATCAAATTGTAAAACTTTTTTATTTGGGTTGTAAGTAGACCTTGAGTGTCGTTGACTATTATTTGACTCAATGTCCATATAGGATGCTAGGGAATCCCTAAGACTCTAATGTGGTGTGTTGAATTCTAGTTCTCGTGCTATCATCCTCAGATAGAAAGTTGTCTAAGTCGTAGTCTGAGACCCTTGTAGCTTTTTCACCTAATTTGTGAAAATGCTCGTCTCTCTTTTCTTTGTTATTTCATCAACCTAAGGTAGTTTAGGGAACTTAATTCCTTGGGGCTCTCCCATGACATTGACCCTTGGGGGTGATGTATCCCCCTATTCTACATTTTGGTGAACCTAACGTGAATGTCTTGTTTTCATTTCTTCATGTCGAATATCTCTCTCTCATGTCTTGGTTATGTTACAGAGTTGCATGTTGTGAAGATTTATGAGCTTTATGACTCATTCTACAACCTCTAGGAAGATTTTTAGAAGGAGCTTATGACATATAGAGATGGATTCTAAGAAGGTCACTACCAGTCCTACCTTTGAGGAAATAATTTTAGGAACAAATACAAGTTTCTCAGCCCTTTTGGGGAATCTCTACATGTTCCCACCCCTATTGCTTCTCCTTTTAATTTGTATATGGAGGAAGACAATTCTCTTGAGGTTCTCGTAGAGCAACTTCTTTCCCTAGACAGAAAACTCATGGAGTTCAAGAAGTATCTAGGGAAAGAAATGACTATGGATTTTAACCCACAAAGGTTTTTAACTATGCTAGACAAGGACTAGATAGGTCTAAAATTTCTTAGGGGCCTTGCAAACATTATGGACACTCATGTCCCATCATACAACCCTAGGTCAAGCATTTCCCAATATTTTTGAGAGACAAATAGAAGCCTTGATGCCTAAGGCATCAATATGCATGGCTAGGACAAGCCCTTCTATTGACACAACCTCTAGTCCTTAGCTGACCCCTATCATTAAGGTAAACAAGGTATCCTTGGGTTTCAACTCCACTAGTCCTAATATCCTTGGGGGTGATCTTGGAGCCCATGCTAGTCCTAGTGGTGGGTCCTTTGTTGGTATGGGGGCTAGTGACTCTAGTGGTTTTGGTGGAGGTTCCAATGGTCATGTTCCAACCTTTAACCCTATCTTGAATGCATTGTTGCAAAATATGGGTCAAATTCAAAACTAATTAGTGAACCTATCTAGTTATACCTCTCAACCTATCTTTCAATCTTTCTTCCATCATAGTCCTATATCTATTTCTATTCTAAACACTCCTATCACTCAAGGTATGGAGATTCTAAAATTTGAAAAGTATGGTAGTCATGGAGATAATCAGATGCACATTTTGACATTTAATGCTATGTGCATTGATTTCTTCCTCCATGATGCTTTAATGGGTAAAATATTTTTGAGATCCCTTAAGGACACTACCCTTGAGTGGTATTGTTCCTTATCGGATAACTCTATCTTCTCATTTGATCAGTTGGTAAAGCAATTCTTGAGGAAATTCAAAGCTAACATCAGACTGAGATGACATTTTCATATCTCATCTGATGCAAGCAAGGGGACCACAAGAAGATAACTGATTTTATCACTTGCTATCAAGTATTGTTTTCACAAATTTATTATCCTTTACTAGATTCGGATGTTTAAAAGATCTTCATCAGAAACTCAAATAAGCAATGGCAAGAGAAGATCACCTTAATGAAGTACCCTTACTTTTCACACCTATGTGTTTTGCTTCATGAATACCAATAGATGTTTTCATAGTTTGGGCATTCACCCTTGGGCTTCTGTCTTGATACTAGTTTGTAGTGTTAGTTTATGGAAAAAATAAAGCTATTACAAACATGGTCTCTACATCTAAGGATAGGGGCCTAGGCCACAATAGCCATTTCAAAATACTATCTAAGTCTTATACTATTGTTAAGAAGAAATTGTTAAAAGATAAAGTTCTAAAATTTCTAGAACCCCAACCTCTAACTGAGTAGTATCTTAAGTGGTATGATGAGCAGTAATTTTGTAAATTCCACAGAGTGCACAAACATGACACCGATTGATGTGTGTTCCTACATCATGAGATCCAAGATTACATCAATGACAGGACTATCCATCTTGATGGGAAGAAACAAAATTATAATAAATCTATGGCCAAGGGTAATAGTGAATTGCAAATTTACACATTTTTTTCCTCTCATTTTGTGAATTTAGTAACACAATATTCTACATCTTTTGAGTTAGTTACATCTAAGTACGTGAACATGGTTACATTCATGTGTATCCATCCTTTTGAAAATGCGAGTGCAATACCTGATATAACATTCACCTCACATTATGAGCCTCTTAATAAGGAGCCTTTCTCATTGTACATTCCTACCTGGATTAATGGAAACATCTAATTGGTATCTTCATTGATCCAATGAGTCAAGTTAATGTGATAAAAAAGGACACTCTATTTATAAACAATTTACATAACGAGAGATACGAAGTGTCAGAGACCACTCTTTGTACCCACAATGGACTCTCTATGGCCCCTATGACTGTTATTTATTTATTAGACTTGGTAGGACCCAAGGCTTTCAATGTATCATTTTTCATCATTCTAGATTTAGGCTAGGCATCCCCTCGCTAGCCTTTGTGAATTGTGTTGTCTCTATAATTCGTAAATGTTTAAAGTTCCCTTATGAAGGCACTGTGCATGTGGTGCATGACACTAGCTATAAAATACTAGTGTTGTGTGGGGGATTCTCACTAGATCACACTAGCTTTCCTCGATCAGACCTCTCCCTCCTAGGGGAGATTATTTATATAAGGATTCTATTAAATATAAGACTGGAGGCTTCACACTAAAGGAGCTAGTTATCTAGTGCCTCCTTATGTTATCTCTATAAAATCCTCTATTGTAGCACAACAACAAGTTGCCTCTTCTACCCTATCCATGGGAAAGGGGAAGCTTGCTTGTTTCCAAAAGCATTCTCTTTTTGTATTTGTGGTTCCATTTGCTTATGCTTCTCATCCTATTGTGGCATTATTAACCTCTACTCATGTAACTCACATGGGAAGTACAATGGTGCCCGCATGGCGAAAAGAGGAGCATTAGGATTTTGAGCTTCTTGTGCTACCTATGGTACCACGACCCCCTATCTACAATAGGGGGAAGTCTTCTTGTGGGGTTGTTCCAGCTTCTTGTCCTCTGTGGCCTCCTATTTTTCTTCCACTTGTCTCTAAGGTAGAGAACAGGAAGAGGCCCATCATTGAGATAATTATTTCTAATTCTCCTCCTATGGTTATTTATGCTCTTGTACTTTCTCCTCTTGCTCCTGCCTAGGAGACCATCCTTCCATCGAAAATGATTGTGAAGTATACTCCTATGACTAAGCAGTAATTTTTTCTCTCTTCTCATGCCACATCTTCTAGTGTTTATAGCTGAAGCAACTAGCTTGCGTGTGAGCACAAGCATAGGAAAAGGGCTCTAGTCGTTGAACATGCTGCCTTGCAGAAGATGGAAGGGGAGCCATTGGCATCTATCTCTACATCCTCTACTATTGTTATACTTTCTTCTAATTTTTCTACCTTGGTTCTCATCACCACTATTTTTCTCCAGGCTCCTCTAATGGGTCCTATTGATGCTCACCCCAAAAGGGTGAAAGTTTTCATTACTCCCTTCATGGATCCCCCTCTCTCGATGCCCCTCCTAAACATCCTTCCTTTCTCTTAGCCCATAGACATTTTGAATGCAATGGTGGTGTCTAGTGTAGCTTTTTCTTCTTCTTTCTTTTCTTCCACATCCTCCACTAAAGCACAAGCTGCCTGATGACATCACTATGAGTGGAGATTAGAAGTAGGGTTTTCCTTCTTCATAATGTGGTTTTTTCTTGGCCTACACCATCCTCATGATGGAGGTGATCCCTGCATCCCTAGATTTTTTCACTGCCCCTCTTGATGACCCTTAGGTATCTCATCCTTCTCCCACTCGATTGACACATGACACTCTGGTAAACTACAAGTTTAATTTGGTGGATGATAGCTTGGCTCTGTCTTGAATTTTTACAAGATTGATGGCTTCTAATTCACAAGAGTTAGTGAAGAATACCTTGACGGGACTTCTTCCTTAGCCATTGTTGTAGGTGAGTGAGCCATCAATTTTTAGGTTGTATCTATGGACTTCTCTTGCACTCTTAGGGATTTTCACCTAAAAGAAGAGAGATAGACCCCAAAATTGAGGTGGTTCACTCAAAATAAGGAGTGTATCATATAATTATGACTAAATGTAATGATCTAAATGTAGAAAACTAATGAAATCTATGGATTATTGAATGAAAACTAAAGAAATACATCTTGTTTGAAAACACATTGTGTAATGCAAAAACACCTAGAAATGAATGCAAATTGCAACAGAAATGGATGAAACTAAAAGTGTGCACCTGATATCTTGCTAGAGACTCAAAATGACATTTAAAATTTCATTGATCCTAATTTTTAGGCCTAGTGGGAATCATTCGCCATTATGGGTGAATCAGTCCCAGTTCTAGGAAACTATTCTGAAGCCTGTTTCGGACACATGGGTATCCAAAAATGTAAAAATACAAAATTAGGCCTGGAAGTAGGACTCATTCACCACCCATGGAAAATGAGTCCACTTTTGAATTTCTAGAAATCCAAAAGTGGAAGGTGTAGTCTCTAGTTTCCACTTCGGCTCCTTACAGGTGTCTACCTTTGAAAGTCTGATTATCAAACCTGAAAGTGACTTTTGTTGATATTTTTCCTTGGTCAATAGGAAGGTATCTTAAAAAAATTTACAACTTGATCTTCAATGATTTCCAAGTCTTCAATATTCCTAAATCTACAAACACACAAGACAAGAGAGAGAAATGTTGAATGTTAGGGCATAGGGATCTTGAATGTCTGCAAAAAAAATGAAGAATATGCCCTTTAATGTCTTAAGAAGCTATCTTGAAGGCTTGCAATGATGAAACCCTAACTTTCTTAACTTGAGATAGAAGGTAGATGATGAATTAATGATAAGAGATGTGTGAATAAGTTATGATCTTAATGGGTGTCAAAATGGATAGAAAAACACTTATTTATACACAGTTATGCCCTAATTACCCAATAATACCTCATCACAGACAAACATAAGGTATTTTTGAATAAAAACCCAAAATAAATTTTGAATTATTTTGAATTTGGAGCCAAGAGGGACTCATTCACCACCCATGGAAAATGGGTGCAACCTTAGGCTTGTAAGTGGGTGTCAGGAAATAAGTTGCATTTAATGTTGTTTGTCGGGTTTACATTCAAAAATACATTTAATTAAGGCTTATGAGTGCATAAAGGGGTCATATAAAGCATAAGAAAGGTGTAAATAGTGATAACAAGCCTAGAAAAGCATGAAATATTATTACATGACTTTACAACACTTTAAAATAGGATTTGACAAGGGATAAAAATATGATTTTTAGATGAATTATAATGAGAAGAGTCTAGAAAAGTGTAGAAATGTGTTACAAAACTTCACAACACCTTCAAAAGGCATCGTTAAATGCATTTCAAAGGGTCCAAGACCTAGTTTGGACGTGAAAAAAACCTTACAACACCAAATCTAGGCCTCATTAAGTCCAATTTATCATCAATTATTCTCAAATCAAGCAAGTTTCCTTTTTTCTATGGTACATTTAGCCCCCACTTTAGTGAGAGGATGAACGTGCTTCAAAATAACACTAAAGTAGACACTCAAGAGAGATCTAAGTGTATAGATGCATATGACAAAGGATGAGAATGATCAAGAAGGAATTCAAGCCCCTAGGATCCAAGATCCTAAGGCAAACCAACAAGATACATAATCATGCAATGGCAAGAAATGAAACTGAGGTGAAAAAGATGCACTCACTCTGGGGCCATAGAACATAAGGTCGTATGTTAGGTGAGTTGTCCCAAAGAAGTGGTTTTAGTGAGAAAGGCATGCTATTGTGTCGGCTTCCCATTGTATAATGAGAAATTCATGCCAGTGTGTCAACTTCCCATCATACTAACCATACCAAATTTATGCTCCTCATAACATTGATAAGGCACCATAATGTAATGCTTTTTGTAAATGTTTTTTAATATGTAAATAATTTTATTAAAGTGGATTTTTCTTTGTTCACGTAAGGCCTTCTTCTTAGGGAGAATTTTTCTTAATGTATCCAAGAGATGACAAGTCAGGGTTTCAAATCATTATCCATGGGATGCCTTGTTCACATCAAGCCACTTCAGTTGATTGTTATTCCCTTGTCAGATCGTTATCCATGGGATTCTTTGTTTGCATCAGGCCACTTCAGTTGATCATACACTCTTGGAAGGCATCAAACCAAATGACACCACCAAGGAGAGGACACATCAGAAGAAAAAGTAAATCACACCATAAATTTACAAAAATATGTTGTCTATGTATACCCCCACTTTAAAGAGGTTGATAACACCATTACTGTGAGAAATTTCTTTAAAGTAAAAGAATGTATGAGAGCTTATTCGAAAATCCCTATGCCATTCCCATGTTTTCGATAAGTTACGTCATGAAGAAAGGGAGTATGGCACATGTGATTCAATCTTAAGACGTGTCATCCACATGTCAAGGTTGATCTTATACGTTCATGAAAGGTTAACTATTAGTCAAAAGAGACAACGACAAGTGAGATAAAGGGATAAGGCTTTCTAACCCTTTTCCCCCACTTAGTGTAGTACAAGGGTGAGATTGGAATGGATAATGGTATGCTACCCCTTTCAATGGATTCAAAACATGCAATAGTGAGTATGCTATGATCCAAAAACTATTACATGGCAAGGAGCAGCAACTAATGTTATTTATGTGGATAAGGAAATAAAGTTTCTTCTTGATACATGTTTAATGAGATATCTATCAATTTAGGATGTATCAAGGTTAGAGTTTTCTTGGAATAATCTTGAGTGATAGTATGGATGTTCTAGTGAAGATTTTTGGATGGGTTGATTTCTATGAAAGGTCAATCACAAAGACCATGATTTGGAAAAATGAGGTTGGGTGTATTGTGAGCTTGTTTCTTAGCACACATAGGGGGATGATTAAGGGTTGGATTTTTTTGAGTATCAATATTGGTGATATGATAAGAATGCTTTATTTGGTTGTCTTCTTTCTCTAAGGTATCATTCTTATGTGTCATAATATCGACCCTAGGAGGAGAGCTAAGATGTTCATCCCATGAATAATTGGATTTGGCAAGATAGCTTCATTGCTCATAGGAGAGGCATCAAGAGAAGGACAACTAGGAGTTCCATGGTTAGTAATGATTGGAATTTTTCATTCAAATAGATATTTCCAAATGGTAGGGACATCAGGGAATGGAGGAATAGGTGTTTAATGAGTCTCACCAATGATATCTTCTAACACTAAACTATCTTGTTAATGTGTAGAGAAGATATTAGGAGAAGAAAAGGTTTGGTTGTCATGATTATTGACACTTACATCCTCATGTCCTAGAATGTCTTCTTGATTAGGAGAGGTAGGATTGTCATATCTCTCAATCATATCCTCCACACAAATGTGTTTTTCATGATCGCTCATGAGTTTATCCTTATTCACTAAAGGATTTGCACAAGTAGGAGAGGTGTTAGGAGAAGAATGAGGACTCGGTAAGGTAGTAGCAATGATTTCAGCTTTGTGTGTCATAATGTCTTTGCAAGGGGGAGGAGAAGGAAGATAAGAAATACTTTCATGATCTTCAATGATTGTGTCTTCTTTTGTCAAGATACCTTCATCACCAATGGGAGAGATATCAGGAGAAGAACAAGTATGATTATCATGATTATCGATGCATGTATCCATTTGTGTCAAATATTTAGTGGATGATCTTAGTGAGAGGAATTCCTTAAGGGATTCATCTAATATGTCTAAATAATCACTACTAAAGGGCTTTGATGTTATGGTTTTTCAAAATTGAATCATTCTTTGAACTGGATCGTTTGATGTTGTTTGTTTTTTGTTTTCAGTTGCTAATGAATCTGATCTAAATGAACTAGGAACTAATGCTGAAAATGAAAATTACAAAAGTCTAAGTGCCATGAATGTAAATAATGATTATTTATAATGATTTAAATGTAAGAGAAACTATGCAAACATAACATGTAATGTAAAGACATAGGATGAAATGAAAATTTTCATATTTCAAAAAAAGTAATTTACTGATGACACTATGCAATAATCTAAAAGATGAAAGATTGGAAGTACAAATGTGAATTTTAACAATGCATGAAATGAGCTAATGTAAGCTAAATCTAATGAAATGCATGATACATAAAGTTAGCCAATGAATACAGATAATTGATGGTAGAAAATAGAAGCATAAAAATAGGGTTTTTAACTCTGTAAAAGGCAGTTTTAGGGGTCATAAGGGACTTATTCACCCAGGGTGGCGAATGAGTCCTAGTGGGGATTTTTTTGAGATTTTCCAAATTATTTTGAGGGATTTTTTATGTTTTCTATGCTGTAAGATGCATAACTAAGATGAAAATGCAAAATTTTAGAAAATTTTAATGAATTTAGATGTTAAAAATGCAACCTCCATGCACTTTTCATGAATGCAAAATTTGAAACCTAGCATGCAAATTAATCCATGTAAACCCTAATGCAAGATCAATGCAATGATAGATCTATGATGAAGGACTCCAAATTAGAGAAGAAGGTATTCAAAAAGCAAGTTCACCAAAATGAACCCTCAATTTTTAGGTTGTATATATGAACTTCTCTTGCACTCTTGGGGTTTTTCACCTAAAAGGAGAGAGATAAACCCCAAAATTGATATAGGAATGTATGATATAATTATGACTAAATGCAATGATATAAATGGAAAAAAATAATGAAATCTATGGATTATTGAATGAAAACTAAAGAAATACAACTTTTTTGAAAACACATTATGTAATGCAAAAACGCCTAGAAATGAATGCAAATTGCAACAAAAATGGATAAAACTAAAATTGTGCACCTGAGATCTTGCTAGAGACTGGAAATGACATTTAAATTTTGTTGATCCTAATTTTTAGGCCTCGTGGGACTCATTTTCCATTCTAGGAGAATCAATCCAAGTTCTGGGAAACTGTTTCAAAGCCTGTTTCGGACAAATGGGTATCAAAAAATGTAGAAAACCAAAATCAGGCTTGGAAGTGGGACTCATTCACCACCCATGGAAAATGAGTCCACTTTTGAATTTCTAAAAATTCAAAAGTGGAAGCTATAGTCTCTGGTTTACACCTCAGCTCCTAACAGGTGTCTACCTCTGAAAGTTTGATTTCCAAACCTGAAAGTGACTTTTTGTTGATATTTTTCCTTGGTCAATAGGAAGGTGTCTTCAACAACTTTACAACTTGATCTTCAATTATTTCCAAGTCTTCAATATTCCTAAATCTACAAACACACAAGACAAGAGAGAGAAATGTTGAATGTTAGGGCATGGGGGTTTGCCTTGGTCAAACCCCTTTGTAGGTAATTAAACCAAAATTACAAAATAATTTAATGAAACATGCAATAATGGAGTCATTACCTTGCCATGAAGATTGATCTTGAATGTCTACAACAAAACATGAAGAATTTTCCCTTCAATGTCTTAGGAAGCTATCTTGAAGACTTGCAATGATGAAACCCTAACTTGCTTGACTTGAGATAGAAGATAGATAATGAATGAATGATAAGAGATGTGTGAATAAGTTATGATCTTAATGGGTGTCAAAATGGTTGGAAAAACACTTATTTATACACACTTATGCCTAATTACCCAATAATACCTCATCGCAAACCAACATAAGGTCTGTTTGAATAAAAACCCGAAAGGAATTTTAAATTATTTTGAATTTGGAGCTAAGAGGGACTCATTCTCCACCCATGGTGAATGGGTCCCACCTTAGGCCTGTAAGTGGGTTTTGGGAATTAAGTTGCAGTTAACATTGTTTTTCTGGTTTACATTCAAAAATACAATTAATTAAGGCTTATGAGTGCATAAAGGGTTCATATAAAGCATAAGAAAGGTGTAAATAATGATAAAAATCCTAGAAAAGTGTAAATATCTTGTTACAAGACTTTACAACACTTTAAAATAGGACTTGATAAGGGATAAAAAGGTGATTTTTAGATGAATTATAATAAGAAGAGTCTAGAAAAGTGTAGAAATGTGTTACAACACCTTCACAAGGCATCGTTAAATGCATTTGAAAGGTTCCAAGACCTAGTGTGGATGTGAAAAACACCTCGCAACACCAAATCAAGGCCTCATTAAGTCCAATTTATCATCAATTATTCTCAAATCAAGCAAGTTTCCTTTCTTCTATGGTACACCAAGTTACAAGGTACCACTCTCTCTATCTCGCCCTTATAGGCCCATCCACCCTCCCCTTACAATGATCTAGATTGGGAGCAAGACTACCTATTGGTCGATGAGCAATAGGCATTGAATGCACAAGATAACTGAGAGGGGGGGTGAATTAGTTGTACATTAAAATATAAAAACCCTCATAAACATTCAAATCCACATCAACTTAATAAACCCTTAATCTATTTGAATGATTTAGCATAAAATAAAATAACAAAACTGAAACGCATCAACACCATGCACAATAGAACACTAGATTTATGTGGAAAACCCAATAAGGGAAAAACCATTGTGAGGATTAGCTCACAATATAAAATAATTACAACATCAAATACAAAGGGCTCATTTCCAAAAAGAAAGAAGGGTTCACTACCAAATTCTAGAAAATAAGAAAGAAGAATTTATTAGTGAGAAATCCATCTCAATACAATAGGAAATTCCACCACAGCATCACCAACACATTCGTAGCCTTTTTGAACATTGTAGAAACCTTTTTCTCATTATTTATAGTAGTCTAACTCTTTAAATCTCACACTACACTTCACAACTCTAAAATTCATATCACACCCTCTACACACACTCATCTATCAACATGACACTTATTTATACCTTCTTCAACCTTGAAAATATTCTTCAAGGTCAAATATGCACCTCAACTGTGAAAATTCAAATTAGGTCAACACTAAACATTACCATGGTGAAAAGGAATGAAAGCATACCACACCACATCTTAACTCAGACCTAGATCATACATATATACAATGCCACACTTCCACAATCACTAAATAAAATACACAATTAGTGTAAACACCCAAGGTTGGGTGAACCTATGTAAACATCATTAAAATTTAAGTGCATGCTTCCTCAAATTCAAAAGATGACTCATGGACCACACACAACACTTGAACACAATCTACAATATTCCACAGACACCGTAAAATCAAACAAATTCCTTTGCAACAACTTTCACCTAAAGAATGTACACATGAAGTACACTCAAACAACCTTCTATACACTGTGACTCAAGAAAAAACCTTGCAGAATATTAGACCATGAAAAAATTCAACTAAAGGTAGATATGAACCTTGTCAACACACTTCTAGGACCGCAATACCAAAAACCAAATTGCAGAGAAATGCGGAGCAAAATCATTTCTCCTAGATAGCACTACAACATACTTCACACACTGGTGAACACAAATTCTTCTTCAAAATGATCCAAACCAAGAAATTATGGATATAAAACCTATGAACACATCTGACCAACATATTTGAATCACACAAGTAGATCTTCAACATAGAATATATGTGAAGAAAAAACTAGAACACCACTCTATATGCCAGAAGACCTATGTAACACACTATTTCTTCTTTTATTCAAATTTTCAAAAAAGAACTTGGAAACCAAGCAATAGAGACATACACTCATCATCTTCAGCACTTCCTAAATATCATCAGACCAACTACAATATAGTTATACATCCATAAACAAAATATTATCAAAGCAACACTAGAGGTTGACACCAGTAGCACTTACTAATGACAAAATAATGAAACTAATCAAAGCATCATCATAACTTCTCAACCATCACCAATTGAAATCAATAAAAAACATAAGCCTGTTGACATCAATGATAACACCAACTACTCATACTTGCAACAATCTCCTTCTTTTCCATTGATGGCAACACACGATGTGAAAATACATCAACAACAAACATAACAACTTTTATCACCAACATACTACTTCATATCAACTCTTTCCCTTCCTTTCTCAACCAATATTTTTCACATTGCTTCCTTTCTCACCTTTGACATCAATGGAAAAGGACAATACATCTCTCTATCACTCTTCCTCTTTGGAATTAAACATACATACTTTCTATTTTCTCCGAAGGAAATACCTATAAGGGACAACAACTACCTTTTCTTTTTACTAGTCTACATACACCCCCTTAGGAGAACACAACAAATTGTACCAACCAGCAACTAGTGCACAACACCAATGTACACCAACAATAACTCCCCTTGACTGTAAAAACCAACAAAGAACCACCTACTCTCCCTAAGAGGTAGCCTCCAACATCAGTCCAGAACAAAGAATGAATCTTGAGATCCATTGGACTGATGCATATCCTTATGCATCTAGTTCAAAGGAGGGGTAATAGCCCATAACTTCTCTGGGAGATACTCAAAAATATCCTTAGGAAGAGCCTTAGTAAATATATTAGCAACCTTATCTTTTGTAGGCACATATTGAAGCTTCACTTCATTCTCTGCAGCCTTCTCTCTCAAAAAGTGGTACCAAATTGAGATATGTTTTGTCCTTTAGGGGTAAAAGCATAAAGTTGTGTCACACTTTCAGCCAACTTATTAGCACAACTGAATTTAATTATTTCTAACTAGAAATCAATTTTGGTCAAACATATGATGTAGTAAGATTAATTCTAGCTAGGTTAGATACTTCCACAACTTTTTCAACTAAAATTGTTGGCTAAAAATATATGGAGCACCACTTTGAGCCCAATTTACCAAAAAAGTAAAATATTTAAAAACTTGAAGTTTCAATAACTCTTACTAGTGTAAATAACATTTTTTTAAAATATAAAAATACCATTTTGTAGATCCATATGTGTAGTTTTCAAAAATATATTTATTTTAATAGTTTAATTATTATTTATTTTTACTAAAAGTAGGTTATCAGCACAAAATGTTAGGTTCATTACCATGCGAAGGAAAAATACTAAAACTTATTAAAAAAAATAGAAAAAATATGATGCACTAGATAAAAGAATCTATTTCAAGATGGTATAATTTTTTTCAATTTTAGATAAATATTTAATACGAAAGTTGACATCCCATGGAAACAACTATTTTTTGATTCATGCACATTTTACTATTTATTTAAAAATATATATTTATCAAAATTGGAAAAAAAAATATATACATCCACTAAAGTTTCAAGTTATAAATACACAAAAAAAAATTGAAAGAAAAAAAATTAAATTTACCATAAAAAGTTTGATGTCTCATGCAACTTCATTTTTCAGCATTTTATCAACTAAATTATAGTGTTAATTTAAAAAATAGTTTCAAATAATTTTTTATTTTATTTTTTAAAATACAAACATAAAATATACTAAAAAAATACATATTTTACTAGTTTACATCATTTCAAAATTCAAAACATATATGCCACTTGGTGCAGGAGCACCTCAGAAACTTGGGTTTTCCTAGAGTCTTGTTGGAAGTCCAAATTTTTGTTGTGTTATTTTGAGGTCATGTTGACCATCCAGCTAGATTTTTTTGTTTTGAATAATGCTTGATCTATCTATGATCACTGGATTGGGAGGTGGCAAACATGAATGGGTTTTGAAGCCCCAACTTGTAATCTTTACCAACCTAGTCAAAGTGTTAGAAAACACAAGGGGTTTTATATTTTACATCAGTAGGTCATCTATGAGCTCGACCCAAGCTCCTAAATGGTTTTGGAAGCCTATTTAAAGTTATACTTGACCCTGAGGTAGGGTTAGAAGCATTGTTATTGAGTGACCTAATTGAAGATTGGAGAAAATAGTGTTGAAAAGACAGTTTTCCTACATTTTTGTGTTGAAACCGATCTTTAATGGCGTGACCCTGCTATTTTTCTATGTGTAGTATGTTGTGTTAGTCTTATACAATCTTGGTGTGCTTTTATTTCTTATTTTGTAGATTTTTTTCAACTTGTACTTGTAAATACTCTAGGTTTCCTATGTTTTTTGGCCTGAAACAGGCAGTGTTGAATAAATGGAGGCTTAGAGCACCTTCCCACCATACAAATTGTATAGCCTTTTAGGAAATGTGCCCTACCTCCATGTTTGTAAATATGGTAGGTGTTAGGTTTTCTTTGGTTGCAGGAGCTAGGAGAAAAGCCTTGCCCTAGGCGAGACAGTGAGAGCCCGGCTAGGAAAGGCTACAGGACAGCAGGGATAATTTGTGGGGGAATAAAGTTTTTTGAGAAATTATTTCTTGAGAATTTACGAAAGGGTCCTGACTATGTATGGTGATCTGGAAGAGGCTTTTCCAATCCATTTTCTAGGAGAGTTCTTCTGACAGTCTTAAAATAGCTTTTAAAATCTTTGAAACCCTAGCTTGTTGTCCATTTTCGAGACTAAGCATTGTACGAACAATTAGGGCTTGAGACTGTTAAAATATTAAGGTGATGATCAAATGAATCAATAGTCTTGAAGATATTTTGGGTGGATATTTAGAAATTTGTGAATAATCATCAGTTTTCTTGAAGTTGGAGGCCTAATTAGTTCAAGGGCTACTAGCCTTCCAAACCTATGGAATAGGATTCATGCAAGTGTTGATAAGATGGAGTCTAAGTGAAGTTTCAGGAACCCTAGGAGGTTGTTTTGGATATTTGGAAAACATTCCCTCACCCCTGCAAGATCCATTTATGTATTGAGGTAGGATTAGTCTTTTGGTTGCAAGAAAGGCTAAGGAAGAATGGAGTCATAGGACCAAGATTTGGCTTGATAGTTACAAACTAGAAATGATAGAAAGGTTGGCAAGAAGAACCAGGGGTGCCTAAATAGCATAGGACCCATAGGTTGAGTGGTGGAGAGAGACACCAAAGGGAATCATCAAGGTGAGACCTAGAGTGTTGAGGCAGTGATTGTTTCAATCCAACCCTGTCCCTATCAGATTAGTATTAGAGCAAGTTAAAGATTTGGGAAAGATGTCAGAGATTGAGTCAAGTGATTCTTCCACCATGGTGACCAATGCAAAACTGGCTAAGATGGTTGAAGAGAAAGAAGAAGACAATAGGCAGTTGAGGGAAAGAATATCCCAACTTGAGGCAGCAGTGAGGAGTGCATAGTTTGAGGGAAGAATTCCAAAAGAACAAGAGATAGCAGAGGAGGATAAGACCCCTATACCTGACCCTATTTTGGAGGAGCCTTTCTTGAAGGCATTGAAAGCTTTGAGTGGAAAAGCACTTGAAGGTATACCACTTTTTAGTGGAAAGATGGAACCTGATTTGGTAATGGATTGGATAGAAGGCATGGAGAATCATTTTGAGTGTGATGGAGTCATGGAAGCTCAGAAGGTGAAGGTTGCTAAGTCAAGATTGAGAGGATCAGCCTTGACATGGTGGAAGTTCATCCAAACTAAAAGGAAGAAAGAAGGAAAACAGCCCATAGCAACTTGGAAAGGAATGTTTGCTAAAGTGAAAGAAGCCTACATGCCAGATGATTATGAGATCCAATTGCACAAGAAGAGGAAAAGTTTAAGGTAGAAATAACAAGATGTAAACACTTATATTGAAGAGTTTCAAAAGCTTTGTATGAAGTCTAATGTGATAGAGGATGAGAGCCTCAAAGTGGCTAGGTATCTCAATGGTTTGAAGTGGAATATCCAAGAGGAAATGGCCTTACTAAGTCCCAAGACAGTCCACCAATGTTATCAATTGGCTATAAAGATTGAGGAAAGGAACAAAAGAAGGCAAGGTCAAAATTCTAAGGGTAGAGGCAAAGGTAGAGATCAAAGAGATCAAAGAGGATAGTGTGGTGGCTACCAAGGAAGGGGTAGTGACCAAAGAAACCAAGGAGAATCAAAACTCACTAAGCATGGAGGTGAAACATCTTCAAGAGGAGGATTTAACAGAGGAAGAGGACCTCAAAGAGGTTCAAATAGAGGAAGAGAAGCAGGCAAGAACAACTCTTATTCTGCAAGTATGAAGTGTTACTATTGCAACCAACTAGGTCACCCTGCTTATAGATGCCCGAAGAAAGCTTCTTCATCAAGCAATGAAAAGAGAGTGGCCTATGCACAAGAGGACACTATGAGTCCTAAGGAAACTGAGATCAATCATATAGAATCTAAAATTGGAGAGAGTCTAATGTTTAACAAACTGCTGATTAGACAACTAGTCAAGGAGGAACCTATGCAAAGAAGAGCTCTTTTTAGAGTAAGGTGCAAAATACTTGGTAAAGTATGCAAGGTCATTGTAGATTTAGGTTCAATGGAAAATATAATCTCAGAGGAGGTAGTAACTAAACTAAAATTGCAGAAGGTACCTCATACTAACCCCTACAAGGTCACATGGCTGAATAAAGGGCGGAGTGTTTTAGTTAATGAGCAAGTAACAGTGGAATTTTCAATTAGAGGCTATAAAGACAAGCTAGTTTGTGATGTATTACCCATGGATGCATGTCATCTTCTACTGGGCAGACCTTGGAAATATGACCGAAGTGTTGTTTATGATGGGAAAGAGAACACCATCTCATTCAAGAAGGATGGAAGAACCTTCAAACTACAGTCACTGTCAGAAGAAGATGAAGGGCAGTCCAAGGTACCAAACATCATGTGTCCAAAAGTTGCTTGATAAGTACAAGAGCATAGTTAGTGATGGTACACTAGCAACTTTACCACCAAAGAGAGCAATAAGTCTTCAAATTGACTTCACACCTAGACCCTCATTACCTAACAAAGCAGCATACAAACTCACACCAGATCAAAACCTAGAGGTAGCTAGGCAAGTGGAAGAATTGTTGAATCAAGGATTGATTCAAAAGAGCATCAGCCCTTGTGTAGTGCCAGTGGTTTTGGAAACCAAGAAAGGAGTTAAGTGGAGACTTTGTACTAATTCTATAGCAATCAATAGGATTACAATCAGATATAGATTCCCTATCCCTAGAATAGAAGATTTAATGGATTGCCTTGGAGGAGCACAGTATTTCACCAAGTTAGACCTCAAGAGTGGCTACCATCATATCAGAATTAAGGATGGAGATGAGTGGAAGACAGATTTTAAGACAAATGATGGGTTATATGAGTGGAAAGTGATGCCATTTGGCCTCTCAAATGCCCCTATCATGTTCATGAGACTAATGAATGAAGTGCTTAAGGATTTCACAGGAATTTTTGTAGTAGTCTATCTTGATGACATACTGATTTTCAGTAAGACAGCAGAAGAACACTTGAAGCATGTGGAGATGGTTCTTAAAAGGTTGCAAGAAGAGTTGGAAATCAACCTTAAGAAGTGTGAGTTCTTCAAACAAGAGCTTGTGTATCTAGGTTTTGTAGTATCCCAAGGAACCTTGAAGATGGATGCAAGCAAGGTGGAAGCCATCCTAAACTGGCCTACACCAACCACAACAACAGAGGTAAGGAGTTTTCATGGTTTAGCTCAATTCTATAGAAAATTCATAAGGAATTTCAGTGGTATATGTGCACCAATCCTAGATACTATCAAAGGTGGTCTAAAAACAAAATTTAAATGGACTCAAGAGGCTGATAAAGGGTTTGAAAAACTGAAACAAGAAGTGGCCACTCAACTAATTCTATTATTTCCTAGTTTTGACAAGTTGTTCACAGTTGAGTGTGATGCAAGTGGAGTAGCAGTAGGAGGAGTACTTAGTTAAGAAGGTAGGCTTATAGCCTTCTTTAGTGAAAAGCTCAATGAAGCCAAGCAAAAGTACTCTACCTATGATCTTGAGTTATATGCTTTAGTGCAGTCCCTTAGGAAGTGGAGGCATTATTTGTTACCCAAAGAGTTTGTGGTCTTCACTAATAACCAAGAACTTAGTTACATCAACACCCAAGAGAAGCTGAGTAATAGACATTTGAAATGGATGGAATACATCCAAGCCTTCACATCCACTATCAAGCACAAGAAGGGACAAATGAACAAGGTGGAAGATGCATTAAGTAGAAGAATGTTGATAGTGCAGGAGATACAGTTGAAAAGCATTGGTTTAGAGAGTTTCAAAGATCTCTATGGTGAAGATGAAGACTTCTTAGAAGTTTACAAGGTATGCTCTGATTTTGAGAATCATTTTCATAGTCTATATGCTGAGTATACACTACAAAATGGACTATTATTCAAGGGCAGTCAGTTATCTGTTCCAAGAGGATCAATGAGGGAAAATTTGATTCAAGAAAAGCATAATGGTAGTCTTAGTGGGAATTTTGGTATTAATAAAACTTTAGAGCTAGTTCAAAGGTTCTATTACTGGCCAAAGTTAGCAAGAGATGTCAGAAAATGTGTAGAATAGTGTGTTGTATGCATGAAAGCTAAGGGAGGAGCTAGCAATGCTGGTTTGTATCAACCCCTACCCATTCCTAACAGACCATGGGAGTGTGTGAGCATGGATTTTTTGGTAGGTCTTCCTAAGACCAAAACTGGTTTTCACAGTGTTTATGTTGTGGTAGACAGATTTAGTAAGATTAGTCACTTTATCCCCTGCAAAACTACTCATGATGCAAGCTAAATAGCACACCTTTTCTTCAAGGAGGTTGTAAGGATCCACGGCTTACCTTTAAGCATAGTTTTTGATAGAGATGTGAAGTTCATGAGTCACTTTTGGAAGACTCTATGGAGTAGATTGCGTACATATCTCTCATTTGGATCAACTTACCATCCTTAGACCGATGGTCAAACAGAGGTGGTTAACAAAGTTTTGGGTAATCTTTTGAGGTGCTTAACTAAAGAATATGGGCAGACATGGGATATGGTGATCTCCTGAGCTGAATATGCATATAATGACAGTGTCAATAGAACTATAGGGAAAAGTCCATTTGAAGTGGTGTATGGGATGCACCCAAGAGGCATTTGTGAACTTAGAGACCTTGGATCTATGGAGAATAGGAGTGGACATGAAAAAGACTTCACTCAAACCATGAAGGAGATTCATGAGCAAGTCAAGCAAATAGTTACAACAACTACCGAAAAGTTGAAGGAGAAAGTTGATCTGTCAAAGAAAGATGTACAATTTGCAGTTGGGGACTATGTTATCATCCACCTCAACAAATCCAGGTTGTAGAAGGGAGTTTCAACTAAGGTATAGATGAAAATAGTGGGTCCATGCAAGGTGTTGGCCAAATATGGCAAGAATGCATATAAGGTGGAATTACCATCAGACTTGGGCATCTCTCCAGTTTTCAATGTTGCTGATTTGATCAAGTACAAGGGATCAGTCAATGATGAGGATCAGAACAGAAAGGAAATCTTCAAGGACATCAGTAATGTGACCCTTCCTCAACAAGACAAGTTTCAGGCAGAGAAGATCTTGCAGTCAAGAGTGCAGAAAGCTACAAGACATAAGGTGTACATGGAGCACCTTATTAAGTGGAAGAACAGGCCAGAATTAGAAGCCACTTCGATCCTGGAAGATCATTTCAAGAAACCTGGCCTTGACCTAACATTGGTCTCTCCTTCCTCTCCTTATTTGTTTGGGCTAAGAGGGGGAGAATGGTGCAAGAGCACCTAGGAAACTTGGGTTTTCCTAGAGTCTTGTTCGAAGTCCAAATTTTTGTTGTGTTATTTTGAGGTCATGTTGACCATCCAGCTAGGTTTTGTTGTTTTGAATAATGCTTGATCTATCTATGATCAATGGATTGGGAGGTGGAAAACATGAATGGGTTTTGAAGCCCCAACTTGTCATCTTTACCAACCTAGTCAAAGTGTGAGAAAACACATGGGGTTTTATATTTTACATCATTAGGTCATCTATGAGTTCAACCCAAGCTCCTAAATGGTTTTGGAAGCCTATTTAAAGGCAGAATCGACCCTAAGGTAGGGTTAGAAGCATTGTTATTGAGTGACCTAATTGAAGATTGGAGAAAATAGTGTTGAAAAGACAATTTTCCTACATTTTTGTGTTGAAACTGATCTTTAATGGCATGACCCTACTATTTTTCAATGTGTAGTATGTTGTGTTAGTATTATACAATCTTGGTGTGCTTTTATTTCTAATTTTGTAGATTTTTTTTAACTTGTATCTGTAAATACTCTAGGTTTCCTGTGTTTTTTGGCCTGAAACAGGCGGTGTTGAATAAATGGAGTCTTAGAGCACCTTCCCACCGTAAAAATTGTATATCCTTTTGGGAAATTTTCCCTACCTCCATGTTTTTAAATATGGTAGGTGTTAGGTTTTCTTTGGTTGCAGGAGCTAGGAGAAAATCCTTGCCCTAGGCGAGACAGTGAGAGCCCGGCTAGGAAAGGCTATAGGACAGTAGGGATAATTTGCAGGAGAATAAAGTTTTTTGAGAAATTCTTTCTTGAGAATTTAGGAAAGGGTCCTAACTATGTATGGTGATCTGGAAGAGGCTTTTCCAATCCATTTGCTAGGATATTTTTCTAACAGTCTTAAAATAGCTTTTAAAAGCTTTGAAACCCTAGCTTGTTGTCCATTTTCGATACTAAGCACTGTACAGATAGTTAGGGATTGATATATTTAAAATATTAAGGTGATGATCAAATGAATCAATAGTCTTGAAGAGAGTTTGGGTGGATATTTAGAAATTTGTGAATAATCATCAGTTTTCTTGAAGTTGGGGGCCTAATTAGTTCAAGGGCTACTAGCCTTCCAAACCTATGGAATAGGCTTCATGCAAGTGTTGATAATATGTAGTCTAAGTGAAGTTTCTAGAACCTTAGGAGGTTGTTTTGGAGATTTGGAAAACATTCCCTCACCCCTGCAAGATCCATTTATGTATTGAGCGAGGATTAGTTTTTTGGTTGCTTAAAAGGCTAAGGAAGAATGGAGTCATAGTACAAAGATTTGACTTGGTAGTTGCAAACTAGAAATGATAGTAGGGTTGGCAAGAAGAACCAAGGGTGCCTAAATAGCGTAGGACCTATAGGTTGAGTGGTGGAGAGAGACACCAAAGGGAATCATCAAGGTGAGACCCGGAGCGTTGAGGCAATGATTGTCTCAATCCAACCCTGTCCCTATCACCACTTTTTAGTGATTGAAGTTTAAATTTTGGATCAATTTTGGTTGTTTCCTTTATAAAGTGTGGCACAACTTTGTACTTTTACCCTTAGTGCATCACCGGATTCTTTGAAATTTTAATAGCACTTGTATTATCATAAAATATAGAAATTGGTTCATCATATACAACTCTAGTATCCTTCAAGGTTTCCCTCATCCACAACACCTGTGTACAACAAGATGCTATTGCAATACATTTTTCCTATATAGTAGATAAAGATATTGGATCTTGCTTCTTTCTTAGCCAAGACACTAATCTACTTCCAAGAAAGAATGAACCACCACTTATAATTTACTTGTCATCCACACAACTTGCCCAATCTAAATCTATAAAAGCACTCAAAGAGAAATCAGTATCCTTTGGATACCACAAACCATGTTCTAGAGTGCACTTCAAGTATTTGAATATCATTTTCATTGCTGCAACATGTGACTCTCTAGGGTCTTCTTGAAATCTAGCCATAAGAAAAACTACATTCATAATATCTAGTCTAGTAATAGTTACATATAGAAATCCTCCAATCATTGATCTATATTTGCTTTGATCATTCTTAGGAGATTCATCATTCTTACTTTGATTGCAATCAGTAACCATAGGAGTACATACCAATTTAGAATCTTCCATCCCAAACTTTTTCAACATTTCCTTGACATACTTTGATTGTGAAATGAATATAACTTTCTTTGTCTAATTAATTTGAATTCCAAGGAATAAATTCATCTCCCCAAACATATACATCTCAAACTCTTTTGCAACTCTTCTATAAATTTCTTGCACATAGCTTCATTCCCTCCAAATATTATATCATTAACATACACAACCACAATCAAGATTTAGTCTTATTCAACTTTGAAATAAATATTACTATCTGCGGTAGCTTTATTGAATCCTTGTATCAAGTAGCTATCCAAGCTTGCATACAAGCTCTAGAAGTTTGCTCCAATCCATAAAGTTCCTTCTTCAATCTGTAAACCATATCCAGTTTGTCTGATAACTGAAATCCTTCTGTTTGTTCAATGTATAATTCTTATTCCAACTCACCATTCAAGAGAGAAGACTTCATGTCCATTTGATAAAACCTGAAATAATTATGTGTTGTAAAATCCAAAAACATCTTGATAGCTTCCATTCTTGCCACCGGAGAAAGTGTCTACTCAAAATCTATTCCTTCTACTTGTGAGTAGCCCTTACACACAAGTTGTTGGCAACTCAAGGATAGACAATTGAGAGGGGGGTGTGAATTAGTTGCCATTGAATTTCAAACTTATTCATCCTTATTCTCAAATCTGATCAATATCAATGAAAGCATGAATCAATAACACATCAAAAACACACATAACACCAAGATTTTTTATGTGGAAACCCTATTAGGGGAAAAACCATGGTGGAGGTCAATCCACAAGATTATACCTTGCTAAAAGTATAAGAAATATGAATGGGGAATGCACATGCATTCAAGCACACTACCTAGAGCTCACTGCTCAATTACAAAGGAAGACACACTATCTTACTAAAAGGTTCTGATTAAATCCATCAAACTTTGAATTGAGAAAATAGAATTTGTTAATGCTTGGTTACAGTTTTGGTTAAGCTCATGATCACTTATTCACTCTTCTTCATTCTTTGCTCTGCCTTCATATGATCTTAACAATATTCACACATAGGACTCACACACTTCACTTCCAAATCTCATACCTTACTTCAAATGATAAAATAACCTCTTGTATATATATCTGCAATAAGAAATTACATCGCTAGAAGTTGGCTCCAACAAAAGAATAAAAATAATATAAACAGTCGGCTCAGATCAATAAAGATTATTCATATGAATCAACCAAGGTTGACCATAACATAGTTAAGACCCAAAATATCATCCTCAAACACAAACCACTTCAATTAATTACACCTCAAAGATCCACAACATGCTTCAACACCTTGTCAGCCAGGAACATGAAAAAAATGAACACGCAAGAGAAAATCTTGAATCGCGAGCACAACGATCAATGCAGACATGCAACATAGATAGAGCATGAACTAGAAATATCCACAAATATTTTGAAACACCATAGAAGCATCCATAGCAACTGAACTAACTGAAATCACATGATCTTCATTCAGGAACATAAATTGAATTAATAGAAAAACTATCAGAATACAAATCTTCATAGCTCAATCAAATCTTCATGTGGATCTCTGAAACTCAACATGGATAAACTAGATATACTCATAAAGAAACCCTTTAGTCCACAACCTCTGAACACCAATTTATTGAACAAACTGTTAGAATGAACTTCGCTTCACCACTGACAACCTGCAGCACTTCTTATTACAATTTTCTCAATATGCTTGACATATATAGCTTCTAGTCCAACAATGTTAATAGTGTTTACATCAATGACAACCACATATTAGCAACACAACCACAGCATCCAACAATCTCCCACTTTGGTATTGATGGAAACACATGATGTGCAAAATACCATCAACACAACACTTACTCTTCCTTAGGTTCTAAAACTTCTCTCCTCAACTCATACATACAACTCTTCTCCTCACATGGTTCTTCTCTCTCAGAATTTTTTCACATTACTCTTCTCCCCCTTTGACATTGATGGAAAAGATATACATTACAAGCTCTTGAAAAACATACCTAAACTTTGAACATCTGACTACTCCCCCTAAGTAGTAGCCACCATAACATCAATCCATATCAGAATATGATCATGAAATGCATAGATTGATGCAAATCAATGCATCTTCATTCTTATTAGGAGGGGTAATCACCCCTAACTTCCTTCTGAGATACTCAAAAGTATCCTTAGGAAATGGCTTTGTAAATATTTCTGCAATTTGCTCCTTAGTAGGCACATACTCCAATCTGACTTCCTTTTCACTTACTTTCTCTCTCAAAAGTGAAACTTGATAGATATATGCTTGGTCTTGGAATGCAGCACTATATTCTTAGAAATGTTAATATCACTTGAGTTATCACATAATATGACAATAGGCTCATCATGCACAACTCTGATAACCTTCAACATTTTCTTCATCCACAAAACTTGAGTACAATTATTAGCAATAGCAATGTATTCTACCTCTGCAGTAGATAAAGAAATAGAATTCTACTTTTTGCTTAACCATGAAATCAACTTCTTTCCCAAGAAAAATGCTCCACCACTAGTACTCTTCTTGTCATTTACATCTGCTACCCAATCAACATCAGTAAAGGCACTCAAAGTAAGATCATCATCTTTAGAATACCACAAACCATAATCAATTGTCCCCTTCAAGTATCTAAAAATCCTCTTCATAGCAGTCACATGGGATCTCTTAGGATTAGCTTGAAATCTAGCAACAATACATACAACATTAATTATATCATGCCTTGTTTGAGTCAAATAAAGTAATCCACCAATCATTGATTTGTATCTAGTCTATTTTTCCTTTAGAGAATCATTGTCAGTTGTCAATTTGCATCCAGTCACCATGGGTGTACCAACTGGATTTGAATCTACCATACCAAATTTCTTCAGTAATTATTTCACATACTTGGACTAAGATATAAAAATTTTGAGTATGTGCAGGATCATCATGGAAAAGACAAGCCCTTAAGTGGCAAAAAATTCAAAAAAATTAGAGTCAGGCAACTCTATATTATTTCAAAAATATGTAAGAATAGAATCTATAGAAAAATGGATGTAGTTTCTAAACTACTAGGTTTATTTTTTTTAAAATAAATCTATTTGGTGAAAATTTGAAATTTCATTGCAGTAGTACTTAAATTTCAGGGAAAAAATAAGAAGTAGGTGTCTGTCTGACCACCCTAACCACAATAAAATGATAATATTTTTCTATAATATTTTAGATATAAGTAGATGACTCATGTCCCTGATGTTGTGCATTTTTTGTAATTTTTCCAAATAAATAATTAATTATGAATTTTTTATTACAAATTTTAAAAATATAAAATTTGTATGTTTGACCACCTTAACTTGGTCAAAACTTCATAAAATTCAAAAAAAAATCCTATAGTATGCAAATCATAGAATGTGACACATGTTTTAGATTCAATAAATGTGATACCGTTTGAAAGCTATAGATGTTTTTCAATCAGCCTATCAATCAAGACTTTAGTCGTAATTCAAATAGAAAATTAATAATAATTATTTATTAAATTCAAGGTATTTAAGAATAATTTATATTGGTGGAAAGCTAAGAATCTCCTTTTGAAACCCTTTTCGTTTCATCAATTTTGGGTTAAAAAAAGTTGTTAGCCACATGGGCCATCATATCACTTACATATCGCCACTTTTTGGCCCATCATGATCTTTCACATACCCTCCCTTTATCTAACTAAGTAATTTGCAATCCCAAGAATAATTTCATCTCTCCAATCATTGACATCTCAAACTCATTTTCCATCTCATCAACAAACTTCATGGACAAGCTATCATCTCCTCCAAATATAATATCATCAACAAAAACTTCAACAATCAAATATTTATTATCTTTCTTGAAATAAAAATTACTGTCAACAGTACCTTTGTTAAATGAAAGCTTCACCAAGTACTTATCCAATCTAGCATACCATGCTCTAGGGGCTTGCTTAAGTCCATACAATGCTTTCTTCAACCAAAAAACCATATCTCCCTTATCATTCAATTGAAATCCATCAGGTTGTTCAACATACACTTCATCTTCCTACTCACCATTTAGAAAAGTTGACTTGACATCCATTTGATAAAAAGAAAATTCTTTGTAAGCAACATAAGCAAGAAACAATCTTACAAATTCAATTCTAGCAACAAGGGAAAAGGTTTCTTCAAAATCGATACCTTCCATTTGTGAATATCCCTTACATACCAATCTTGTTGTGTTTCTAACCACTTCACCTCGCTCATTTAGTTTGTTTCTAAAGATCCATTTAGTTTCGATTACACTTTTATCCTTAGGTCTGGGAACAAAAATCCATGTATCATTCTTTTCAATTTTTTGTAGTTCCTCATTCACTACTTTAACCCAATGTTCATCTTTGCATGCTTCATTCACATTATTAGGCTTAGTCTTTGAAATCAAGCAATATTCTTCTGCAATCTTTCTCCTAGTTTGGACACCTTTGTTCTTATCACCTATGATCTGATTCTCTGAATGATTCAACCTTACATACCTCAGAGTCTTCTTAGAATGTTCTCCAACTTTAGGTTCTTTTGATCTCTCTTCTATTCTTTCACTAATTTCTCCTTCTTCTTGATCTCCTTGATTCATCAGAATGATTTGCACTTGAATTGAAGTCTGAACTTGCTTTCCTTTGTTTGTGTTTTAATTCTAATCATTAGAATCATATCCACAAGTTATGGATGGTGCACCTATCTCTTCATCAACCTTAAAATTTTCACTTTCAACCATTTTCTTCAATCTCTTATTGTAACACCGGTAGGCCTTGCTATTAGCAGAATAACCCAAAAGATTCCTTCATCACTCCTAGCATCAAACTTTCCTAACTGAAATTCCTTGCATATTTCATTAGTAGGTTTCATCAACTTAGGAAGGTCTCTCACAACCTTAGTAGAACTTATCTTGACAATATTATCAAAGTTAACATGACACATTCTTCTATGCCACAACCATCTTTCATCAATTTCAGCAATCAACTTTTACTAGCAGCAATTAGGTGAAAAATATTGCCTTTTGTTTTTATACCTGATGCAATCATATTTCCAGAATTTATCGATATCTTGCACTAACCATCCTTGAACTGAAGATTGTATCCCTTATCAACCATTTTTCCAACACTTAAAATATTATACTTCAAACCTTAAATATACAAGACATCATCAACATTATGATTACCATCAAAAGAAATGCATCCTCTTCCACAAATCACACTAGCTTTGTCATCACCAAATCTCACAACACCACCATAATAGTTTTCCAAACTCACAAACTTACTTTTTTCTCATGTCAATTACCCATTCATCTTTCTCTTCAACTCGAGCAGCTAGGGCTTTCTCCACATTTGTACAACTAGGAGATTCAATAGACACAAGATTATTTTCCTTGATATAGAAATAAACAAAAATTCATCTTCACTTGTATTTCCTTTATCAGATTCATCACCTGTCACACCTTCATCAGCAGCATAGTAACACTTCTTTTGGAATTTAGGCTTGTTATATCTTGGCTTGGAAACTCTCTCAAAATAGTGCCTTGATGCAAAATGACCTATCTTATTGCAAGAGAGACATTTAATAGGAAACAGCCCCTTATACTTACCTTGTCTTCTCTTTTCACAACCAATGCTTCAAGCTCTTCTAGCTCTCTTTGTTCATCATCAAGTTATTTCATTTCATTCTCATATTTGAATGTCTTTCTTGATGAAATTTCACCTGGATCATATCTTTTTTTATCTCTTCCAAAAGTAATAGCCTTAAATGTAGATTCAACCTTAGGAAGGGCATCACCAAATTCACTCAACTCAAAAGCAGTAAGCTTACCAATCAACATATCTTTGGTAACAATTGTCACAGTCTAGAGCTCTTTAATAGCACTAGCTTTGACTTTGTAAGAATCAAGAAAGGATCTAAGCACTTTGGAAAAAATATCTGATTTGTTTGTCTATCCACTAGCACATCTGATGCCACACACAAGCTCATTCACTCTTTGCATGAAAGTAGTAACATTTTCATCATCACCCATTTTCAACTTTTCATATTTCCCTTTCAGACTTTATAGCTTAGCAATCTTCACATTAGCATCACCTTCATATAAGGTCTCCAACTTTTTCTAGATCTCATAAATAGTCTTCAGACCCATCACATTTGTCATCTCAATATCATTTAAAGCACTCAAGAAAACCTCCTTAGCCTTGATATTATACTTAGCATCTCTAATCTCAGCAAAAGTAGTAGAACCATTATGTGGAATAACATATATATTTTTTGTAATGCTCTAGTAGGGTTCACCAATGCATCTTAGATGGCACTCCATTTGAGTCTTGCACAAGGAATAATTTGTTCCATCAAATCTAGGACAATCCTTCTTATAATTCACCATCCTAGATCACCTTAAGCTATCAAACTTCTTCCTAGGAACCTGCTCCAATACCAATTGTTGGAAACACAAGGATAGACAACTAACAAGGGGGTGAATCAGTAAACTGTACAGTTTCTAGAGCTGAATTAGATTAAACCTCTATTCGCTCCGACATATATATATATATATATATATAGAACTATTGATCTTAATCTCATTGATCATTTTATCCCGGCAATGTTACCAACATCCCTGTGTAGATTGAGAATAATCTAAAACCGGGGGCTAGCTCACTCATTTATTTCAAATTATGAGCGAGCTAAGGTAATTTATTTATTCGATCTGCTCAGGGATTTTATTTTGTTAAATGAAGTATTGGAAAGTGGTAAAGTATGAAAATGGATCTCATATCAGCGATCGTACCTTCATCGGATCAATCACTCACCTATTTGTCTTTCCTTTTTTAGCAAGCATTTTAACAAATTTTTTCATCATCTTTAGTTTTTCTATCTCTATATCTATCTGTTCCATGTAAACGAGTTGATGAAATCGATGAATAATATTAATTCACAATATTTTATTATCTTAAAGAAAGGGAACGATATTTCAAAAGGATTATGTAATATGCATTAATGTTGATAAAGAGCACAATTTATATACATTCTAAATTTCTATGGATAGAATGAAAATAGAAATTATCAAAATGAATAGTAATATATTAATATGGACATTAATATACAAAATAAAGATAAAAATATATAGGAAGATATACATCCCCCTCCTAAGCATCTCATTCCCTCCCCTACAAAAAGACCTAAAAAACCTACTCCATTTGGGATTCCATCAATTGCCCATTGATCAAATGAATGACTTGTTTCAGCTAATCATCGTATACCTTTAATCAAGATTATGTCATAATATATGTCTATATAAGCTTGATAATAAGACCAATTATATATAATATTAATCGATTGGTCCATAATAATCTTCATATGAGGATTTGTTTTATGATATACATTCTGTGAATAATCATTTTTCAACGACCTTCCTTTCTATCTCTCCTCCCATGGAGGATCTGAATGAAATGAAATTTGCATGTTCGGTTCTGAATTAGAGGCGTTAATCAGCGTTGACTATAACCCCTAGCCTTCTAAGCTAACGATGCGGGTTCAATTCCCGCTACCCGCTCATTCATATTCCTTACTCAAAATATTTTTTCATGTCCATGTTACATATCTATATAATATCAGGGTAGAGAATTAACCTATTTGGTAATATCATCATTTTTAATACCATTTCATTGGAGTTTAGTTGTTTCAAAGAAATTGTTCTCTAGTTGAACGTGAACAATCAAATCAATAGATAAAACTATCATATTATCCACCATTTATTAACCTAAGAGGAGATTACCATGAATCCTTTGATTTCTACTACTTCTGTTATTGCTGCTAGATTATCCATAGGCCTTGCTTCTATTGGACCTGGCATTGGTCAAGGCACTACTATGGGACAAGCTGTTGAAGGTATTGCGAGACAACCAGAAGCGGAGGGTAAAATACGAGGTACCTTACTGCTAAGTTTAGCTTTTATGGAAGCTTTAACTATTTATGGATCAGTTGTAGTTCTAGCACTTTTGTTTGCTAATCCGTTTGTTTGATCTCGGAGACCAAAATACGTACCCTTCGGGTTTTTAAATACCCCCCCTCTATCCATTTTCTTGTTCAACCAATAGGGGAGGGGCTGATCCAAAATAATGGACTTATACTTCACTTGTTTCGATCAGAAAGATTTGTGACACTCGGAGAAGTAGATAGATCGAACAAAGTTTTTTTGTTTTCATAATTGTATCCTTATTTGTCGTTATGCGGGACCTGGGACTTACTAAGTACTTGAAATTTGCTTATCCGGACTTCGAATAATAGTAGAATCGAGTCAGAGAAAAAACTTTGTAAAAGTATCCTTATCTATGAGGGGAGAGCGTATGAAAAATGTAACTGATTCTTTCATTTCCCTAATTTATTTACCCTCCGCTGAGGGTTTCGGGTTAAATACCAATATTTTAGAAACAAATATAATAAATCTCAGTGTGGTGCTTGGTGTACTGATCTATTTCGGAAAGGGAGTGTGTGCGAGTTGTATATTTGAATAATCTAGCTGGATCCAACCAACTGCACTTTGTAGATAGAAAAGTGCATGATCTCAACGAATTACTTCTAAAAGGGAAAAAAGAAATATGGAAGAACTATAGCATTTCGTAGTTGATTGGAAAATTTTATTACCAATCCCAACCAACAAGAGAAAATATTTAGAATGGTTAAAGCTAAACTGCTTGAAGTCCAAGCACAACTGGGTACTCTTTCCACTGTTGTGCTAATATGAGATGGGTTCAAAGGCATAGTTGGAGGTTCATCCGATATATAACATTCATATCAATGGAATTATTCAATCTATCAACTGAAAAATAGTCCTAATCTCCCATCCAATTTTTTTGGTTTAAATGCGGAACCAGAGACCAGCATAGAAGCGAAATTATTCAAGAAAAAGTAAAGAGGAAATATGAATGAAAAGAAAAAAGAAGAAAAAAAGAAGAACAACAACTTTGTTGATAATAAAAAATCACTTTTGGAAAAAGAGCCCTTCGTAGATTTCGGTCTTTGATAGATTGATCTTATTTTGACATAATATGAATGAAAAGGGTAGGCTTGGTAAGAAAAAAGAGCCGAGCGGGAGAGCCAAATGAATTGAAAGGTTCGTGTTCCGTTTGGGAAGAGATTCTAAATTCGTTTAACTTATGAATAGATAATCTACTTTCATTAAGTAATCTATTAGATAATCGTAAATAGAAAATATTGAGTACTATTCAAAATTTTGAAGAACTATGTAAAGGAGCTGCTAATCAGCTTGAGCAAGCCTGAGCTCGCTTACGGGAAATAGAAATGCAAGTGCGTGAAATTCATGTAAATGGATACTCTCAAATACAACAAGAAAAAGACTATCTTATCACTGTTAGGGGAAAAACCATGGTGGAGGTCAATCCACAAGATTATACCCTGCTAAAAGTATAAGAAATATGAATGGGGAAAACACATGCATGCAGGCACACTTCCTAGAGATCACTACTCAATTACAAAGGAAGACACATTGTCTTGCATAAAGGTTCTTATTAAATCCATCAGATTTTGAACTCAGAAAATAGCATTTGTTAATGCCCGGTTACAATTCTGGTTAAGCTCATGAACACTTCTTCACTCTTCTTCACTCTCCTTCACTCTTTGCTCTGCCTTCATATGATGTGAACAATATTAACACATAGGAATTGCACACTTCACTTCCAATTCTCATACCTTACTTAAAATGATAAAACAATCTCTTATATATATCTCCAACAAGAAATTACATCGCTATAAGTGAGCTCCAACAAAAGAATAAAAAGAATATAAACAGTCAGCTCAAATCAATAAATATTATTCATGTGAATCAACCAAGGTTGGCCATAACATAGTTAAGACCCAAAAATAGCATCCTCAAACATGAACCACTTCAATTAATTACACCTCGAAGATCCACAGCACGCTTCAACACCTTGTCAGCTAGGAACATGAAGAACATGAACATGCAAGAGAAAATCTTGAATCATGAGCACAACAATCAATGCGGACATGCAATATAGATAGAGAATGAACTAGAAACATCCACAAGAATTATGAAATACCAGAGAAGCATCTACAACAAATGAACTAACTAAAATCACATGATCTTCATTCAGGAACATAAACTGAAGTAACAGAAAAACTGTCAGAATACAAATCTTCATAACTCAATCAAATCTTCATACGAATCTTTGAAACTCAATGTGGATAAACTAGATATACTCAGCAAGAAACCTTTTATTCCACAACCTTTGAATACCAATGTACTGAACACACTAATAGAATGAACTTCGCTTCACCACTGACAACCTGCAGCACTTCCTATTACAATTTTCTCAATATCCTTGACATATACAACTTCTAGTGCAAAAATGCTAATAGTGTTGAAAAAAATGACAACCACATACTAGAAACACAACCACAACATCCAACACAATCCTTTCATTATTTCTTACCACTTCTCCATTCGCATTCAGTTTGTTTAGAAATACCCACTTAGTTCCAATCACATTCTTTTTTGTTGGTCTTGGGACAAGTTCCCAAGTCTAATTCTTCTCAATCTGCATTAGTTCTTCCATAGCCTTGATCCAATACTCATCCTTACATGCTTCAATAATTTTTTTAGGTTCAACTTTAGAGAGTAAGCATATATTTACCTATTCTTTAGCCATAGTAGCTTTTCTCCTTGTCAAAACTTCTTTGTTTTTATCACTAGAATGATCTAATCTTCAGAATGATTCTTCTACACATGCTTAGGAGTCTTAGGGATCCTTTCCAGAGATTCTTCCTATTCAATTTGAACTTCTTTATCCTTACCTTCATCTCTATTATTTTCTTTGCAAGAGGACTCATCTGATTCATATCCATCTATCACCACTAAGTTCTTCTATAAGTTTTCATCCACTTTAACACTTGCACTCTCAACAATCTTCTTCAACCTATTATTATAGCACCGGTAAGCTTTGCTTCTTGTAGATTATCTAAGGAAGATACCTTCATCAGATCTTCTATCAAAATTTCCTAATTTTTCTCCATCTCTTTTGATATAACATTTTCTTCCAAACACTTTGAAGTATTTGACAGTAGAAATTGTTCGATACTGCAACTCATAGGGAGTCTTTATACTTTTTTCTCTTGCTTGAACTTTATTTAGAATGTAGACAATAGTATGAATTGCTTCTCTCCAATAGACTTTTGGTAGGTTTGCCTCTTTCATCATTGTTCTTGCAGCTTCCTGAAAATTCCCATTCTTTCTTTCAACCACTCAATTTTGTTGAGGAGTCCTAGGGGTAAATAAATGCCTCTTAATCCCATGATTCTCACAAAACTATTAAAATCATTGGAGGTGAAATCTCCACCTCTATCAAATCTTAAGCACTTGATTTCCATTTCCATTTCATTCTCAATCATGACTTTGAATTCTTTAAACTTATTTAGAGCTTCTGATTTTTATTTGAGAAAAGTAACATGCATGTCATTCTAGAATAATTATCAATTAATATCATGAAATACGTATCACCTTGAAGACTTCTTACTCTAGTAGAACCACAAGGGTTTGTATGCACTAGTTTTGGAATAGTCCATTAGAAGATTGATCTTTGACTTTGAAACTACTTCTTTCTTGCTTCCCAACATGACATTCCTTGCAAATAGAATTGATCAACTTTGTAATCATTGGAAGATCTCTCACAACTTGAATAGAACTGATTCTCACTAGGCTATCAAAATTAATGTGACACATCCTTCTATCCCATAGCCAACTTTCATTAATTTTATTCATAAAGCAATGACCATCAACACCTTTAAGTTTATAAACATTTCCATCTATTCTTCTTCCAGTAGCAACAATAGTTCTGGAGCTTTTTCTAATCTTACATCCATCATCCTAAAACATAAGATTATATCCTTTGCTACACATTTTTCCAACACTCAAAAGGTTATGAATTAAACCCTTAACATAAAGAACTTCATATGTATTATGCTTTCCATCAAAATTAATAGAACTTTTTCCATATATATTAGTAGATGTATCATCACCAAACTTAACTAGGCCTCCTTCATATTTCTCAAGTCTAACAAACTTACCTTTTTTTACTAGTCATATGATTTGAACATCCACTATCAATAATCCAATAGTTCTCCTTTCTAGCATGAAGATTAGTCACCATAGCATTGTAACTTGCATTTGGATTACTTTCCTTCACACATCTCTCAAAGTTAGCATAGTTAGATTCAACTTTCATAGCCATGAACAAGCATTCACTATCCTCATCATCCCCATAGTCAGATTCATCATCAAATATAATAGCATCTTCTCTAACATAATAGATTTTCTTAATTTATTTTCCTTTTCATTCCTTGTTCTTGTTATTCAAAGCTCTGCTTGAACATCTTGAAACATAATGACCTATCTTACCACAACTAGAATAATTGAAAGGTAACTTACCTTTGTATTTACCAGTACCCTCTTTCATTCTCCTCACAAAAAATTATTCTACATCATCGAGATCTTGATTTGATTCCTCAATATTCTCTAATTTGATATCCTTAAAAGCAGTCTCAACTTTTGCATTACTTGGACCAAATTATCTCATTTCAAAAGTAGATAAAGCACCATACAATTGATCTCTAGAATATTTGCTTAAAACTTGAATTTCCTCAATCGCATAAACTTTATGACAGAAGATTCAGGAATAGTTCTTAGTACCTTCTTTACCACTTCTTCTTCTTCAATTTTTCCACCGACGCCTCTGATGGAATTGACAACTTTGTCCACCTTCTACATATAGCTCAATGTAATTTTTTCATCTTTAGACATTTGTAAGTTCTCAAATGTGATCTTTAGATATTGAATATTAGCTTGATTGACCTTATCATCTCCTTCATAAATAATTTCCAACTCTGTCTAGATATCTTTAGAAAATTTTAAATTCATAAATTTCACAAGTTCAGTGTTAGAAAGACCACTTAAAAGAGCATAAATTTCTTTACCATTATTCTCATAAGCCTTGATCTCATCATCAGTACTCAGACCATTAGTAGGCATAGTATATCCAATCTCAATAGACTTCAAAACTCCAAATCCAAGTGATATCAAGAAACCTTCCATCCTTTTCTTCTAGAATCCATTGTTTGATCCATCAAAAAAATGAGCATCCCTCTTGTGCGCCATCCTAGGTCTACCTCAAGAATTTAAGATTTCTTCCAATGAACCTCGCTTTGATACCAATTGTTGATTGCACAAGACAACTGAGGGGGGGTGAATTAGTTGCACATTAAAATATCAAAATCCTCATAAACATCAATATCCACATCAACTTAATAAACCCTTAATCTATTAGAATGAGTTAGCATGAAAAGAAATAATGAAAATTGAAAAACATCAACACCATGCACAATAGAACACCAGATTTACATGGAAAACTCAAGAAGGGAAAAACCATGGTGAGGATTAGCTCACAATATAAAGTAATTGCAGCACCAAATAAAAATGTCTCACTACCAGAGGGCTTACTACCCAAAAGAAAGAAGGGCTCACTACCAATGGCTCATTGCCAGATTATAGAAAAGAAGAAAGAAGAATGTAATAAACCCAAAAAATTAGTTTACAATTTCACAGGGGAAGGAAAATTTGAAAGAAATGCCCCCATGCAAAAAAAAATATTTTTGGGGGTTCGAGCAAACATCTGGTTCAAGCAAACCCAAAGGGGGTTCACTAGAACCCCCCCTTGAACGAGCCCATTAAATTTTTTAGTTAGAAAAAATCAGTTTAGTGTCCAGTTTGGCCAAAAATTGTAAACCAATATTGTGGGATCACCCTACATTGAGAAATCCATCTCAATGCAACAAAAAAATTCACCACAACATCACCAACACATTCACAAC
This sequence comes from Sequoia sempervirens, assembly GCA_007258455.2. Taxonomy (NCBI): domain Eukaryota; kingdom Viridiplantae; phylum Streptophyta; class Pinopsida; order Cupressales; family Cupressaceae; genus Sequoia; species Sequoia sempervirens. The sequence continues at coordinate 277,400,941 of VDFB02271358.1, forward strand.
CTTTTTGAAAATTGTAGACACCTTCTGCTCACTACTTCCAGTAGTCTAACTCATTAAATCTCGCACTACACTTCACAAATTCGAACTTCACAACTCTACAATTCATATCACAACCTCTACACACAATCCTCCATAAAAACAACACTTATTTATATGTGCTTCAACCTTGAAAACATTCTCCAAGTTCAACTATGCACCTCAATCATGCAAATTCAAATTAGGTTAGCACTAAGCATTCCCATGGTGGATAGGAAACAAAGAAGACTACACCACATTTGTACTTGAACCTAAATCATAAATATACACCACACCATGCTTCCACAATCACCAAATAAAATCCACAAGATGACTCATGTACCGCACACAACATTTGAACACAATCTAGAATAGTCCAAACACCCTAAAATCCAACAAATTCCTTCATAATGACTTTCACATGAAGATTGTACACACCGAATACACTCAAACAACCTTTTATACTACACCATGAATAAATTCAAGTGAAGGTAGATATGAATCTTTTCAACACACTTCCATAATTGCAATACTAGAAACCAAACTGCGGAGAAATGCAGAAAAAAATCACTTCTCCCAGACAAAACTGCAACACAGTTCACACATTGATAAGCACAACTTCTTTTGCACAATGATCCAGACCAAGAAATTTTGGATATAACAACTATTAACACCTCTAAAAAACATATTTAAATCACACATGCAGATCTTCAACATAGAAAAAATGTGGAGCAAAAACTAGAACACCACTCTATATGCGAGAACACCTTTGCAACACACTATTTCTTCTCATTCAAATTTCTAGAAAAGCACTTGGAAACCAAGCACAAAATACATATGCTCATCATCTTCAACACTTCCTCAATATCATGACACCAACTACAATATAGTTATACATCCATGAACAAAAGCTTATTAAAGCAACAATAGAGGTTGACACTAGTAGCATACTAATGACAACATAGTGAAACTATTCAAAGAATCATCATAACTTCTCAACCATCACCAGCTGGCATCAATAACAAATATAAGTCTGTTGACACTAATAACAACACCAACTAATCATACTTATGTAACACTAGGGTGGTACCTCTTCTTTATCTTTAGATTGGATTTTTTGTTTGTTTATGTTCCCACGTTCTTGTCTTTTTATTTTTGTGATCCTTCCTGTAGGACCCTTCCTACTCTTGTAGGTGCTTGGATACAAGAATAAAAAAAAAATCGTACACTTCTTCTATTTGTATCATCATTCTTCTATGTGTTGTGAAATTACTTTTCGATATTAGCCTAGACGATGCAAAGCATTGGGGGCATTTGGGCCTTCTTCCATGTTGACCCAATTTTTATTTCTACTTTATCTTCATGTGCTCTTCTTCATGTTCTGAGAACTTTTGGGATTGATAACCATTTGTTCATACACTATATTATGTTTATTTGTATCTATGAACAGATCTAACCTCGACTTCTCAGATCCTCTTGTCTCTTGATTTCTTCATCTATGTCTACTTCTTGATGTTGTGGTTCTTATGTGTTGTCCCTCGTGTGTGTGTGATAACATACCATGAATACATCTCATCATGTTTTGTGTGCCAAAACATCTCTACCTCTCCTTTCTCTCCTTAGGATGCCATGTGCTCCTCTACGCAACACACACCATCCTAAGGGGGGGCTACCATGATGTTCTAATTTTTAGTAAGGTAAATTCTTTCAAAAATGATTCATTGGTATAAAATTTTCTTTACAATAAATTCCTTGATGAAAGAATCCCTTATTGAAATCTCTCATTTTTCCAAAATTTTGTATTCTCTTAGAACTCCTAGATGAAATTTTGTTTCAAAAGGATCTTGTATGTGAAAGAGTCTAAAAACTTTCCTTTAAAAAAGGATCACTTTTTTCTAAAATGAAAGAGTTTGAAAACTTTCCTTTGAAAAGGAGCATTCTTTCCAATGGATTCCTTAGCGAAAGATCTTTCAAAAGGATCCCTTGATGATAGAATAATTTGTGGAAAATGTGGCATCTTTGAATGGGAGCATTCCTTTGAATAGGTCTCTTGGTGTCTTTAAGGGTTCCCTACCAAAGGAACACCCTTTTAAATCTTTCTTCTCAAAAGATCTCTTTGATTTCTTATTGATGTATGTCTTTTATTTGATATTGCATGTCACGTGTCTTGGTGTCAAACATCTTATATCTTGGTGTCTAGATTGGGGTCAGTCTGACTAGACCCACCTTTTTTATGATCAAACTGTATCTTATCATGTTGGCTTGTGTCTTCTTGTGTCTTATGATTGACTTTTTCACCTAACATGTTTTGTCTGCAGCCTAACATGTTTGTTGTGAGATCATAGCTAGCTTTGTAGGATCGAGAACCTATGGAGCCTCCCTCTTTCATATCTTGGTATGCCATATCAAAGATCTACTTCCTTAATGTTATTGGTATATTATCTTTGATATCTTTCTACTTTAGCTCTCATATGAACTACCACATATGCTTGCTAAAGTGGGGGAAAAATGTAATGTTACAAATTTTCACCCTAGGTAAATTTCCCATTTACTCACACTTACTTTAGAATTAAAAGTACGAAGATGCATAAACCCGCCACCATCTTTCAGATCTTCTCTCATGTCCTTGTCTTTTTGCATCAATGGAGGAATATTTTTTGGGGATGTGTGTGCATTTTGTGAACGTATGCACACCATGCTTCCATCCTGACAAATTTCCTCCTTTGAAATCAATAGAAGCATTATGTTTCCTAGTTGGTGGTGAAGGTAGTGTCCTCTGTTGAGTCAATCGATGAAAAATAACTCACCTCCATTTTGCTCATTCAAACTCATTCTTTCACTCTCTCTTGCAAGCTCTTGCATTCTAACTCATTTCTCTCACATTCTCTATTCACTTCTTGATCATTTTTCATTCTCCATTTCTCTAGCTTGTTGCTACTATCCTTCTACTTGGTTCTCTTCTTGCTTCAACACCATTGTCATTTCAACTTTATGAAGTTCTATCTCCTCAGTTTGGTGGTGTTTTTCTCTTCTTTCCTTTATTAGTCTTGAGTGCTTATACCATCGAAGGTAACATTATGTCTTTTCATTTTTGCATCTATCATCTTGTAGAGTAGAATTCAGGTTGGAATTTCTCTCTACGTTATTATGTCATTTCCATTCCTTCCTTTATCATTTTTTTTCTATATCATTGCATATCTAGCTATCCGTGGAGATGGGCACACCAAAACAAGGGTCTGACTGAGGCAGACCTCAAAAAATAGCCCAAAATTTTTCATGTTTCTATGTGTGTAGGTGAAAGTTCGTTTGCTTGAAGTTAGCTAGAGAATTGGACTGTGTGTGAGTGGTATCTTTTCCTACTCTTTCCTTTTTCTTCATTAGAATAATTACTTTCTAGTATTATTATTGTTGTATTGTTTATTTCTACATTTTCATATTAAATTATCAAATTATCAAAAATTTGTTAGTCGGGTTGTAAGTAGACCTTGAGTGTCTTTGATTGTTATTTGACTTGTTGTCCATGTACAGGATGCTAGCACATCCCTGAGACTCCACCGCAGTGTGTTAAATTTTGTTTCTCGTGTTGTCCTCAAACATAAAGTTGTCAAAGTCGTAGTCTGAGACCCTCGTAGTCTTCTCACTTGATTTCCAAAAACACTTGTCTCTCTTTTATTTTCTATAATATCAACTTGAGGTAGTCTAGGGAAGTTTGTTCCTTGGGTCTCTCCCGTGACCTAGAGCCTTGGGGGTGACAAATCCCCCTACTCTACAGATCTATACAAAAAAAATCCTAAATTTTTGATACTCAAATTTTAGCATTTGAATAGATGTTCTTATGGGTTTTGAATATTTTAGATATAATGGTGAGGTCATTTTTACTCTAAGATGGATAGATTGATTTCTCAAGACTAAATCTCTAAAAAATAAACAAGTAATTGTAGATCCAGTGCTCTAATACCATGTTGAAGTTCATTTTTTAATGCCAAAACTCCCAAAAATTAGTTACAAGTAAAAAACCTATCACAAAAGAAAGAGAAAAAAATTGATTTTCTATCCAATTCTTGATAGTCCTATTAGTCCAGATAAGCACTAATAATATAATATATAATAATAAATACTTATAATAAGGATAATGAAACCCTAAGTGAGCACTAAATTAGATCATGAGATGTGTTGTCATCCTATTATTTGAGACAAGAAAAGGCACATGGCTTAAGTTTAGCTAAAACTATGCTAGAGTAAAAGGGGACCTAATAGTTAATAAATTGATTAATTAGATTATTACCTTTTTACTCTAATATTTTTTACCAAATTTCTTTCAATATTTTATGAGTGACCTTTTTTACCTTTCAATAATTAGATAACAACATGAGGGAGTATTGGTTCACCCTTATCATCTTCAAGTTATTTTTTTATTCATAAAATTCTTCTCATCATATTAGAATTCCTCTATTTATCATCTCTTTTCTTTTACTACATTTTGAGGATGATCCAAAGTATTTATAAAAGTTTCATAAATAGATTCCTTTCATTGTTGACCGAGAATGTTTTTTCTATCTATTTACTATGTTTCTTATTTTTTTATGCATGTATTTCAGTTATGCTTATACATATTCTTATGTTTCCTAGACACAATGGTTTTTTAGGTTTATCTTTTTTAACACTATTCCCTTACACAATTTTGGTATCTAATGTATTGGTTTTGCAGGTTTTTAGTCTAGGGGGAAAAACCATCTAATAGAGAATTGTTTGCATCCTCTATAATATATTTTTGGTATCTTCATAATAATGTTTTTTTTAGTACTTCATTTTTGTACTTTAGCATGTATCACATAGCATTGTCATCCCTCTAAAGTAGAGAAAAAGTAACATATATAACATCACATATCCTTATAATTTCACACTAAATTTTGAATATTATTTAGCATACATTATCCTATAATAAAATAGGGATCTCTCTGATAGGCCAACACTGGGGAAAATAATAAGAAATATTTAACACTTTATAATGAATTTCAATTTGGTCTATACATGTCAATCTGAGGGCGTAAACTTGCAAGAGGTGTCATGGCTATATGCCAATCGAAGGGGTGAAATTTGTGAGATGAGTGATTATGAATACAGCTATGGAAATAAACCTACAACAAATCAAAATGAAAATTGATTCCAACGACAAGAACTATCACTTCTTGACGACAAGAACAACAACTCATAAGAAGTACAAAATTTAAATGAACTGCAAACCACACTTGCAAATAATACAAAAACAACATTCAATCAAGAATTGAAATCAAAACACTGCTAAGCTACATAAATCATAATGAAATAAAGGTACGATAATTTAAATTATGCAACTATTAAAGTTTTAAATCTATTCTAATTGAACCAAACTGAAAGGAAATAACACAGGAATATTAAGAATAAAAAGAAATAAATTTCACCATGCGTAACTAGGGAGTGGGCCCTTGCTCCATGGTTTGCAGGTGAGGATGGAACGAAAGGATTTTCTACACTACTACTTCGATCATAAAAAACACTATTTTATTTATCAGAAATAATGCCAAAGTTTGCATACGATAACTTGCTTACAATAATTTGCTTCACCATGACACAAAACTTTGTGTTACACTACTTAAATATATGCAGCCTATAACTATTATGTACAAGAATAGCATTTTTTTTCCTACTAAATTATATCAGATCCATGTAAGACCTATACTAGTGTCCACAATTCAAAAATAAAATTTTTATAACAATGAGCAGAAATAGAGAAGGAAGATTTGCAGTTTTCTCCAACTACCAAACACGTGCAATTCTCAAAAACACAGTTTCCTCAAGAAAGCGCATCTGCCACATAGTTGTAAAACACACACTTTATCACAAATCTACTAACAAGATGGTGTTGAGGTGTCTATCCAACAAAATAATGGTGTACATGTAATCTTGGTCACAACAATAAATCAGAAACATTTCCTTTAGAGAACCACTTTTATCTTTACGCTCCTTCATTTTTTGAGGATTCTGACACATGGAAACTTAATTGGGCCCATTCTAGACAAAACCCATGTCTTGAATTTTTTATATTTGTCCTCATCTGCACGCAAATTATTATGCAAAACTGACTATTCTAAAGTGGGTGCATATTGAAAATGGTTCAGTTACAACAACAAACAGATTTTGGTTTTCTTCCAAACAGCTGGCACATGCTTCTTTCCTCCATTTCATTTGCATTCCCAATCAATATGTCCACTTGTAGATGTCACTAATTATGATGGAAGCTAGAAAAGAGATTGAATTCATAGGAATAATGCAAATATTATATGGCAATGAATTAACATTGTTAAAATAGTTCAGTTGACAATTGTAATCATGAAATTCCACCATGGAATGCTCTTCATACACAGAGATGGTGATGTTGTATGTATGATCTAATAACCAAATAAAATGGTAGAATGATAACAGTCCAGGCTCCTACATAAATGGTGACAAGAAGATCTTCACCTTAAAGCTACATGTTGAAAGATTTATTTTCTTGACATAATGGAAGATATATTAATAATTACAATCTGATATTATTTATTCACATATTTTATCTAAAAACTAAATTAAATATCACTTATGTACATATTAAATCAGATGCAACGAGAAATTATATGAAAATGGTATGGAAATGGAGTATGGGAATGGATATGAAGGTATGTGAAAAAGGATAAAAGGTGGTATAGAATAGGACATAATTTGTTCTCATCACTCTTTAGCCTACCCTTAGCCTATTTTTCCTTCACTAGATTATCAAGTTTCTACATCATGGTCATATTCTACTTACTAACTTGGGATTACATGCTTAAAATTTTGAGTGATTTTTTCTAGGATGTGAACTTGGTGCATGGAAATCCATATGATGTACTGGCATCCCATAATTATTAATTTTTAAGTTTTTATTTCCACTTAGCTACTTGCTAATGCCTATGGCAACACTCACCTGTCTAATAAAATGTGTTTTGCTTCTAAATTTGACTATTGAGCTTCCACTTCTTCTGCATACTCAAAAAAAAAAAAACTATTCTAAGTTACACAATAATGCTCTTATTTTCATCTTACTAGTTATCTCTCTTTTGGTTGCAATAAAAACTACTTCACTGGTGTAACAAAGAAACTAAATTTCTCAAGCACAATGGAAAGCTTGAAGTTGCAATTTTATTGTAGACATCTTCAACATTTTCCCTCTCTTCTCCTTCATCTTTGGGATAGTAGTATCTTTCAATTTTTACCTTATGTTGGTTATATTGTTAGTTGTATATTCTTGATTACTCTCTCATTCAATTCTTAGAAAATTATTTGGTAATTCCCCACCTACTATATTATTATATTTTATACACATTAGGGTGTTTTTCATGGTAGACTACGGATTTAATATTCATATATTTATTTTTATTTATCACTATTCTTAGGACCTTAGACACACTTAGACTAAAATCACACATTATTTCAATTATTTCTACACCTTGGGTGCTTGCAGAGGTTAAAATACCAACATACAAGCTTGACCACTATTGGCAAGCTCCTAAGTAGCCCTAAAAATTCATCTCTTTTTAAACTATAGGTACTTAAGAAAAAATTTCAACTACACAAAGGTTTGCATATTTTTTATTTATCATTCATATTTTTCTTTAAAACATAAAGGTTTGGCTATATTTCTTTATATATGCATCATATTTTATCACCTAGAGTGTTGATATATATCATGTGTTCTTTGTGTAGTTGAGAAAGAGCGCCTAGGAGAAAACATGAGTTTACTTGGATTTTGAATCATCACATTATCGTATAGATGATAGTGTGTGAACCAACAATTTTGTTTGTTCTATAAACTTCTCTTGCACTCTTAGGATCTTTCACCTAAAAGGAGAGAGATAGAACCCCAAAATTGAAGTGGTTCACTCAAATAAAGGATTGTATGATATTATTAAGACTAAATGCAATGTTGTAAATGCAACTAAATGATTTAATTGACTGATTAATAATGGAAAACTAATAAAATGTGCAATGTTTGAAAACATAGTGAGGTTTGCAAGAATGAACAACATGCACAAATGAACTCAGAAATGAAAGAGATTGAAAGAAGTGCACCTAGAGATAGATTATAGATCTGCGAAGATTCTAGAATACTGGAAAAATCACTGTTGATGACCAATGGGACTCATTCGCCACTGATGGTGAATCAGTCCTCCTACTGGTAAAATATCCTAAAATAGGTTTCTGGCTATCGAGAACTGGAATCTAACAAATTCAACTTTCTAGCCTTAAAGTGGGACTCATTCGCCATTGATGGTGAATCAGCCCTCCTCCAAAATTCTATAAAATCAAAGGTCAATTTTGTAGCTCTAGATCTGCACTTGTCTTCTTATCGAGTTGATAGAGTCAAATCTACAAAAAAATGGATTGTAGGTTGTCTCTAAGCTTGAAATAGGGTTTAGTTGACTTGAAACACTTTTTTGACTTCTTGACCACCTTTCAACACCTAATTGCTTTACAAATATGCATACAAAATTTTACAAACACACATGCAAAAGGGGGAAAATGGTTAAGGGTTAGGGTATACGGATTTTCCTTGGTCAAATCCCACTTTGGTAATCAAACCCTTAATAAAGAAATGAAATTAAATAAGCAAGGAATGATGAATAAATAACATGCAAATGTCTTAAACTCACCACAACTTTGTTGAAGAAATCTAAAGATATGTCAATGGCTACTCCAAGATGCTTGATGAATGCTTGGTTGAATGATGCTTGAACGTAATTAGTGAATGACTGAATGCGAGTGAATGGGGGAGATGTAAAATGAGGAGAAAAGCACTTATTTATACACACTTATGCCCAAATTATCTAATAATACCTCAACATAATCTGACATAAGGTCTTTTTGAATAAAAACCGGAAAGAAAATTTGAATTATTTTGATTTTGGAGCTAAGAGGGACTCATTCACCACCCATGCCGAATGGGTCCCACCTTGGGCTTGTAAGTGGGTGTTGGGAATTATTTTGTATTTAATGTTGTTTGTCGGGTTTACATTCAAAAATACACTTAATTGAGACTTGTGAGTGCAAAAAGGGGTCATATAAAGCATAAGAAAGGTGTAAATAGTGAAGACAAGCCTAGAAAAACATGAAATATTGTTACAAGACTTTACAACACTTTAAAATAAGACTTAATAAGTGATGAAAAGGTGATTTTTAGGTGAAATGTAATGAGAAGAGTCTAGAAAAGTGTAGAAATGTGTTACAACACTTCACAACACCTTCACAAGACATGATAATTTGAATGTTTAGGACCTAATGTGAATGCATAAATTACATTGCAACATTAAATCAAAGAAAAATAGACCAAGAATCATAAGAAAGACCTAAAAGACCATGAAAATGTAAAAGATCCATTTTTCTATGGTACATTTAGCTCCCACTTTAGTGTGAGGATGAACTTGCTTCAAACTCACACTAAAGTAGCCATGCATATCGAGGGGGATCCAAATGCACTTATGCTAGCAAGATGAAATAACAACGATCAAGAGGGATGATCAAGCCCCCAGGATGAAGATCCCATGGAAAACTAAACATAAGAACAAAGGAACACACATGTGAGAGAGAAAGAGAGAAAGAAGAATCATATTAAGCTTCGATCATTTATCCAACTAGTTGTGGATAAGATCTAGGATGTTTGCAAGAAAAAGGTGAAATATACGCTAGTTGGTATGCACTCACAATCACATAGGTGGCTAAGGGGAAATTTGTGCCACTGAATGGGCTTCTCGCTCAACCATATTAAAGTTATACCTCCTGATAACCTTAATAAGGCGCCATAAATGAAAATGTCAGTTTGTGCTTCATGAGACAAGCAAAGCTTCATATGCTTAGAACTCATGAACAAAGAGCAAGGTACCACAGGCATGAAAGCTACATTATGGAAGTTAGTAAAGATGCAAAATGTAAAATGAAAAAATGTAACATGTAAAAGACATTCAAAGGAGTCTTGTTAAGTTCAAGCAAGGTATGTCACTTAGGGAACATAGTGTCTAATGTCTCCAAGGGAGAACCAATCAAAGAATAGAAGATTCACAACTTAGGGGATGCAGTGTGTCGCATCAGCCACTAAGAGGAATATAATATACTAAGATAGATCACACTTATGAAGGACATCACACCCAATGTCATCCACAAAGTCGCAAATGCATCATATGAAGTGACAAGGCTGCACTAGGAACCAAGAATGCAAATGAATAATTCCAATGTATGCCCCCCACTTTAAAGGAAGTGCTACAAACCATTATGTGAGAAATTACTTAAAATTAGCGAAGGAAAGAAAATGAAAAAAGAAAACAAGACATGAGAGCTAACTTGGAAAGCCCCTATGCCAAGTCATATGTTTCCAAGTAAGGTTGTTGCATGTAAATGAACAAGAAAAGAAAAGAAAGGGACTTTCCCCCTAGAAAGGAACACACCAAACACATAATGGATATATGGATTTGGGGTTAGTATGTTCATTGTTGCAATGTTTTTATTAAAGAGCTTAGAACTGTCATCATTCCCCAAAACACATGGAACTAGAAGAATGGCACAAAGAGAGTGAAAAAAAATGAAAAACAAAGTCCATTTTGGATCAACATGGAAGAGAAATTAAGGTCTTCAACACTTTGCATCATCCCCAAAAGGAAAACACAAGTGAAAAGAAAATGAAAAGGTAAACGAAAAGAAAAAGCTTTTGGGTCAATATGAAGGAGACATTTCGGTCTCAATGCCTTGCATCATCCCCAAAAAGAAAACACAAGAAAAAGTAAAAGTAAAAAGGAAAAGGGACCGATTGGGTCAACATGGAGAGGCATAGGGTGTCTCAATGCTTTGCATCATCCCCAAAGGGAAAAGAAAAGAAAAAAATAAAATGACCTTTTGGGTCAACATGGAAGAGACCTAGGGCTTCTTAACGCTTTGCATCATCCCAAAGGTAAAACTCAAAACAAAATTGAAAAAGTAAAAGATAAAGTATGACATATAGAAGAATAGAGGTACAAATAGAGGAAGTTGACAAATAGAGAGAGAACATCAAACACACATTATGGGGGAACACGATCTACACACATAAAATCAAATAAAAATAAATGAAAATGTAAAAGGAGCTAGTAATGCAAATGTATGTCAACCATTAACTGAGTTATTGGCTTCTCAATCTCAAGTAGTATAAGTTAAAGGTGAATAAAATAGTTAAGAGAAAAAGGAAAAATACATTATGAGAACAAGGATAACAACTTCATGCCTCCACAAAGTGTAAGACAAGAATGAGCCAAGGTAGGTGATGGGAAAGATCATGCAATAGTGAGAATGGAAAATTCTACAACTATGGCATGATAAAGGGATATGGTTTTAAGGGATGATAGGAAAGCAGTCGGTATCAATGAAGTGATACTTGTACAATATGTCCTTCAATGTTTGGCATTCTTCAGTTTGGTGTCCAAGAAGACGATGGTATTTGCAATAGGGTATGTTTGAATCTTTAGGATGGATGACCAACCTATTTGAAGGTGGTAAGAGTATAAGGCCATTGTTTAAAAGTATTTGAAATCTCCTTTCACATTCAAGTGGTGGATGGATATGAAACTTGAGTTTTTTCAATTTGTAAGGCCTCTTACATTTGCTAGACTCACCCTTTTCTTTAGTTGAAGGAAGAGGACCCAATGGGATTCTTTCATCCTTGTCATTATTATCAGTTAAAGGTTACTCTCAAGGAAGAAGGATATTTAAATCAAGGGGAGAATCAAAGATCACCGTACCATCATCACGAAGCCTTAGATATTCTCTAGGAGGCTTGTTGTTATAAGGGGGATCTTGGTAGCCTATCCTCTTTATTTTTTCATCATTTGGGATTTGTTCTAGAAGTTGATGAATTTCATGCTCACTTGTTGTGTTACATCCTTGTTTTCTCAAGATAGTGAATCCTTTGCCATATGTTTCTTCAAGGTTGATTGTTGTGTTTGTAACTTTGTTATCATAAAATGGTTGAGGATGTGGTTGTTTAGAGGAACTAGGCCCAATTGATGAAGGGAACTTAGGTCATTCATTTGTTTCAGGATGTAGGTATCCAAAGTGATCAGGAGGTGCAACAGTAGGAAGATCTTGAGACTTCATGGATGGGTAAAAGATTGCACTGGCTTCAAGGTTATCAAGACATTCATTTAAGAACTTGTTCATGTTATAGTCATCTTCTCCAATGATGTCTACATCACGAGGAGGACAATCATGAGGAGTTGAAGGAGCATGAGGAAGGTCAAAGTCATTAGGATCATAACTAAAGGCACAATTGGAGATGTCTACTAAGGATTTCAATGAATTCCAAAACTTATTAAAAGAAAAAGTCATGATAACAATGAATGCAAGTAAACTAAGATGCAAGAAAGAAGAGAAAATAGAAAATCTAGAAAATATAACAAAAAATAACTATGAAAAATAGTAATGCAGGAAATACTTAGCAAATGCCTGAAAATGCAGTTCAAATGTGCAGGTGGATTGATTCACCCAGGGTGGCAAATGAGTCCAGGTATGAGATTTTTTTGTGTTTTTTTAGAAATTTTAAAATGATTTCAATGCTTTACAAATGCAGGATGAGGATGCAAATGTAGAGTTTTAGGTTTTTTATGATTTGATATGAAAAAATGAAGTCTATATGAGTCTTTCACTAATGCAATTTTAGAAACCTTAGGATGCAAAAACAAAACAAAACCTAATTGAATGTTGATGCAAATGAAATCTAGGATGCAAGATGCAATGGAAATCAGAAAGATAAAGTGTTCAATATATGTAGGTTCACCAAAATGAACCAACATTTTTGTTTGTTCTATAGACTTCTCTTGCACTCTTAGGATCTTTCACCTAAAAGGAGAGAGATATAACCCCAAAATTGAAGTGGTTCACTCAAATAAAGGATTGTATAATGTTATTAAAACTAAATGCAATGTTGTAAATACAACTAAATGATGTAATTGACTGATTAATAATGCAAAACTAATAAAAAGTGCAATTTTTGAAAACACAATGAGGTTTGCAAGAATGAACAAGAAACATGCACAAATGAACTCAGAAATGAAAGAAACTAAAAGGAGTGCACCTGGAGATAGATTGTAGATCTGAGAAGATTCTGGAATGCTAGAAAAAACATTGTTGATGACTAGTGGGACTCATTCACCACTGATGGAAAATTAGTCCTTGTACTGGTAAAATCTCCTGAAATAGATTTCTAACTGTCGAGAATTGGAATCTGACAAAATCACCTTTTTCAGCCTTAAGGTGGGACTCATTCACCACTCATGTAAAATCAATCCTCTTCCCAAATTCTATGAAATCAAAGGTCAATTTTGTAGCTCTAGATCTGCACTTGTCTTATTATCAGGTTGACAGAGTCAAATCTGAAAAAAAATGGACTGTAGGTTGTCTCCAAGCTTGAAATAGGGTTTAGTTGATTTGAAACACTTTTTTGACTTCTTGACCACCATTCAATGCCTAATTGTTTAACAAATCTACATACAAAAGTTTGCAAACACACATGCAAAAGGGGAAAATGGTTCAGGGTTAGGGTATAGGTCCATTTGCCTTGGTCAAATCCCACTTTGGTAATCAAACCCTTAATAAAGAGATGAAATGAAATAAGCAAGGAATGATGAATAAATAACATGCAAATGACCTAAACTGACCACAACCTTGTAGAAGAAATTTGAAGATATGTCAATGGTTGCTCCCAGATGCATGATGAATGCTTGATTGAATGATGCTTGAATGTAATTAGTGAATGAGTGAATGCAAGTGAATGGGGGAGATGTAAAATGAGGAGAAAAACACTTATTTTATACAAAATTATGCCCTAATTATCCAATAATACCTCATCACAGGCCGACATAAGGTCTTTTTAAATAAAAACCCAAAAGAAATTTTGAATTATTTTGATTTTGGAGCCAAGAGGGACTCATTTTCCACCCATGGCGAATGGGTCCCACCTTGGGCTACACAAAGACTCTAGCAAGGAAAAATAAACCATTGTTTTTTCAACACAAAACTCAGACAACCCTTCACAAGAACCCACCTCAACCACTTTAGCACAAAAGACATCAGGTTACACAACAACCTTTGATGAAATTAATCATGACCAACCACTAACTTCATAAACAATGAAGAAGATTTATGGAAATGGTTATGAACTTATGAAACAACTTGGCTATAGTGGAAAAGGATGTGGTACTCATGAACAAGGTATCCACAATCCTATAGAGCCTAACACACAACACAAGAATCATGGTCTTGGTTATTGTCCTTTGATCAAGATAAACAATACTATCACAAAACATCCTTCTAAGAAAACTTTAATAATCATCATACATCATGGTCTCCTTGATAGTAGTAGTCTTGAAAGTCCTTTCCAAAACATGAACCAAACAATGAACTCCTCACTTAACATCAATTTCATCTTTCATAGCACTAAAGATTTACATTTGATATATTTTCCCTCCTCTTGTAAGAGTGAGAAAAAAATATTTCAATCTAAATAACCTTGTGTAGATATGACATCCTATACTAAGGAAGACATCTCTTTTCCACCAACAACAAAAAATACTTCTCCCCTTGATCAAGCAGGTATATTTTTGAGACTCCTCCAAGATCACTTGATATCCCTCCCTCCATGAACTTGAAATAAATGCTATTACAAGACTTCATTTTTCACATTTCATAGAGTTCACAATCATTCTACTAATGAATGCAATGATCTAAGTAGTAAAATCCAACATCTTAAGGATTTTGGCATGCTTCACTATCTGATGACACCTAATTCCTCTAAATCATAATGATTTTCACTCTAGCATGCATTTCATTAATAATTTCAGCTCACCCTTGTTCTGCACTAAGTGGGGGAAAGCGGTTATGTAGCCTTGTCATCATATGTCACTTTTGGTTTCCTTCTTTGGCTAGTCATTAATTTTTCACAAATATATAAGAGCAATCTTGGGATGTTGACGATGTGACTTAAACTGTCTTGAATGTGACATAATCTTCCTTTCATGATGTAGCTTCTCAAAAACATATGACTTGGCATATGGATTTTTGACTAATCTCTCATGTCCTCTTCCTCTACTTTAAAGAAAATTCTCATAGTAATGGTGTTCAAAACCACTTTTAAGTGGGGGCATACATAACCTCTCACATAATTTCATTGTGTTATTTTCTTTTTCTTTTGATTCCCTCTCTTGGACACATTTGGCACAATGTTCCCCAAGATGAGACCTTGCACTTGTCATGTCTTGAAGACAAGATGATATTTTTTACACTTATCCTATCTTTGAGACATTATGCACGATGTTCCCTAAGATTAGATATTCCCTTTGAACATTCCTTACACCATTTTTCCATTTACAATGTCTATGGGTGTCAGGCATAGGAAGTTTTTATTACCTCATAGAGCTTGAAAATCATTTTTCTTTGTGGCTCCTTATTAAAGTTATCAGGAGGTAGAACTTTGATATGGTTGAGTGGGAAGCCCATTTCATGGCATGAATTTCCCCATAGCTAGCTATGTGTTTGTGATTACATACCAGCCAAGTGTATGCTTCTCACCTTTTGGGATTTCTCACCTAGTGGACAGCCAAGAGTTCCATTGCCCGAGAGTGAGAATGCATTTTATTTTGGACAAAAAGCTTAGATTTGACCCACAACTATTTGGAAAAATGATTAAAGCTTGATCCACCCTTTTATTTTTTCTCTTCTAGTTCTTGCCATTGCATGATCGTGTATCTTGTTTTGTTGAAAATCATCCATCTTGTGTGTGTCCTTTTGCACTCATGTTATTTTGACTTAGGATCTTGGATCCTAGGGGCTTGCACAACCTCATTTGATCTTTTTTATCCTTTTTCATCTACATTGGTACAATCAGACATCTCTTGAATGTATACTTTAGTATGAGTTTGAAGCAAGTTCATACTCTCACTAAAGTGGGGGCTAAATGTACCATAAAAATATGAAATTTTTTGATTTGGAGAATAATTTATGATGAATTAGACTTAATGAGGCCTTGATTTAGTGTTGTGAGGTGGTTTTCACATGCACAGTAGGTCTTTTACCCTTTTAAATGCATTTAACAGTGTATTGTAAAGGTGTTGTAATGTGTTGTAAGGACTTTCACACTTTTCTAGACTTAATAAATTCATTCTCCCTTAATTCAACATTATAAAATGAATTTAACTACATTTTCAAATCAATCTAGAAGGCTTGTAAAATAAAATTAACTTTAACCTAGTGTTGCAATGTTTTTTACACATTCACATTACTTCTTGTCCCTTTATAGTCTATGTGGACCTCATTTTAGTGTTGTAAAATGTATTTAATCACACTTTCACATTGAAATCTATGTCTCAAGCCCTAACTAACCTTCACATCATCACTAATAGGCCCCTATAACCCCATATTGTGCATCTTGAGGCATAATTTGATGAAATACCTGAAAAAGTCACCATATAAACATAATTTCCTCATTCCCCAACAACCTAGCTGGAAAATGGATCCCTCTAGGACTAATTCACCATTTGTAGTGAATGAGTCCCTACTTGGTCAGACTAATTTTCCCAAGTTGGTAAAGGAGTCCCATTTGGGCCATTTTTTACTTTTAAGTGGGAAAAATTAGGTTTCAAGTTTAATTTTTGTTCATGTCAGCCTCATGGCCCTAATTCATAATCTCTTAACTCATTCACAGATGTCTTATCATTCATTCATCATCTATCTTCTCTAACAAGTTAAGCAAGTTAGGGTTTCATCATTGCAAGTCACCAAGATAGCTTCCAAAGACATTCAAGGGAAAATTATTCATGTTTTGCTACAAATATTGAAGATTAATCTTCATGGAAAGGTATTAACTCCATTGTTTCATTCTTCATTATATTATTTCATAATTTTGGTTTAATTACCTAAAATGGGTTTGACCAAGGCAAACCCCCATGCCCTAACATCTAACATTTTTCTTTCTTGTCTTGTGTGTTTGTAGATTTAGACATATTGGAGGTTTAGAAATCATTTAAGATTGCATTGCCAATTTTTTCAAGTCATCTCTTCATTCGATAAGTCAAAATTCCCAAAAAAAAAGTTACTTTGAGGCCCGAATATGATAGTTTCAGAACTAGACACATGGAGAAGCAGAAAGTGCAGATCAAAGGCTATTGTTTCGACCTTTGAATCTTCAAAAATTCAAAAGTTGAATCATTTTCCATGGGTGTGAAATGAGTCCCACTTCCAAGCCTGATTTTAGCTTTCTGCATTTTTTGATACCCATTTGTTTGAAATGGGCTTTGGAATAGTTTCTCAAAATTAGGACTGATTCACCCAAGATGGTGAATGATTCCCACCAAACCTAAAATTCAACATCAACAACATTTTAGAAGTCATTTCTAGTCTCCATCAATATCTTAGTCTCATACTTTCAGTTTCGTCCATTTCTATGGTAGTTTACATTCATTTTTAGGTGTTCATTGCATACCACAATGTGCTTTCAAACATCATCCCCTTTGTTTTCACTTAATAATCAATCCATTTTATTAGTTTCTTGCATTTATATCATTGCATTTAGTCATTATTTCATCATACATACACTAGTTTGAGTGATCCACCTATATTTTTGTGTGGGATCTATCACTTTCTTTTAGGTGAAAAAACCTAATTGAGAAAAAGAGACAACATTTCACACCCATAAAATATTTAGTTCACTCCCCTCTAACCTCTACCCTTAACCCTTATAACCTCTATACTCTACCCTCTATCTCTCTCCCACCCCCTCCCCCTCTCTCTCTTGAGTCTCTCCCTCCTACCCCCTCTCATTATCTCACTCACTCCTATCTCTCTCCCCTCTACCATCTACCCTTAACCCTTAGCCACTCTCACTCTCTCAAGTCTCTATCATTCACTCAATCCTTCTATCCCTTTCAATTTGGGTTACCAATTTCATAGAATTGACAAGCTAGTGGACCAACTAGGTTTCCAATTCAGTGAAATTGGCAATGTAGTGCCTTCTTTAAAAAAATGGGTTGAAGAAATGGGGTCTTCCGGTAATGTAAACTAGGAGATCCCATTTCTTCAACCTATTTTTTTCAAATAGGACACTAAATTATCAATTTCACCGAATTGGAAAGCTAGTGGGTGAAATTGGTATCCTAAATTTACCTGTTTGAAAAAAATGGGTCCATGAAATGCGATCTGTCTGTAATCTAAGTCATTAGGAGACCACATTTCTTGGACCATTTTATTCAAAGAGGCTACTACATGTCCAATTAAGTAAATTGGCAAGCTAGTGGGTGAAATTGGCATCCTATACATTATAACCTCAACCCTAAACCTTCAACTATGTACCCTTAAACCATTACCCTAAACCCTAAACTCTCTACCCTCAACCCTAAACCATCAACCCTATACCCTCAATTCTTCATCTCTTACTCAAATTCCCTATACATAGGACTCTCAACCCAAATCCTTTAGCCATATTTCAATCCTTTAGTCAAATTATAGGAGACAAGAATAAAGGAGTGCAAACTAGAAGAAATATTATAGAAGAGTATTGCCTAATTTTCACGATTGAACCTGAAAATGTCATTGAAGAATGCCAAGATGAACATTGGATGTAAGGTAAGAAGGAAGAGCTAACACAAATTGAAAAGAATGACACATGGACACTAGTTCCCATACCTAAAGACAAAAATGTGATTGGTACTAAATGGGTGTTTTGAAACAAGCTGAATGAACAAGGTGAATTGGTCTAGAAAAAAACAAGACTGGTATATAAAGGGTATTTTCAGATGCAAGGTGTTGATTTTGAAGAAAATTTTTCCCCTATTGCTAGAATCTTAGCTGTTAGATTATTTCTTTCTTATGATGCATACAAGAACTATAAATTATATCAAATGGATGTGAAGTTGGCATTTATGAATGGAGAACTAGAAGAAGAATTATACATTGAACAAGCAGATAGATTTCAGCTAATTAACAAGGAAGATATGGTTTTCCACTTGAAGAAAGCTCTATATGGACTTAAGCAAGCTCCCAAAGCCTGACATGCTACATTGGAAAAATACTTACTGAAGCTTGGATTCACTAAAGGTACTGCTAATAGAAAATTATATTTCAAATTGGATCATGATAAAGAGTTAATTATAAAATTCTTTGTTGATGACATCATTTTTGGAGGAGATGACAATCTATGTATGAATTTTGCTAATGAGATGAAGGGTGAATTTGAGAAGAGTATGATTGGAGATATGAAGTTCTTTCTTGGATGGAAAGTTACCTAGTTAGACAAGGGAATTTTCATATCTTAGTCCAAATATGTGAGAGAGATATTGAAGAAATTTGGGATGGAAGAATCAAATCTTGTTGGTACTCCCATGTTAACCAGATGCAAGCTAACACATAATGATGATTCTCCTAAGGTGGATAAAACTAGATACAAGTCAATGATCAGTGGATTGTTCTATTTAACCAAGACTAGACCTGATATTATGAATGTTGTATGTATTGTTGCTAGATTTCAGGTTGATCCAAAAGAGTCACATGTGACTATTGTTGAGAGAATCTTTAGATATTTGAAAGGAACAATTGAATTTGGACTTTGGTATCCAAAGGATGATGATCTCAATTCGAGTGCATATACTAATGTGGATTGGGCTAGAGATGTAGATGACATGAAAAGTACTAGTGGTGGTGATTCCTTCCTAAGGAAGAAGCTAGTGTCCTAGTTGAACAAAAAGAAGAATTCAATTTCTCTATCTAATGCTGAAGTAGAATATATTGTTTCTACAAATAATTGTACTCAAGTAATATGGATGAAATAAATGTTGAAAGATATCAGTGTGATGTATGAAGAGCCTATTGCCATATACTGTGACAATTCAAATGTAATAAATATTTCGAAGAATCTAGTACTACACTCTAAGACTAAACATATATCAATCAAGTGTCACTTCTTGAGGGAGAAAGTGAATGAGAAAGAAGTTAGATTGGAGTATGTTCCTACCAATGAAAAAATTGTAGACATCTTTACTAAGTCATTGCCAAAGGATACTTTTGAGTATCTCAACATAATTTAAAGGCTAATTACCCCTCCTAATAAGAACTAAAATATGCATTTACTTGCATCAATCCATGAGCTACATTGTTATATTATGATCTAGATTAATGTTTTTGTGGCTACTACTCAGGGGGAGTAGCTAGATGTGTAGAGATGTGGTTCAAATTGTGTATATAGAAAGGTCATGGTTACCTTTTCCATTGATGTCAAAGGGGGAGAAGTGCAATGTGAAAAATATTTCAAGGAGAAGAGCCTTGTGGGAGAAAATTAGTTAAGAAGTGTGTTGGGTTGATGGTATTTTTCACATCATGTGTTGCCATCAATGCCAAAGGGGGAGATTGTTGGATGTTGTGGATGTGTTTCTAATGTGTGGTATTCATTGATGTCAACACTATTAGAATTTGGTGTATCATAGGTTGTATATGTCGAGGATATTGAGAAAATTGTAAAAGAAAGTGTTACAAGTTCCCAGTGGAACTGTTTAGGTCATGAAGGAATCTTGTTATAAACATTGAAGTTTAGTTGTTGTGGACTAAAGGGTTTATTTTTTAGAGTATCTAGATCTTCTACCAGAAGTTTCAGAGGTCTGTGAATAGATTTGATTATGTTGTGGTCTGACAGTATTTTTGTGGTTTCTATAAGTGTTCCAGAGTGAACTTTGTGTGATTCTGGAAATCTCTATTGTTTCTTGATGTTTTTGGATGTCTCTAGATCATGCTCTATCTTTTTAGTATGTCCACATTGATTAGTGTGCTCACGGTCAAAGATTTCTCTTGTACACATTTGGGTTTTCATGTTCTTGGCTGACATGATGGTGGTAACATGTTGTGGATCCTTGAAAAGTTAAAATTTAATGTTTGGTGTGCTCATGAATATTGTTTTGGGTCACATCATTATTTTGGATGATGGTGTTTAGATCCACATTGAAAATTTAATTGTAAATTTGGGCCGACATTGCAAATATGTTTTATTTTTCTAGCCGACTAAGTTATTGATGAAATCTCATGTGGAAAATATATAAGAGTGATTGTTTCATTGGTGAAAAGTGTGTTTCGTGTGTTGGGTGTGCTCCATGTGTGTATGTTTGAATATCATTCAATTGCAGAGAAAAGTGTGAAGAAGATCGAGTGAAGTGTGAAGTAATTTGAGTGAAAAGTGAAGGAGTTTTTTGTGCTTAATTGGAACTATAATCAAGCTTGTGCAAGAGTTATTTTCTCAGTTCATACCCTCTATATTTTAATCCTATTCTGTACTGTTGGGAAATGAGACCCTTTTGTAATTGAGCAGTGAGCTCTAGGTAGTGTGCCTAAATGCATGTTAATTCCCCTTTATTGTTTTCATTATCTTTTAATAGGGTATAATATTGTGGAATAATATCCACCATGGTTTTTCCCCTAGCAAGATTTCCACATCAAAAATTCTTGGTGTTCTTTGTCTCTCTAATGTGTTAATTGCTTATTCATCAAAATTGAGATTAAGTTAAGTAAAGTCTGAAAATTTTATTATTTTGTGACAACTGATTCACCCCCCCTCTCAATTGTTTGTCCTTGTTTTTCCAACACAGACTGAACTTCACTTCACCACTAACAACCTGTATCACTTCTTATTACAATTTTCTCAATATCCTTGACATATACAGCTTCTAATGCATTAGTACTAATAGTTTTGATATCAATTATAACCACATATCAGCAACATAACCATAGCATCCAACATATGGTGTGAAATGATCTAAGCTTTGGTATCTTCTAGCAAATAAGGTACAATGTATAGTAGAAATGATATTTTTAGAGAATTTAAGCCTTCTTCTATTACATTGTAGCTAAAATAAAGTGAACAAAAAGATGCGATTCAACTTGCTTCTATGTCTAAGAAAGTTAAATCAAGGCCTCTAGATAGATAATAATTTGAGGAGAGCCTATCTAGCTTTAAATCTTCAAAAGAGGAGGAAGAACCTCCAACTTAGCTTTTTGAAAGGACTATAAGGCATATACATCCACTTTAAATGTATTGAGAAGTACAAAGCATGGTTGGTTGCAAAAGTTTACTCTCAAGTTGAGGGTGTTAATTATGTAGATATATTTTCTCTTATTGTCAAAATGACATCCATTAGTTTTTTACTTTCTATTGTTGCCACTTTGGATCTAGAGGTTGAGCTAATAAATGTGAAAATGGCTTTCCTTCATGGTAATCTAAAATAGGATATTTATATGACATAGCTAGAGCACTACATGATGAAAGGTAAAATTAGTTTGATTGAAAATTGAAGAAATATTTGTATGGCCTCAAACAAAGTCCTAGGATGTGGTACCAATAATTTGATACATGTGTGTTGAGTTTTGGATTTAAGCATTCTAAATCATATCATTATGTTTATTATAAGATTGATGGTGATCATTTACTATTTATTTCATTATATTGTGATGATATGTTGTTTATTGGCAAAGGGAAATGAATACTTTTAGAACTAAAGTATCAACTTGTAGGTAAATTTGAAATGAATAAACTTGGTGCAACTAAACAAATTATTGGGAAGAAATTTAGAAGAGAGAGTAAACATAAATCTAAGGCTTGTCCAAATTAAGTATGTCAATTTATTTTTATATAGATTTAACATGTATGATTATAGTCCATTTTGTGTTCCTTTTATAGCTGGAACAAAATTATTTATTTTAGATTGTTCAACATCCCAATTAAAGATGGAAAACATGAGTAGAGTGCCTTACCAAAATCTAGTTGGAAGTTTTATGTATGATATTGTCTATTTATGATACTAAAGGTTTCCCAAGTAATGGGAGTTCTTTCAATATATATTGATAATCCTAGTAAATTTCATTTAGATACAATTAAAAGATTCTTTCTAAATATTTGTGGGTACCTCAGAGTATTCATTTTGTTATCATGACAATTTTATAAGATACAATCTTTCCTTTGATATTCATTGTTATGTGGATTCATACTAGGTAGGTGATGTTGATAGAAGATGATCCACCAATACTTGTGTGTTTACTTTATTTTGTGGTGTAGTCAGTTGGATGAGTAAGAAATAATCATTTATTTCATTATCTACTATTGATGCTAAGTATATTTCAACTACTCATGCTTGTAATGGAGTTCTTTAGATTAATATAATATGTTTAAATGCCAAAGAAAAACAAGGTGTTGTTAAAATTTATTGTGACAATTAGAGTGTGATTTTCCTAGCTAAGAACCTAACATTTAATGTTAGGGACAATCACATTGATGTACAATATAACTTTTTCAGAGATATGGTCCATAATGATAGGATGAAGCTAGTTAAGGTAGAAAATTTGATGTGTTGTAGATTCTTTAGCTAAATATGTGATCATAAAGAAGTTAAGATGGGTTCAAATTCTATGATCTGCTCAACCCCTAGATATTAAATCATGTTACTAATCTACTTGTTGCTCTTACAAAGTGATCATTAAGTGAGAAGTAAATTTTTTGTCTCAATGTTAAGATTATAAGAGGTTAATATATTTAAGCATGAGGGGGTGCAAGTTACATCCATAGCTTAAACAAGCTTATAGATTATATAAAGTACAAATGGTCAAAAAAGTCCCCATCAAATCTTTACCACCAATTGATGAAGAGAAGCATCACTCAAGCACTTTTCTACCAACCTCGGACTTACTACAATCCCTCGCATATCGACCTAACTAGTAAGATGTCCCTACCCTTCGATGAAGAGGTTGGTTTGGTAACCTCATAAAAAGAGAATTTTTTGAGCTCCATGTTGTGTCCTATACATTTCTAGAACTAACATACAATGGATACCCCTACATATATGTATATCTGGGTATGTGCAAGATCATGATGGGCCAAAAAGTGGCAATATTATGGGTATTTGTAGGGTATGTGGCTGACAACTTTTTTTTTACCCAAAATCGATGAAACAAAAAGGGTTTTAGGAGGATATTCTTAGCTTTCCACCACTATAAATTATGCTTTAATTTGAATTTAATAAATAATTATTATTTATTTTCTATTAGAATTATGACTAAAGTCCTGATCGATAGGTTGATTGAAAAACATCTATAACTTTCAAACGGTATCACATTTTTTGAATCCAAAACATGTATCACATTCTACGCTTCACATACTATAGGATTAAAAAAAGAAAAATTAAATTTCATGAAGTTTTTACCAAGTTAAGGTCGTTAGACATACGAGGTTTTGTATTTTTAAAAAGTTGTAATAAAAAACTCATAATTAATTATTTACCTGGAAAAAAATTGTAAAAAAATATGCATCACATTAGGACATGAGTCCTCTACTTATATATAAAATCTTATAAAAAAAATATTATCATTTTATTATGGTTAGGGTGGTCAGACAGACACCTACTTCTTATTTTTTCCTTGAAATTTAAGTACTACTGCATTGAAATTTCAAATTTTGACCAAATAGATTTTATTTATTTTTAAATAAACCTAGTAGTTTAGAAAATACATTCAATTTTATATAGATTATATTCTTACGTATTTTTGAAATAATATAGATAACTTATTCAATTTTTTACGTCAAGTTGCCTAACACTGATTTTTCTAATTTTTTTGCCACTTAAGGGCCCATTTTTTCCATGATGATCCTGCACATACCCATCCCTTTCTTAGTACATAATCTTGGTTCATAGTGAAACTAATAGTGTAAAAAGTGGCCTCCTTACACTACTTTGGCCAAATTATTCATCACCTAGAACTTAGAGTGGACATATCTTATTCACACACCTTCCTAGTTCAATTTGGTTTAATGGCCATTCATACTCTATACCTAGGCTACCCCCTTTCCCATGGATTAGAAAAATCCTAGGAATAACTCACATAACATATCATAATCAAATTGAAATTACTACTAGGTATCTCAAATCATATTCTATTCTTAGGTTATCCCCTTTCCCATGGATTATCCTAACCCTAGGAATAACCTAATTAACCATACGAGTATTTCAAAACATCACAACATCAAATGAATCTATTTCAAAAAGTACATCCTCAACAATAAATAACTCTTATCAAAAGTATAATCTAATAAATAAATGACCTCAATAAAAAGTATAATGTTAAAAAATAAATGACTTCAATCAAGATATAGTTAACAAACAAATTAACAACCCAACCCAATAGTTTATTCTCAACCTAGGGTTTCAATCAAAGTAAGTAACAATCAATTGATTAATAAAATATAAATTATCAATATTGTTTGAATGTCTTCACTTCCTATCAATGATGATATGTCTAGTATATAAAAACTACTTATAGTGTTGACTACTACGTAAAGTATCAATACTTTTCATTCATATAAATTTGCTTATATAGGGTGTATACATATCTATATAAATATATGACAAAATAAAAGGTTTCATTAACATAATAAACAACCATGAAACATGAAAACATAAGCAAGAATATCAACATACTCTAATTCATTTATTTCCAATGTATTAATCATAAATATTTAACCTTTCTTTATAGTAATCAAAACTATATAACCTTTCCAACATAAATGGAAAAGGTATAGAAACTAGCATGCTTGTATAATGCTCCAATTGATTAAAATCCTTTCTTAACTCTATTCCTGAAGCTCAATTGATACTTCCTTCAAGATCAACTTATATTCTCTCTTCTAACTTATCACTAATTCTCTCAACAATCTCAAATATGAAATATCCATGCAATTCTCAATTCACAAGCTCTCACCTCACTAACTTCAAAATCATAGAAAAAAAACATCAAAGATAATTTGAATGATAAGTGTAGAAATTGGTAGAATGAGAACCTCTATTTATAATAAATTGTGAGAATTTTAATGCTACAAACAAGTTAATATTTCTATCATCTTTCTATCCTCATACAATGAATCATCAATCTAACTCATATGTTTGTAACACATAACAGTCCTCTCTATTTTAATGGCTGACTTGACTTGTTACAAGGGAAAACAAGGCTCACTTACTAAGTCAAACAAATAGAAATCTCACAAAAAAAATTCCTAATTTGAATTCCTTCACATATTTCTACCAATTTTCTTCTTAACAGATCCTCACAAGCTAATATCAAACTTATGTGAATTTAGAAAACTTCTTAAGCATTCCATACTCTATAGATTGGCACCACCTTCCAAATTTGGCACCCCATAAAATATCAATGGTTTGACTTATTCATAATGCTTTAAAACTATATTAACTTCTTATTAAAATGCTTAAACAACAACAAAAAAACTCATAAGTTCCTTTACATTTATTGACCTAGTCCTTTACTTGCTTTATACATTGATTACCATGTTTCTAAGGCCACACCATGTGTTGGTCCAAGACTCAGGATGGATTTATTTTCCACATTTTCCATTGACTTATTCTCAACCTTATTCATTTGGAATTACCATACCCTTGCACCCAACATGGCATTCTATACTTAGGCACAAGAAACTATTGACATAGTGATGGCTTCATTATACATTAATGCACTTTATAAAGGCATAATATTAATCCTTGCATTTATGTGCAAGATATTCACTTAATTTGATGAATTAACTTAATATAAATTTAATTTTATGGACTACACCATATATGTTCCTAGGTATTCTTTCCAACCATTTAAAATTGCATTCTCTATATATATATATATATATATATATATATATATATATATATATTAATATACATATAATAGTATATAAAAATATATACATATAAAAGTATTCTTTAGTTTTAAATATATATATCAATATATATTTATGTATGTTATTAAATTAATATTTACCAATCACACACACACATATATATTTATCATTTATATATATATATACATATATATATATACATATATTTATACATATGTATTTAATATATAATTATAAATATATATTAATATACTTATGTAGTGTATACATATATTGATATCTTAATATCTAGGTATACAATTAAATATTTAAACATATGTTAAAATAATCATACATATATTAATATATATGTACATACATTTACCTTAACATAACAATATACATATACATTAATATATATATATATATATATATAATTATTTTAACATCCATGCTTAAGCACATATACTCATATTTTCATTGATGAATGTATATACATGAAGTGTATATACTTCATTGAGTATCATATAAATATAAACACACAAAGAACTTTCAAATAACATAAAGACTCAATCATGTAACCCCAATCAAGAACATCCACAAAATAAGAACATATCCAAAACCATTGCAAAGCACTCCCATTCAATGACCGAAGGTTACCTACCAGTTTCATGAACTAACTTGACAAGACCAACATGGGCGTGAGTGTGAATGCTCAGTTAGGCTCATTAAGGGTTACCAGATGAAGATCCTCTCCTAATTGATACTCCCCCTCTCGTACTTAAGAGCTTGACTCCTTCTTGCATCCAACTTAGTGAAACACCAAGGTAGTTAAATGTTCACATGAAATATTTTTGCATCATCCGAGAATTATAGTAATCATATTGTAACACATATTCATTCATTTCATTTTCCATCAACATAAAACATAATCATTCATTCAAAAGTAATAACATCAAAATACATACTTCAGTATTTCCTTCTCCTATTGAACATAGTAAAGTTTTGATAAACATTTATCATCATATTTACATACAAGGTAAAAGGAACTTGGTAACTAAGAGACATGGTTTAACAATATATATGATTATGACATCCAAGATGATCCAATATTTGATCAAGATCCTACCTATGATCAAAAAATCCATGATTAACTCCTCATCAACCTTTATCCCTATTGATGGGTGTTTTTGCACTTGTCAACATAGACAAAAAACAAGTGTGATGCCTCTCTTGAAAGGTAAAAATTTGCAACTAAGTTTCAAAAAATCACCCCAAGGTCTCTCAGGTGTCAAGTCATGACTTTGCAAAAACAATGTAGTTGTGATTTGTTGGTAATCACAAGGGGGATTTATGGTTAACAAAGCATGGATTCTTCTTGGGTCTGTAATGAAGTTTTAGATTTTTGGAAATGAATGAACAATGACAAAAACTTTGTGAAAATAGTCTGGAACATGTTTAAATCATTATATTTTGATTTACTATGATGCTATAATTATATATTTAACTTATATTGTAAAATAAAGTTCAAAAGGTTGAAGAGTTTAGAAATTTTTCTAAGTCTGAAACTAAGATGAATAGTAAAAATGGTTGATGTTACAGTGGACAAACTTCCAAACTAAGTTTTTCTTAACTAGGGATAACCCATAGTTTCACAAAACTAGCAAAATATTCTAAGGCTTACTTATGATTTTTATATTGCAACATGAACACTTAAAGCATACACATACAGGTGATCCCACAATACTAGTTTACAATTTCTAGGAGATCCTGATTTTTATTGAAATCACATATTTTTAGAAAATATAATGATTTAAGGCTTGAAAATTTCCATTTAAAGGATTCCAATTGAAGAGGGTTTGAATGAACCACCTTAGATCAAACCCCCTTGGATATAACCTGCTATTTTTAAACCATACCTATAACGGATTCTCCTTTACACCTATCAAAATGCTGATAAAAAACCACTTTTGATTTACCTTTTGGGAGATCAAATGAATTCATTTAATTTTATTTTTTGTAAGTATGTAGTCCTTATTATAAGCTTCCCAAAAAGTATAGATTTAAATAAATTTAATTTTGTTATTATATTTATTTTTTATTTCTTGTGAATGTAGTTTTTTCACCGAAAATCAAGCTCTATATTCTACACATGTAGAAAAATAGCAGATTATAAAAAAAAAAAGATTTTTTTTAGTGCACTAGATACTAAAGTCCTTGATCCAACAAAAAAATTGAATATTGATACATACAAAAAAAGTTGTTGTATATAGTCTGCCTATGTCTGAATTGTAATTGGTTTGACTTCAAAACTTGATTAAGGAAAAAATATTCAATAAAAAGCTATGAAACCAAATGAAAGCACTAGAAATTGTAGTTAAAAATCTAAATTTGAAAAAAAAAAGAATTTTATCCTTCATGGAAAAAAAGGTATGCTTTATACAGTGAGTATCACTCCTTAACAATGATGTTTCCTGAAAAAAAACTAGTTTTCGATTGAGATGGAAAAATAAGGGAAATTTGATTCCAATTCTTTTGAAAAAAATATATTTAGAATCTACAAACAATGTCACAAATCACTAGTTTGCATCATCTTCAAATTCCTCATGGTTTAGGCACTATAGGTGCTCAAAAGTGAAGATTTAGTTAGAAAAAAATAGTTCAGTGTCTAGTTTGGCCAAGAATTGTAAATGAGTATTCTGGGATCACCCATACATAGTTGAAGTTAAGTGTTGTAAATCAATTAGCTTAGACTAACTTTATGCAAGAATTTTACATAAAAAAACTACTAAAAGTATAAGATGTGAAGTACATCAAACACTATAACATGCATCCACCATTAAAGCCAACATGAACTACTAATAGAAAATGAACTTAAACTGAAATAAACAATGCTAAAATAAAATTTTGGAGATAGAATCATGCACACATAAAGAACAATACACAAGAAACCATCAACTCATTTTTTTTCTTATATACTACAATTGAATGTCTTTACACAACTGTACCATAGAAAATAAGGGAAACTTGCTTGATTTGGGAATAATTGATGATAAATTGGACTTAAAGGGGCCCTGATTTAGTGTTATGAGGCATTTTACACATCCAAATTAGATCTTGGACCCATGCAAATGCATTTATTTATTTTTTGTAGAGGTGTTGTAAAGTGTTGTAAAAGACTTTCACACCTCTCTAGACTTAGCGAACCCATGTAAAATATATTTAATTGCATTTTCAAATAAATCTAGAAGGCTTGTAAAATATATTTTGATGAAATAACCAACAAAGTCACTATATAAACTTGATTTTCTTATCTCCCAACATTCCAGCTAGAAGAATTGCCCATGTGGGACCCATTCACCAGTAAAGGAAAATTATTCCCATGTAGGTGGTACCCATTTTCCCTTGATGGAAAATGAGTCCCATTTGAGCCATTTTTGGGGTTTAAGTAGAACAAAATAGGTTTTAAGTTTAATTTTTCTCCATGTCGGCCTTTAGGATCCAATTAATGGGAAACTAAGGTGAATTTCCTATAAATACAAGCTTCTTAATCCTAATTCATAACTCATCATAATAACTTAACTCAATTCATCATTTTTCTTCCACCTCAAGTCAAGTAATCTAGGGTTTCAACATTCTTGATCATCAAGATAGAATTTTTAGAAATTGAAGGGAAAACTCTTCATCCTTTGTTGTAAAAAATCATGATCAATCATCATGGAAAGGTATTAACTCCATTTTCTCATTCTTCATTACTTTATTTCATCATTTTTTCTTAATTACCTAAAAGGGGTTTGACCAAGGCAAATCTCCATGCCCTAACAATTGATAAGTTTTTCTTCTTTACATATGATTTGCAAGTCTTGTGTGTAGATTTAGAAAAGAACAAAGGTGGAAAATTATTCATCAATTTGTAAAAGATATAAAAGGTGGTCAAATCCCTAAAAGAATCTTGGAGAACACTTACAGGTTAGATTTTGTGGTTTCGGATCCCAGAACCTATCAGGAAGAGAAAGGCAGGCTGAAGGATAGAGTTTCCAACCCTGAGTTTTTAGAAATTTAGAGATGGAAAAATTCACCTTTAGTGGTGAATTTGTCCCACAACTAAGCCTAAAAAAGGGTTTTTGCAAATCTGAATACCTAGTATCCAGAAACCTCTTCTAGGAGACTTTGTTAGAAACTAGACTAATTCACCCAAAATGTTGAATTAGTCCTAGTGGGATTTTTTCAGTGTCCTCTATAGCATTCGAGACCTCCATCCAACCACTTTCCAACTTTTAGGTGCACACATTCACTCTCATTCATTTCTACTACAATTTTCTTTCATTTCTAGGTCTTTTTGTACGTGTTTTCAAATAACTTGCATTTCAATAGTTTTGCATTAGTAATCAATCTCTTTTATCAGTTTTTTACATTTAGATCATTGTATTCAAGCACATTTCCATCATACTTACATTAGTTTGAGTGAACCACCTAGGTTTTTTTTCCTATCTCTCTCCTTCTAGGTGAAAAACCCTAGAAGTGCAAGAGAGCAACATAGATCTAAAAATCTATGGTTCATTTTCATGAACCTTCTTTTCAGACACCTTTTTTTATTTAGAGTCCATCACTTCCTATATTTTCTTGTATTAGATTTCAATTGCATGTTGCATTGGATAATTAGCATTCTAGGGTTTCAAATTTTTGCATTAATAAAAGTGCATCTAGTTTGCATTTTTGTCTTTCAAATCATTGAAAAATGCCTGAACACTATATTTACATTTATTCTTTAGACCATCCAACACAAAAATATCAAAATTCATTAAAAAATTCTAAAAAATTGCAAAAGAATCATTACTGGGACTCATTTTCCATTCTAGGTGAATTAGTCCCTATCCAGGTTTTTCATAGTCTATTAGAACAATGGAAACCTCATTTTTGTGCTTCCTCAACCAGCTATTACCATATAATATAAGTATGGAAAGTTTTTGGAACATTTTTTTTATGCATTTAGGCCAAAAACATCATTCTAGAATACTCATTCTTCAAATCACTTCAATTGAAAAAATCCTTACATCTAAAAATGGTTACATTTCTAAAATTTTGCATAACATTGATAAATGTACTTTACACTTTTGCATATACAATGTTTCTATTCATAAAACTTTGCATAAGATTGATAAAAATGCTTTTCATTCTTGCATATACATTGTTTTCATTCTTAAATCTTTTCATATATTGGATGAAAATATTTTGCATCTTTGGATATACATTGTTTATGTTACTGAAACATTACATGAAATGGTATAAGGTTATTTTCATTTTTTTCCACACCATGTTAGTGTCTTACACGTGTAGGCTTGTTACGAAACATTTCTTATCCCCTCCCTATGAGAGTGTTTTTGTGATAGATAATACAACCTTAGACATTCCTAACGCTCATATTTATTCTTCTCCTAATATCTCTCCTATTGGAAAAGAAGATATTCTGGTGATAGAAGCACCAATCAACGAGAGTGTTGAGAATCCAAGTTTTTCCTCTCCTTGTACCTCTCTTCTAGAACAAGACATTTATGAACATAGAAACACAACCATAGGTAATCATGAGAAAAACCTTTCTCATTGTCTCTCACATTGTTGTGAAAAAGAGACTTTGATCAATGAAGGACATGAGTACCTTAGTTGTCCCCCTTCTCCTAGGGAAACCCTTATTGAGAAATAAAATTCAACCATGGATCATTCCCCTACTTTCACTAAAGTAATTTTAAAAGAACCAACCTTCTATGGTCAAGAACATCTAGTTTGTCATTCTTCTAACAACTCCCCTCCTAGGGAGAATATCATGGTACAAACAAATATTGAAACACATCCTTCAAACACTAAACCTTCCCTCGGTGATGGTAGTAAGTTGACACTAGCATCCTCTTCACCAACACATCATGCCAATAAAGACAAGATTCTTGAGGTTATGATGACATAAGTGGGATCTCCTTTAATTAGTGAGCTTCCTAAGTCACCTCCAATTTGTGAATCACACAAAACACTAAGAGATGTCTTAAAATACATGATGCAATATAATCATCATAGTGTTTTGAAGCAACAAAGTTGTAACTTGGTGACTCAAGCATCTAAGGGACCACACAATGCTCCTACTCCATTACCTTTTCTTCCACATAGTGTGCCTAGTGTTGAAGACCTTAAAAAGACTCTTGTTAATATATTTGTATGGAAACACTTTCAACTATCACCTACAATCAAATTTTTATTTCATGAAATGTTGCAACTATAGAAGGAGGAGATCCAATCTTACATAAAATCAAATAATGTAACATCCTCCCCTCATCTTGTTGGTGTAATTAATTATTTAATTACACTTTTAGCATAAGTTGACTTAGGAATTTTTAATTCCTAGGATAATTGTAATCCTTATCTAGTTGAGCTATCTTTTTGCTCAAGATAAGATTAGGGTTGTGCATGTCTTGCTTTTTTGCATGATTTCCTTTTTGAAGGCTTTTGTATTATTTGTAAAACAATTATATTCAATAATCATAATTATTGTTTTTTCTTGCACATATTTGCTTTGAGGGTTTACAGAACATCTCTTTTCTTTGTTCTGAATATCTATTGCTTGTGGTAGGTGATTGCATGCAGGTGATTCTTGGAGACTGTGAAGTTGGTTTTTCAACTTCTACATGGTATCAAATCTCTAGATCTGTAGTTTCCTGTTCGTGATTTGAAGATATTCTCTCACAACATTTTCTTCAAGCTAGGCTAATTTGTTGTTGATCTGGGGTACATAATTTTTTTGTGAATTTTTGGGAAAAACAAATGTCTCCATTGTGTTTAGAGCACCCAAAAACCCTAGAAACATCTTTTGTTTCATTGATTTCAAAGTAAAAAAAAAGACAAAAAAATTAGCCAGTGAGGTCGTATGGTGTCCCCAACTTTTGTCTCTCATTATAATCTACAGTGCTGCCCACCCAACACCCAGCGACCACTAGTTCTACCACTACCACCTATAGTCAATACCTCTGCCACACCACTGTAAGGCCCAAGCCCCCATGGGATATCTCTATCGAGCCCTAGGTCATATCGAGGACCAATCCCTAATGCTCAACCCCTTCCACTAGCCCAGCCCCCAAGCTGGTCCTATTGACATCCAAGGGCTTTGGCCCTACGCCTACCCACCAAGCCTATGGTCACATGGGTGACCTACCGCCAACCCCTAAGGGCTCATTTTTTGCAGCTAATAAGTGGGATGTTCCTTTTACAGGAAAAATGAGATATCATTGGAAATCTAGTTTGACAAACCTTGCAGTGGTGGAGTTATGATTTCCTCATTTTTCTATTTTGATGCATTTTTTGGCCTCTGAAGTCAAAGTTGTTTTTTTCACTTTGGAGGGCATATCTTTTGCCTCATTTATTAGTTTTTCATGATTCAAGTGACATCGAAAAGATGGTTCAGTGCTCTACATAGATCTCAGACCTATTTTTTAGATTTTCTTACTAGGTATCTGATACTCTTGTTTGATCTTAGCCTTCACCTTTTCAATTATTTTCTTGGGAAGCATGTAGTCAAGCTATTTGTTTTGAGATCAATGAGCATTGTTTTTTATTTGAGAATATATATTGTTGTTTTCTATCATAGATACATAAAATATTGCAACCCTTACTCCATTCAACTATTTTGGTTGGAAAAAAAATGGAGATTCATTTCAAATACAAAGCATTGTACATGGTAACCATGGGTACATAAATTGAACCTATAGGTCCTACTAAAAAGAGAAAATGGTTTAATAGGTGTGATGAAGCTTATGGTACATTATGCCTATCTCTTTCATCTGACCTTATTTTTCATATTGAGTCTTGTACAACAGCCCATGAGCTCTGGACTACTTTGGAGTTTTTGTTTGGGAAGCAGGATACTATGAGAGGGTTTCAGTTAGAGAATGAGCTTATTGGCTTAAATCCCAGGGATTTTGACAACATCTAGGAGTTTTTCACCAAACTCAAATCTCTTAGATTGTAGTTGTCACAATGTGGTGTTTAAAAGGAAGACTCTCAGTTGATATTGTCCATTCTTTCTAAGCTTGGACTTGATTATTCAATTTTTGTATCTACCTTTTATGCCACTAGGGATTCACTTGGTATGAGATTCACTATGCCATCTTGTGATGAATTTTCTTCATCTCTCACTCAAGAGAAAGCTAAGTTAGCTAGCATGGGCATGGTGAAACCTTCTTCATCACAAGCACTTATTACATCACAAGAGCCCAAAGATCAGAAGGATTCTATAGGAAAAATAAAGAAATAGAAACAAACAGATTCCAAACCTCATGAGGAGTAGGAGTCCTCAAATTCATCCTCCTCTTCTAAGGGGAAATCATCCAAGAAGAAGAATACTACATGTGCATATTGCAAGAGGTAAGGACATGTAGAACATAATTTCTACAAGAAGGACATTGATGAGCTAAAGCATCTTCTTTAGAAACATTAGATTGATTTTCCTTCTAGGATGTTTATATCATCTTCTTCTCCTCATTCTTCTTCTTCAGAGTAGCATGAAAAGGGCACAACTATTTTACATACTTCATCAGATATGAAGGGACATGCTATTTTTTCTTCTTTAGGTGTTGGATCAGGGTGATGGCTTCTAGATTTAGGAGCATCTCATCAAATGGAATCTTCATAGTCTATGTTTAGTTCCTTTGAGCCTTGCACTATGTCTCCCATTTTGACGGGAAACAACACTTACATGAGTGTTACAGGGAAGGGGTCTATTAGTTTTGGGGACAACTCCTTTCAAGATGTCTTGTGTGTACCTCACTTGATAGACAACCTTCTTTCCATCTATTAGATCACACATGGAGGCACAAGGAGATATATGAAGTTCACACCTGATTTGGTTATCATCAAATACTTGGAGAGTAGAGTAGTTATTACTACTGGGATGTTGGATCACTCATCTCGGTTGTATTCCTTTACCGATTTTTCTACTAATGATGCTTCTATTCCTATAGTTGTTCCTCACACTTCTAGTGTTAATCATCATTCACATGAGACATTTGGCTTCTTGAACATTGGTGTTCTCCCTTTAGACCCAGTTCTTGATCCTTCTGTTTCACCTCCTATTGTAGTTGTTGATACTTCTATGACTACTGATGTGGTTTCTTCTATTTTAGTGTAGTAGGAGATTGTTGATCATTCATCTTTAGAGGTTTCTATTCAATATTCACCTACATTGACTTCTTCGTTGGTTGAGGTCACACTTGTTTTTGTGGAGACATCTTGGTCTACACCTACTTCACCTTTAGAGATGTAGTCTCTTTAGTTCTATTGGAGCTACTTCATTCTGGGGGGGCTATGTGGTCTCTTCATTCCTCTCTTCTAGGGTTGTTCATTTATGTATCTTTGTGATGGATGGTGTCCTTTGGTGGTTTTATGGAGTCCTCCATCTTTCATCACTTAGTTGTTTTTTGCATTCTATTTTGGGTAGGAGTTTTTTTCCCATGTGGTTTTCTCCTTTACCTTGTTTGATTTAGTTTGTATTGCATTTGTAAATGGGTACCTAATCAGGCCTTGTTTCTAGGACTCATTTTTGCATAATAATTTTCTTATCCCTAAGCTGCACTTATGGGGGGGTGTTGCTGTAATTAATTATTTAATTACACTTTAGCATAAGTTTACTTAGGAATTTTTTAATTCCTAGGATAATTGTAATCCTTATCTAGTTGAGTTGTCTTTTTTCTCAAGATAAGATTAGGGTTATGCATGTCTTGCTTTTTCGCATGATTTCCTTTTTGAAGGATTTTGTATTATTTGTAAAACAATTACATTCAATAATCATAATTATGGTTTTTTTTTGGACATATTTTCTTTGAGGGTTTACAAAAATTCTCTTCTTTTTATTTCTAAATATCTATTGCATGTGATAGGTGATTACATGTAGGTGATTCTTAGGGACTGTGAAGTTCGTTTTTCAGCTTATACACATCCTATGCAATTCACCCAATCAAAAATACATTCCCTAAACATGAATTTCCCTCACTTGAGATTCAAAACAAGAACGTTCCCTTGATGATAAAGGTGATCATTAATGAAACTTTAGTTAGGTGCACTATCATCGACAATGGATCTGAAACCAATATTTGTAGCATTGACCTCCTAAACAAACTTGGTATGGACAAAAAGCTCATCCAAATTAATGATTTTCATATTTGTGGCTTTGAGAATGTTAGTAGGAAACCACTAAGGATGATCACATTACCTATTGAGGTTAGACCTATAGTGTTGCCTACCTCTATTAATATCATGCATGGACCCCTTCCATACAATCTTCTCCTAGAGAGACCACAGATTCATGCTATGAAAGGATTCTCATCTACCCTTCACTATACAATGAAATTTTATTTCAAAAACAAGATCTACATGGTTGATGTAGATGAATTAAGCTATACATCAACCAATCACAACACTTCCAACTCCCCTAAACCTTTCATTAGTAGATAAAAACTTGAACCTTTCTAGATTGATCCTAACTCTTCAACAAACACTTTTGTGATAATAGGGGGTCATTAGATTATACATCTCCTTTCAATAACATTTCCCAAATATCACCCTCAACATCCAAAGAGTCATATACAAATGGTTCATTTTCAAGGACAAGCTCTAGTAGCGATTGTGGTTTCACACCTACCTTTAAGGGAGAGTGAAAAATATCACAATCTCAACCAAAACAACCTTGTGCTCTATTCAATTAACTTATTTCTACCAAATCACCACATGTTGGTAATGGGGGATATATAACTCCCATCCCTCATGAAGCAATGACACATAACATTAAAAATGATTTGTGTTTTTGTAAAGAAACCAATCCTTCTCAATAGTATAAACCCCCTTCATCTAACTTAGAATATTGTTGTGATATATGTGTTGGAATCAAGCAACATTGAGAGGGGGGTTGAAATAGTGTTGTGCAATTTTTAACTTTATTAATTGGATCTTCAAAGAATTTATAACATTCAAAAAAAAAATGCATGAACATAAAACAAGAAACCACAACACCACAACATAAGGATTTTTACTTGGAAACCTTGGTAGGGGAAAAAAAACGGTGGATGGCCAATCCACAATATAATCTAGGTATACTCAAAAAGGTGTTTACAAAATGGGAATGCACTTGCATTCAAGCACACTTCCTAGAGCTCACTACTCAAAAACAAAAAGGCTCACTTCCTTACAAAATTTTGAAATACTTCCAAAAGATTTGAACTAAGAAAGATACAATATACAAATTCCTAATTACAGTTTTGGTTAAGCTCAACAATTGAATTTTGGACCTTCTATTTGATTTTTTACTTCTTCTTTGCTTTGCTTCAACTCACATCATAAAATAATTAATGCACAAGTAAAAATATGCATAATCACTCTACTGATCTTTTGAAATTCACTACATAAACTCACATAAAACATATATCAAAATGATATAATTGATTATATATATATATATATATATATCTGCTATAAGGAATTTAATCACTTCATGTCAGCTTCAATAAAATAAGAAATATTCACAAACTATTGGGTCAAATCATCTATAATATTCAATGTGCATCCAAAAGAGTCATCCATAGCATAGTTAGGACCCAAATCAAAATGCTTGAACACAAAAAAACTTAAACAATAACTCCTCAAATATCTGTGACACACTATATTCACTAAGTTGGCCTTCATACATTGATGAACAAAGAAATTTCCAAACAAACTTTCTAACTTCCACTCAAATTTATACGAGGTGCCAAGATTTATAGATAACACAAATTATGCATCAAAAAATCTTCCCTAAGATCCACAACACAAAATAATAATAGAAAATATGCATATGACTCGAAGAACATAGATCTATTAGATGCTCTATTCTAGCTTAACAAAAAATCACTGATCTTCAATCTTTCTATTGGTATGAGTAAATTACCAAATTCAAATTGAATAGCTAACAAGGGTTTCCAATAATGACAACAACAAAAAGTATGTGCAGTTTCTCTTGCCAACAATCTCCCCCTTGGGCATTGATGGAAACACTTAGTGAAAAATAACCAAGTGTTGGATTAGTACCAACATAAATACACTGCCAACAAAAACTCCAAAAATATTTTCATTCATAGCTCAAAACTACAACTCCTCCTTAAATGAACACACATGTTTCATTTTTCTACTCTCCCCCTTTGAAATCAATGGAAAAGATTGGGAATCCGCATATAAAACTTCTATAAACAAGCAAAAAAATTAAACTTGTTTCAACAATTAACACAAAATTGAAAATATTTACAAAATTGGTTTTCAATAGGTTTAGGATTGAGTCCCAACACTTCTTAAGGCTTTCCAGAATAGTTATGTGACCATAGAGTAAACAAGATTACATCTCTATTGTTTCAAGGTTCACCAGATTACTAAACACCAAAGCATCTTATGCTTCCTTCAAAGCACTCAACATAGTTTGTATCTTAAAATAAATTAAGCCTCTAAGTTCACAAGCTCTTTATACAAACCAGTCATTATCATTCTTCAAACACTTTATCTTACTAAGAAAAGATATAACTTGACCTTTTATGCTCTCCAACATAAATAGTTAAGGGATGAAAAGCATCAGAAATAATAGCTAACTCTTTCTCATGATCCTTAATCTTCTTCTCATTGTCCTTGATAATTTTAGACAAATAAAAACATGACTTATCAATCATGACATATAAACCTTTCCACCTTCAGATAGAGCACTATGAACATTCTTCACATAGGTAGCTAACAAAGATTTATCTTTAGCTATCATTTATTTCAGACTACTAATTTTTTTTGATCAAACTCCTTTTGTACCTTGACCAAAGATGAATTCTCAAGTGACTCAAAATGAGTATTTACCAAATTTATAATCTTCTTCAGCTCACAAAAGAAGAACCAGATTGGTCCTTAATATGAGTAGGCATGATTTTCTCTAGAATACTAGATGCAAGATTCAATAATTCATTGTCCTCAATGTGGGACTTTAGAATTTCTTCCCTAGCCTTAGCTTGTGCAAATGATGAGACTTTCATTTTCTAAATTGGGAATAAAGTGGAAAAATGAATAGTACCATCTCCCAACTCAATGTCAAATTATTCCCTTTTTTCTTCTATAAATTTCTTCACTACCTCTATAGTGTCAATTGCTTCCACTGGAACTTCCTTAACTTCAACCTTCTTTTCCTCAACCACTGATTCTTCAACTACTGATTCCTGCATACCTTTAGGAACCTCAACTTTTTCACTTGAAATATCCTTTTCTTCAATTGACACAACTTTAGGACCTTCAGTCTCCATAAGCACTTCTATATCATGCATATTAGGAGGAATCTTAGTGTCCTCAAATATAACCTATTCATTTACCAGACCTGATGGAATATTTTCCACATGCTCTTATTTAGAAACAACATCAGTTTTCTTCTTTAATAAAACTCCCTTTAGAATTCTCTCTGTTTATTTTTCAACCTCTTCAGTCCTTCCCATCACAAGCTTGTTTATCCTTGTTTTGCTCTTAAATTCTCTTTTTGCTTCTTTTAGGATTGACTTCATTTCTTCAATTGAGATTATTGGACCTAGATTTGCAAGAATCCACTCTCTCATTTTCTCTTCTTTAGTTCTTGCACTTACACTCCTCATTTCCAAAATTTCATACAATTCCTTAGGCAACTATGTAATTATCTCAACAAGAGTCATATTGAAATTGTTCAAATATTTTATTGTAGCCTCCTCAAGAAATCTTTGACCAACACTATCAAAAGTGCCATACACTTCACATAGGGGTTTAAGATTACCATCCTTGATTATGTATTTCTCAACTTCCTCTACAAACATACCTAGTTTCTCAGGCTTCATCTTCTTCTTTTCTTTCACCTTTTCATCAGAAGGCTTGTCCTTAGTGACTGTTGTTGTAACTTGAGTGCCCATATGCTTTATTTCTCTAACTTCTTCATCAAATTTTGTATCCTCATCTTTTGAGACAACTTCATACACTCTTGTGCTCTTATCCTTCTTCCTCTTACCAAATGCCTTAACTTGAGATTTTTCAAGGGCTAACTTCTTTGCATGACCAAATAGGGGTGCAAAGCTCCTTGTTGATCTAGTTTAGGCAAAGGATCCTGCTAGACTAGCAGATTTAGTTTTACCAGGCTCTTTTCCTTTTTCACTTTCAACTTGTTTTCTCTTCCTTTTGGCTTCTCTTATTTCTTCTATAGATATAACTATGCTTTATGCAAATACTACAACTTCTTTTCTTACTCTCTAGACTATCATTGGCATCATTACCTACTCATGGACTTGCATGCCATTTTTTACATATGTTCCAAACCTTTCTTTAGATGAATTGACAGGCTTACTCAACAAATTTTGTGCATATAGCTCCAAAATTCTTTCATCAACTTCATAACCCATTGGCATAATCCAAATGGTTCTAGATTATGCACCTTTCACCAAGCATTGATCAATATCCATCATAAAAAAAAATTGTCCTTATACTTATCCACAATAGAAGTAGGAATTTTTTCTCTTTCTTATATTACATTCTAAAACTTCTTGAGATATCCTTAGATTGTAGTTTTCTTGGCTTGCAAATCAGCAAGGCTAAATAACATATCTCTAATCTAAACAACTACAGGCTTGTCACCTCTTTGCCAAAACACTTTCCCAACTCCTAGAACTTGATTCATGAAATGAAATAACAAACACAACAAAAAATTACCATATTTTAAGGAATTCTTCTTATCTTTCTTTATCTTACCAAGATTCTCCATAAGCTGACTTCAAAGCAATTCACATAAATCATACTCTACATTCTCCTTCACCATCTGATATGCTACATATATGATAGTGCCAGATACAAAATTTTCTTGGCTATAAGGATATATCTTGTAACCAATGACCATCAAGGAAAATTTCACATCCACATCAACATATCATCAATTGTCATTGTTCTTCTCTCAAATGTTGAACTATTTGCATTAGTGACCATTTGATTCTTCACGTACTTCAAAATTGGAAATTCACTAGAGGAATTTAAACCTATAATAGCTCTTATTATCTTCTTTTGTAATCTTGAAAGGTTGATTCAACCACATAAATTCAGCATGAGCTCAAGTCAAGATATACTAGATCCATTTGCTTTTATCAAACATGAGAAATTTCACAATTGGCGTGAATTTCTTCTCCTCTAAGGTTTTGAATTCAAGCCTAACACAAAAATCCTCTCCAACAATGTGTTTGGAATACAAATTCAACAATTGTGAGCTCCTTAACTCCTCAATATTAGTGTGAATGTATGCCCTAATATCTTTAATATGCAATATGTCATACCAAATATACAAACATGCACCTAAGGGTTCGGTCTCAACAAACTTGAAAGGATGCCACTTGAATTTCGGACAGGGTCTATCCTTGACTTCAAATACCAATGGAGTAGCCATTTTCACAAATTCATAGGGTTACAAGTTTTCCTGATAAATACCTTTTCGCTAGATTAGGGTTTGATCTTTGAGTTGCCTTCATACTTAAATCCTCACCAAATTTCACCAAAGTTCACTTCAGAGCCCTTTAGACTTCTTCTTCTCAAAATGTAAAGTGACAAATGAAAGATAGAAATTTACTTCTATCATTTGCATACCTAACTATTTTTGATGCAATAAATTATTTTTCCCTAACTCATCCAGATACCCTATTTCCATACACTATGAAAGATAACCCTTCTGAGGACCTTCAATTCTGCATAGATACTTTTTCCAACTGTCCAACAACATTTTTAGATCATCAATATAATCACTGCACTTATCAACATCATGGTGTCAATTACTGGTAGGGGGTTTGAAATATTTTCTTGATAGTTCCCCCTAGGTGAAAGGCCTAAAAAATAATTCATGGAGGAATTACCAAAAGAAAGTTCTAGTGCAGGCTCATTTTTTGCAATAGAGGGACTCTACTTTACCCATTTCTTCTTCATCTAGTTCCTAATATGATCTGTAGTGACTTTCCCTTTTCCTTTTTCATCCTTTGCATGTTTCTTCTTTGATTTACTATACCTCTTATGCAAAATCTAGCAATATGACTAGTTATATTGTAATTGTAGCACACCACATTTCTCTATCCAAACTAGTTGTTCCACTAATTTTATCTTGATTTGCACTAGTTATAAATATGGCCAAATATATTGTATGTAAAACATTTGGCATCTCTATAAAAAAAATCATCACATTTCTACATTCATTTGACTTATGACCATACTTGTTACAATTAAAGCACTGACAAGAGAATGATGGACCACTTGAATTTCTTCTACTTCTACATGAACTTGCCATATGACCAAATTTATTGCAAGTAAAGCAATAACCATTGAACCTTTGAGCGTTAGGTTGTCTTACTAGATACCTTCTAGTGTTGTTCATTTGATTTCCTTGTTTGAATCTCCTTTATCTATATTTGGAACTTTCTCCTTCCTCATATCCAAGACCTCGCTTGTCACCATCAGTCCTCTAATTTTTAACTAGTTCAGCAAGCTTGGTTGAACTAACCTTGAACTTATACTTGAATTCATTTGCAATAGCAAGTTCATCTTTGAGATCAACAATGTGATTTTCAAGTTCTTCCTCATTATTTTTGGATTGCTCCAACTCAAGTTCCAACTGATTG
The DNA here is from genome assembly GCA_007258455.2 of Sequoia sempervirens. Lineage (NCBI taxonomy): Eukaryota > Viridiplantae > Streptophyta > Pinopsida > Cupressales > Cupressaceae > Sequoia > Sequoia sempervirens. Next base: position 277,444,387 of record VDFB02271358.1, read on the forward strand.
AATTCACTACTAATTCGACTGCATTCTTTAGATTTTTCTTTCAAGGATTGTGAAATCTTCTCTTCATTCTTATTTGTGTCTTCAATTTCCTTGGCCACCCTCATTATAATAGATTCCATCTCATGCTTTAGGACTCTATTTTCTCTAGCAAATTTTTTCACATTCTTTTGTCTTTTCCTTCAAGGCTTGACTGAGTTGTTCATCTACAATACATTTACTGTCATCCTACTTGATTTGATCACAAAGTTCCCTTCTCTTCTCCCTGGACTTATTGATTTTATCTTTCAATAACTCAATGAATCTCTTATCATTTAGAATATTTTCTTCCAATTCCCAGACTTCAAATTTTGACTAAAATTTGGTCTAAGCCCATGACTTATATTTCTTCATAATTTGTATTTTCATGGTCATGATGAAAAAATGTTAATTACTTAATTACTTTCTAAAGTCCTTATTCATCTATTAATTAAATAAACTTAATTTTTTAATTAACTCACTTCAACATTTATTCATCTATTAATCTAATAAACTTAATTATTTAATTAATTCACACTATATTTATTCTATCCTGATTAATTAAATAAACATCCTTTATTTAATTATGCCACTAATTAACTTTATTCTCCTTCTTAAATTAAATAAATTATTATTTAATTTATCTTTATTGTATTTTCAACTATAATTAAATAAATACTTTAAATATTTAATTATTCATTTAACCTTTTCTTCACTCAATTAAATAAATCTTATTTATTTAATTACTCCTTAAAATGTCAAATATTGAATTAAATAATCATTTAATTCATAAAAGTCTATTTTTAACACATTCCTCTATATTTAGATAAATGTTTAAGTTATCTTAGTATTCATTGCCACTTGACTCAAGATCTATTTCAATTTGTCAGTTATCTCCTTATTTAATGACTGATTGTATTTCATGAATGAACTCTCTGTCTTAATCCATCAGTTTTCTTGTTTTAATTCTTCTACATGCACACATTTATTAATTAAATAACTTTATTTAATTAATTAATTCATGTGTGCATTCAAACAAATAATTTATGTTAATCTATCTTTATCCTTTTCATGCAATCTTTATTCTTCTAATTTTTGAATACTTTCAACTAGAGATTCAATCATAATTTAATATTGATTTCAACC